>OZ004687.1:27500-358114 GCA_963924505.1 Agonopterix alstromeriana | reverse complement strand
CGACGCAATCGCACAAGTTTAATTTGATTTCCGCGCTAGAAAAAAAACCTTGACGGCGATGACGTTCTGTATAGAATCAGTAGCGTAGCGAGAGGGGACAGGGGGGGGGGGGAGCAAATACACCGGGCGGCACTTTACTAGGGGCGGCAAATTCGGGAAAAATATAGATTGATTGAGCTGTGTCTATAACCAATTCGTAAGGCAGATAAAAGTCGCTGTTTTAGTTACTATGCCTACACATAATCCTAAAGAGTTCTGACCACAGCTAAGACGTGGCGCTCAAAATTTCGAGCTTACTTCGCTCCATCCATAGCTTTTGCTTCGGTTACTTTGCACATGTTTTGTACGTAAAAAGCTCTAGCTTTAACCGATTCGTATTGATGAGAATAGTCAAGCTCGCTCTAAGTTTCTATTTTTGCATGGATAAAGCACAAGATGTCTGACCACAAACGAAATAGATGTGAAACAAAATTTTGAGCTCGCTTCGCTCGCTCCGTTATTTTTTTTTTTTGCTAAGATAATGGAGCTGCAAAATCGATCTGTGCCCCGGGCGGCAGAAACCCACGCTACGCCACTGTATACAACGTGTTAATTAATTAACGCAAAACTAGAAAGTAGTTTGTTTAGAATCGAGAGCAGAATCGAATTATCATGATTTCAACAAAGGTATTTTTTTTTTTCAAAATATTGAATACATAAGGCATATGCTCACGACTATATTCCCCGAGGGGGTAGTCAGAGATATTCTGAAACCTCAGAACATCCACGTTTCACCAGTAGTACCGAAAATCTGAAATATTGAATACATTGTTTATAAAATTTAAAATTTACGGAACTCGATCTCAACCCACCGCACGGGTACACTAACCCTATTTACTACCAAAACATAAAATGTCTCCATGAGCACGTTAGCGCTTTCATTAATTGCTGAAATGATAAAATGAAAAAATTAAAATTTAAATGACTCTAATTGGTTAGTATACAACGTGTTAATGAATTAACGCAAAACTAGAAAGTAGTTTGTTTAGAATCGAATTATCACGTTTTCAATATCGGTAATTTTTTTCAAAATATTAAATATATTGTTTGGAAAATTTAAAATTTACTGAACTCGAGGTTCTCAACCCACCGCACGGGCACACCCACCCTACTTACTACCAAAACAAGATTCTTAAAGTGTATCCATGAGCACGTTAGCGCTTTCATTCATTGCTGAAATGATAACAAATCATTTTTGCCTGAAAACTTAAAATGCGAATAACTTTAAATGTTAACTATCAAAATAATGACATTATTGTTTCAATCTAATTATTTTGTAGTAAATCAGTTGGGGTGTATGAGGTTTTGCGCTTATTCTTAACACGTAGTATAGTTCTACATACAGAACGGCCACTTCCCGCCCCTCTATGACTCCAGATACCCCACCTCACCTCACACTTTCTGGGGACACTTAAGGGGAGCCGAGCAAGGGAATGCAGTCAGCACCAACATCGAAACTGCTAAAAAAATTCAGCTCTTCCATACAAAACCGCCAACTTACTTGAGTCAAATGTATGGGACAGATTTTTTTTTTCGCGTTCTCGATGTTGGACACATATAGAAAGTTGTTCAGTTTGATGGTCTGATCATCCCCTTAAAAAGTGTCAGCATATTAAGTTGGACCCTATATAAAAATTGTCATACCTTATGGAGTCCATATTAAGTGATGGTGTGGTGACGTCACACTGCAGGTAGGAGGGCGGCTCCGGCGCGTAGCGGAGTCCCTCGGGCTCCACTCCGTACTCGAACTTAACAACAATATTACATAACATTTGTGTAATCGATCGATTATGATTTCACATTGGTACAACATTTTATTGTATGTTTGAAAATATTGTTGCTACTACACCCGGTATAATCGATCGACTATTATCATTAGTTCATATTTGTACAGCATTTTGGCAGTTTGAAAAAAAATACTTTAAACTCGGAACAGGCATGTGACAGCTTTAGTTCTGATATAGCCGTTTTGGCGCTGAAGTCACATTTTCTCTCATGAAACGTCATCATTTGACAATGATAGGACGCCATATTGAACTTACAGCAATAGGAGCGGACCGTGTTGTTGCGTCAGAAGCTTATATCTTGTGTTTTTCCTGGTATTTTCGCTTGATTTGAGAATCCTTGAGAAGCCCTAATTCTTCTTCGTTGTATGACATAATAATATCGTTGATTACTTTGTTCCTTGGTCAAATATCCCTATTTTTGCATTCCGGAATAACGGTATACATACCTATACCTCTTTGACTAATTATTATAAGGACTTGCCTTCCCCTCTGCCACGGTATATGCACAATTGATCTTGTGCATTTACATTCAATTTTACACCTTATCACTAAACGAGACAGCCTATAATTGCGAAATAATAACTTCGAACTTAGAACGTTTGGGGTTCACACGAGACTACTTTTCATGATTTTAAACATTCAAAATTAGAATCTAAAGTTATGGGGAATAAAATCCAAAGTTGTGGATTTCATGTTACCTCGCCCCCCGCAAAAAGTGGCAGAAATGTTTGTTAGTAGAATTACACGCGTAACCAGTCCACATATAAATAGTTAAAGGAACTAGCTTGACGACAGCAGCGCCAAAACGGAAATGTTGGAACTAAGTGCAAATTTCACTGTCGCATCTGTAGCTTGCTTGACTTAAAATCTGGTATATAATTAGTGCGGAAGAAGTAGCTGGTAAATGCTCGTAAACAGTAAACTCACATATAGTGGTGGGTTGCGGGCGTGTGGTGCCGAGACGGAGCAGCGCGGCAGAGCCTCCCACACGCGCGCCGGCGACTGGCTGCTGAGAGCCACGCACTCCTCTGTAACAACGTACAATTATACAACGTGTTAATGAATAAGCGCAAAACCTCATACACCCCAACTGATTTACTACAAAATAATTAGATTGAAACTATAATTTCATTATTTTGGTAGTTAAAATTTAAAGTTATTCGCATTTTAAGTTTTCAGGTAAAAATGATTTGTTATCATTTCAGCAATGACTGAAAGTGCTATCGTGCTCATGAGTACATTTTATGAATCTTGTTTTGGTAGTCAGTAGGGTGAGTGTGCCCGTGCAGTGGGTTGAGACCGAGATCAGTAAATTTTAAATTTAGAAAACAGATTATGTAATATTTTGAAAAAAATTACCTATGTTGAAAACATGATAATTCGATTCTGCTCTCGATTCTATACAAACTACTTTCTAGTTTTGCGTTAATTCATTAACACGTTGTATATGGTTATTTTAAATTAGTTGGCGAAACTGAACCAGGACACTTGTTGATGATAACAGATTGCATTATCGATGTTTATAATTGGTATTGATGATTAACATAATAATTATTATAGTACGTAAGCTAGAACGTTTAATACGTGCGCGGGGCGCGGGCGGGCATTAACCTGTAAATCATATGATCGGCCGGCAGTTTATTATCACGCAATATTACTCAGTAACAGATACCAAATGCGTTTTTTAAATTTCGCCAACTAATTAAATTTACATAAGCATAAGCACGACTATATTCCCCGAGGGGGTAGTCAGAGATATTCTGCAACCACAGAACAATAATTAGATTTAACCTTATACAACGTGTTAATGAATTAACGCAAAACTAGAAAGTAGTTTGTTTAGAACCGAGAGCAGAATTGAATTATCATATTTACAACATAGGTAATATTTTTCAAAATATTAAATAAAGTGGCGATGGGCTCACCCCCCGTCACACTGGACAGAGTTTCGGTACTACTGGTGAAACGTAGATGTTCTGAGGTTTCAGAATATCTCTGACTACCCCCTCGGGGAATATAGTCGTGAGCATATGTGTTTTTAACATTTACTGAACTCGATCTCAACCCTAAACTAATTACTTTAAATTTGAACTTAAACTCAAAATAATGAAATTATTGTTTCAATCTTATTACTTTGTTATAAATCAGGTTTTGCGCTTATTCATTAACACGTTGTATATTAAAGAACTGCTTCACAACTTATTGATAAGCTCTTGTTCGGGCTTATGTGACAGATCGTTTGACATATTTTATATGAAAGATATAGCAACCGATCTGTCAGATATGCTAACAAGAACTTATTAGGAAGTGGAGAAACAAGCCCTTAGGCAGATTTAAACGATGACATTTTAAAATAAACCGGTCAAGTGCGAGTCGGGCTACTCGCGCACCGTAGGTACTGTTTGGGTGGCCGGCGGCAGTCAGCACGGCGATGATGATCACTTACCCAGCAGGTCCTGTTTGGGCGGATGTCCAGCTGCAGACAGTCTAGCGAGGGTCCTGCACAGGGCAGACATCCTGGCGCCGCGCCATACCGCTATCAGTCGCCGCAGCTGTTGCAGCGCTGTCGGGTCCGTCCATAGCGCATACCTGCGTGGCGATGATGATACGTTTAGTTTTAGTATCATGTAGAGGCACAGTATAAGAAAGAGTATCTACATACAGTACGGACACTTCCTGTCTCCCACAAATTTTTTACCTCGCCCCCTCTGGCTGGATCGTGGAAAATTGTAGCATTGATTGATACCATAGATATAAACTAACTAACTTCCAACAACAACCAACTTCCAAGTTCCAACAAATGCCAACTTCCTGAGGGCCTACCATGAGTTTTCACTATACTTTCGTCACCAATTCGTATGACAAGAAATTAATTCTTAACGTAACCACTATGAGCGCTGTACGAAATTCAATACAAAATTGGTGACGCAACTACAATAGTAAAGTACGGTAAAAACTCACGATACTGATTGACATACTAGAAGTTATATTTTCGAAACAGAGAATATAATCTCAGGAGGAAGGAAAAAAATATTTTGGGTGTCAAAGCGTTTTAATTACGAAAAAGTCGATAATAAATGAAAAATTAAGTGGTTGTACCAGGCCTGTCTCACTCCGCAGCTCAGGTACGCTTGGCGGCCGATCCCCACCGAGTGGTGAATGGCAATAGGTTAGGTATACCGTGTAAACTTCTTGCTCAAATCTCACTAGCCGCCATTTTGTGAGTAGTCAATGCGAGACTTGAAAACCCTAGCGAGGTCACGCTGCCAGCGCGTGAAAGAATGAAAGAGGGAGACTATGTAAAGGAAGCTTTCATGTCTAATGACTCGGTTCGTTTTTGTTTACACGCGCGTTGTGACGGTTGGTAGGTTATTCGCGAATTGTACGATAGGACGGGTGCGAATAACTTTGCACCTTATTGCCGTGCAGAGAGTCGCTATTTATTCAAATCTGTTTAAGAAGTGCACTGTACCGTCCGACCGTTGTAACGACTAGACGTATCTATTTTGTCTACGCCAATCTTTTTTTTAAATAGGTGCAAAAAGTCAGTGTTTTAAAACAGAATTTATACGAATATATTCTCATCTAAAAATTATTATTATTGACAGTGCTTAAAAGTGAAAAGAACGCTTAAAACCTGTGATATTACGATCTATAATAACAATTACAACCGTTTAAAATCAAAAGTGCAGTGCGTGTTGACCTTGTGCAGTCGTCAAAGTCATTGACCCTCGCTTGTGCGCGTCACTACACTGCACACAGTCTTCTTTTTGAACGCTTCGGTTATCGCACGCCTGGTTCAGTGGTAAGGCCGCTCGGTTCTATACGATACGCGTGCCGTACAGCTCAAATCTCAGGTTCAAATCCGCACCCTAGACAATTTTCGATTAGTTTTTTTTTATATATATATATTTTTTTTTTTTTTTTTTTTTTTTTTTTTTTTTTTTTCTCTTCTCGTATCGTGTATGGACAATGTCGTCTGCTACCAACATATGTTCGGGATGTTCAAACAAAATTCTAGGCAGGAATTTTTTAACATGCTCCATCTGCAATTGTAAATATGACAATTTTTGCCTCGGACTTGATACGAAACAACTTAATTGTATGGATAAAGAGCAGAAGAATACTTGGAGATGTCCTCAGTGTCGCAGCAAGCAGCCAAAAAAGGATAATTCTAACACACCTGTTCATCCAGCATCTCAACCAAAATCAGCGGTACCCCCGGTCATACAAGATGACGACCCATTGCGCAACGTTAATACACGCGCAAGAAAAGGGGCTGGCCCGCAACTGGTAGAGGAACCTGTAACCCAGGAAAATATCCGAGAAATACTGAAGCAGGAATTACCCGGAATTTTGAAAAACTCTTTAAAAGAGCTAGTGTCAGAGCAACTGCATAACATTAACTGCCAAATCTCTGATTTCAGCGAATCTTTGAACTTCTTTAACAGTCAATTCGAACAGTTAAAAACTGTAATAGAAGAAAGGAATGCCACCATTAATAAACTGCAAAAGGAAAATGATATTCTAAAAACCACTGTCACCGACTTATCTGCAAGATTATGCGTAGTAGAACAGAACATGCGAGATAATAACATCGAGATAAATGGTATCCCTGAGCATAAAACAGAGATCTTGTCATCAACACTGCAACAACTTGCAAAGACAATCGGAACGTGCATTGAGGATGGCGATATTCTACACGTAACCAGAGTTGCCAAGTTGAATAAAGACAGCGATCGCCCACGTGCCGTCATAGCTAAACTACGTAGTGCTCGCCAACGCGACACTATCCTGGCAGCGGTCTCGCAGTTCAACAAAAAAAACCCCGAGGATAAATTGTGTTCTCATCACCTAGGAATCGGTGGTCAACGCGCGCCAGTATTTGTGTCTGAACACCTTACGCCTGCGAACAAACAACTCCATGCTGCCACACGTAAGTGTGCTAAGGAACTAGGCTATAAATTTGTGTGGGTTCGCAGTGGGCGTATTTATGTTCGTAAGAATGAAACCTGCCAATCCCTCATTATACGTAATTATGATAGTTTAAGGAACATAGTCTAGAGTCTACACCTTGATTACTCGTAAAAATACCGTGTCAAAGAGTTGGCCTTTATCCTTCCAATGATTGAATTATATTATCAAAATGTACGTGGTATTAGATCAAAGACTAGTCAGGTGTATAAAAATGTTCTGTGTTGTAATTATGATATAATTGTATTTACTGAGACTTGGTTGAATTCTGGTATTGCTGACAGTGCTATAGTTGACTCTAGATATCAATTGTACCGTAGGGATCGCTTGTGTTTGGATGTTCGTAATAGAAATAAGAAAATAGTTGATAAAAACGCTATATCCAAGTTGGATGGAGGAGGCGTCATGATTGCTGTATCCAAAAACTTGAACTCTAATCGGGTTCGTAACTGGGAAACCAACGTAAATTTTGAGGATTTGTGGGTTACTGTTGAAATAAATTCAAAGAAAGTTGCCATATGTGCAGTCTACCTGCCTTCTCCAGCTAGATTGGAAGCACAAACAGTCTTTCTTGAAAGACTGTCCGATGTGATGAGCCATGTGGATGATGTTTTGGTCTTGGGTGATTTTAATCTCAGGACTATTCACTGGGCTAAACGAGACGGTGACCTCCATGCAACTCCATCCAATTATCGCGCTCAAATCTGTCATTCCTTAATTGATTGTCTTTCTTTAAATAACTTACACCAGCTCAACGACATTTACAATGCAGATGGAAATGTATTGGATCTCGTTCTCTCTAATGTTCCCAATGCTTACGTTGTTAAACCAATTGATCTGATAAGCAAACTTGACTCGTACCTTCCGCAATTGTTATTAGTACTTCCATGTTACAAACAAAAAAATCTTCCTCGAGCTAAACGTTCTGACTTTAATTTCTATAGAGCCGACTTTCAGGGCATTGTTGATAATCTGAGAACTGTTGACTGGTCACAATGTTTTGCACCATGTCAAAATGTGGACGATATGGTCTCAGCACTTTATGAAATATTGAACAATTTAATTTCTAAATTTGTACCCAGGCGTTTGCCAAGGAAAGACAGGTACCCTGTATGGTTCAGTAAAGCTCTTATAAAACTTCTTGCAGAAAAAGAAAAACTGAGACGGCGTTATCGTCGCTTTGGGAATCCTAGGGACAGCACGGAATATGAGCTCATCCGTGAACGCTGTCATCGTTTACATGACAATTGTTACAGAATATATAAACGCAAAATAGAAGATAATATCGTAAAGGATCCTAAAACCTTTTGGCGTTTTGTCAATAGTAAGCGCAAAGCGGAATGTTCTATTCCTTCTAGTATGCACCTAAATGAAAGAGTCTGTGAGGACGGTCAAGGTATCGCTAATCTATTCGCGTGTCATTTCTCCTCGGTCTATAGTTGTAGTGCTGATGGGCCTTGTGATGTCTCTTCAGTCACTGGCGATGGCATCAGTGGTATTCATCTGACCGAAAAGGAAATCAGAAAGGGGATTGATAGGGTTGACATCAGTAAAGGTGCAGGACCCGACGGCATACCTCCTTTGTTCGTCAAGCGTTGTGCTAGTGTTTTAACCTTGCCACTGTTTCTGGTCTTTAACAGATCCCTTAGGGATGGTGTCTTTCCGTGCGAGTGGAAAAGGGCACGAATACTACCAATCTATAAAAAAGGTGACACGGACGACGTGAAAAATTATCGACCTATATCTATTTTGTCCTGTTTTGCGAAGTTATTTGAGTCCTTCATTTGCCCGATTATTACACGTCTTACGGACAGTAATATTTCCTCGAGTCAGCATGGGTTCAGGAGAGGTCGTTCTGTCCAGACTAACTTGATCTCCTTCGTCACTGACATATCAAACGAGTTAGAGAGGGGACGCCAGGTCGATGCTCTATACACAGACTTCAGCAGCGCATTCGATAAGGTCAACCATTTTATCTTACTGAAGAAACTTGATGCCTATGGTGTTCATGGATCCCTGCTGAATTGGTTTACGTCTTATCTTAGGAGCAGAAGTCAGGTGGTAGCCGTCAAGGGATATGAGTCTAGGACATACTTCTCAGAATCCGGGGTTCCCCAGGGCTCTCACTTGGGTCCAATATTGTTTTCAATATTCATTAACGATATCACGGCTGAAGTTCATAATTGTAAATGTTCATTATTTGCTGATGACCTTAAGATATACAGAACAATTCAGTCTCCGAGTGACGTCCAGCTCGTTCAGTGTGACCTGGACAATATTGAGCAATGGTGCGTACGTAACTCTATGGTCCTTAATGTGAAAAAATGTTTCCATATTAAGTATACAAGGAAGAAACAGCCACACGCCTCGTCTTATGTGTTGAGTGGTGATATTCTGCAGGAGGTTTCTGAAATTCGCGACCTGGGTGTTCTGATAGATGGCGGGCTTCGGTTCACACCTCACATTGACACAATCCTGAAAAGATCTGCACAGATGCTGGGTTTTATCAAACGCAATGCTAAGGGATTCAAGGTTAAAACCAAGATGACCCTATACAACGCACTTGTGCGTAGTCACCTAGAGTTCGCTAGTACAGTTTGGAGCCCATTTTATGCGGTTCACTCGCAGCGTGTGGAATCCATCCAGCGTGCATTCACTAGACATTTAGCATTTTTTGCGCAAGGTATATCTCATAGGCGTATATATGACGAGCGTTTGGACTTTTTTAAAATGATTTCTCTTCGAAATCGTAGAATCATGAACGATCTTCTTTTCTTACATAAGACCGTTAATTCGCTAAACAACTGCAGTGAAATTCTTGAACTTATAGATTTATCTGTTCCTTATAATCTGCCTAGACATCCTATCACAAGGCTATTCCATCCATCACCCTGTAAAACGAATGTTGGCTCTAACTCGCCCATAACAAGAATGTGTACAGAATTTAACGCGATTAACTCAACTGTTGAGAACATTGATATATTCAACGACTCATTGCGAGTGTTTCGTCGAAAGGTGCTGAGATCATTTCTCCATTTAACTTAAGTCAAAAGTTTTATTATGTTCTGCTCTGTTTTTATCTTATTGTCAACTTATTGTAATTTATTTTAATTTTTGTGTTCTCCTTGTATTGCGTAGGAAAAGAAACGGTGTATAATAGTGTAACTGTCCCATAATGATTTTGTCTAGTTGTCGTGAATGTTGTGCCCACCTGTAACTGGGTTATGTATCAGATCCATACCTAACTGATGATGTAAAATTGATTGTTGCAATATGTAACCTGTTGGTGAGCCTAATAAATAATAAATAATAATAAATAAGTGATCCTTCTGTACCGATGGGTACTAGTATTTATTCTGTACTACAAGATACTGTTTCGTATATTGTGCCTATACTCAGTTTTTCATGTGCTGATATCATCTAGTCACTTTCAATCCATTGTAGGCAGTGTCCGGGGTGTGGTAGAGGCACAGAACATTATAAGAGTGGTTAGAAGTGCAAAGTAGGCGTGGAACGTGTCGCCACAGGTTATGCAATGATTTGCATAACGCCATAAGGCGCGCGGCGTGGTGCGAGCGAGAGGGCACGAGTAATTGTAGCAGCGTGAGCGGGAAGACAAGTGGCGACAGCCGTCTCCGAAGCAAAAGCGCTACTTTGCATTTCTAGCCCCTCTTATTATGTTCTGTGGGTAGAGGTATGTCTGTGTGTGTAGCGTCTCACACTCACCCCTGCGGCTTGTGTGTGTGCGCGCTGGCTAGTGCTGTGTAGGCCACGTCGAGGACCCGCTGTAGAGCTCGCCGGAGCGCGTGTAGAGGTAAGGTCTCGCTTCCTGGCTCCGTTTTGGCCTCCAGGGCTAGCAGGGCCTGCAGTTAGCAATGACAAATATATGAGACATTTATTAGGTACTCTGGTAACAGAATAGGTAATAGTATATAGTTCTACATACAGAACGGCCACTCCCCGCCCCACTCTGACTTCAGATCCCCCACCTCACTTCACACTTTCTGGGAAACTTGAGGGAGGCCAAGCAAGGTAATGCAGTCAGGCGCTCACACCCTTGACTAGCCTTTTCAGTGCATAAAAAACGTTGAAAAATAACGCTAAATTCACATTTTCAGTAATTCTTTAGCTGAAATACTATTTTTAATAACAAAATGAACATTAAAAAGTAACGAAATGTAGATGATGTTCATACGATGCGTGGTAAGTCAACCCTACACATATGTCATGCACAATTTGCGCCAAGTGCGCATGTGCGAACGTCATCATGTCAAATCCAAAATATTGTTTGAAGTGCCTGGTCTCAACACAGAACGAAGATTGTGTGAGTAGAGCAGACCCTCTAGTGTGATTTGTCTACTTGCTACACTGCTTTTTAGGGTTCCGTAGTCAAAAAAGGAAACCTTTCACTTTCGTTCATTCTGTCTGCCTGTCTGTGTGCCCCGCCTCAATAACTCGCTCATTTTTGTACCTATTGAATCAAAATTTGACCAGTAACCCAAAAAAAAAGTTTTTTTTATAAATCGAGTGAGGTGTCGATGGATAGGTTTTCTCTAATAGAACAAAGCTCCCATAGAAACTAAATCGCTATAATGCTTCTGTCTCGAGATATCTGCGCTCAAAGTCAAAAATAGGGCGTAACGGTGTGCTGTTATCTGATCTAAGCGGCAATAAGGTACCTTTTCTAAAAGATACGTCATTGCGGTCTAATCATTAATGTTGTGGCGTGTCATTTGGTGATCATTCATTTTATACTGTCTGGTCTAAGCAACAATGTTCTTCTTGAAAAACGCACAAAGTGACATATCGTTGGCTACAGTGTCAAACTCGTAATTCCATTTTTTTTTTAAATTACTTTTCGTACAATTTTATTACTAATATCTGAATGCATCCATGGCACAACTCTTAAATCCTTTTAAAAAGCCGTTACAATTTAAAATAATAAATAGAAAACCATATAACTCTGGGCTGCCATTGTTCGTGGGGAAGTTTTTTGTGCCTCCTGTAAAATTTGATCTAATGGAGTTACGAGGTCTGACACTTTAGTCGACGATATCACTAGGTGTCCTTCGTGGGAATCGAACTTACGACCTCCATGTCAAGAGCTCAATGCTCTTAACCATTAGACCACGGAAGCAGTTAATCAACAATAAGGTACCATTTACCTCATTATTCTCAGATAGTTATGGTTGCAGCGGTGTTTTCCGGTTACTTTTGAAAAAGTACTTTATCGTGATCAGATCATTATGGTAACGGGGGTGTTATCTAGTTCTCTAAGTGATCATAAGGTTGCATATAAGCATATGCTCACGACTATATTCCCCGAGGGGGTAGTCAGAGATATTCTGAAACCTCAGAACACCCACGTTTCACCAGTAGTGCCGAAACTCTGTCCAGTGTGACGGGGGGTGAGCCCGTCGCCACTTATAATGGACAGTGGGTACAATACATGCCTCGAAATTGAAGCATGCAGGTTTCCTCACGATATTTTCCTTCACCGAAAAGCCAGTGATGTTACAAATCGTACATAAATTCCGAAAAACTCATTGGTACGAGTCGGCCTGGACGGGGATCGAACCATCGCCTCCTGCACGGCAGGCAAGGTTACTCGCCACTGGACCACCACGGCTTGATTGGTTATGTGTAAAGAAATTATTGAAAATAAGAACTGCTCAGAAATATTTGACCACCTTGTTTGCTATGATATATCTGATGGCGACTGTACCTTATCTAGAAGGTATCTCATAGCGACGGCGTTACCTTGTCGTGGTCGTTATGTTCGTCGAGCAGCGCGGCGAGCGGCTTGTCGTCGACCTTGTCGTCCGGCCGCAGAGCCGCGCTGACGGCCGCCCACAGCGCGCTGATCATCTGCAGAGACGTCAGGCACGACGCTGACGACTGCGTTGTTGGCAGTAGTCTGTGGGAAGAGTGGGATCCCACTGTAGGGCATAGGCAGGGCCTCCTCTCACGAATAAAGGCTCATTTTCATTGGTCAATAACTCAATCGACGGAGTCACGTTGCAGGTTCTGACACGAGCACTTTGACATTGCGTAGATATACTTTCTTCTTAATATGCTGACACTTTTTAAGGGGATAATCAGACCGTCAAACTTGACAACTTTCTCTAAGGCAATTCGCTAAAAAAACTTTTCCATACAAAACTGCTGACTTACTTGAGCCAAATGTAAGGGACCGCTGATTTTTTTTTCGTGATTTCGATGTTGGTCCCATAGAAAAAGTTGTTCAGTTTGATGGTCTGATCATCCCCTTAAAAAAGTATCAGCATTTTACGAAGGACCATGTATTTGATGTTCTAGATCTAGGCGTTCCGATATTATAGATTGGTTATGTGTAAAGAAATTATTGGCATATTACAAGACGAATGTTAAATCTGAATGTGGATGGCTGCATGAAGAGAGGACGACCAAAGAAAAGATGGATGGATTGTGTGAAAGATGACATGTGTAAAAAAGGTGTGTGCGCTGAAATGACGGCTAAAAGAGATGAATGGAGGAAGACGACATATTGCGCCGACCCCAAATAATGGGATAAGGGCAGGAAGAAGAAGAGTAAAGAAATTATTGAAAATTAGCACTGCTCAGAAATACTTGCCCACCTTGTCAAAGTCAATATAATTTATTCAATATAGGAGCTTACAGCACACTTATCAAACGTCAAATCTTTTTTAAAGCTACCACCGCGTCGGAACGTGTTGTCGCTGTAGAGAAGATGCGGCCAGAAACTCTACAACATAACACGACTTAATAACTATTACAATATAAATTCTTAAGTTAAAGTTATGTATACAATAATACATAGTCTATTTAATAAAATAATTGATACTATACAGTAAAGTAAATAAACTATAAGCTAGTATGCTACGATATATCCGATGGCGACTGTACAGGTATTGAGGTATGAAATACTATGGAACAACTAACCTGCACAGAGCTATCCTCAGTTTAAGCCAGCTATGGTAGTAGTACTGCTGGAACGCCGGCGGCTGCCGCTGAAACGTTTCCGTCAGTCTGCAACAACATAAGTTACCTGTAAGATACCACTGCAGCACCTGTAACATGACGAAGCCTAGACAAAGTATCTTTCGATTAGCGTTAACGACATCAGAAAACATAATAAATGTATGGGACTGTAGAAAAGAACGAAAACGGATAGAAAAGGCCGAGACAACATGCAGTTTTTGACAGTTGCTTTCGACAGTGAGCGTTTCCTGTCGACTGACCAGACCTTGTAGATAACTTTAGAAAATGACAGGCGGCTGGAATTTGACAGCATTTTCAAATTTAATTTTTTGTTGTTTTTTATTTTAATTATTTATCATATAAAATGAAAAAAAAGAGTGAATGATTGAGTGAACTGAACGCTAACCATAGAGCAGATTTCCCTTTTCTCTGATGCGGATAGATTAAATAATTGTGACATTGTCTAGCATTCTGTCGTGTCTATTGTCGAAAACGCTGCGGCGTTTTCGTTTTTAGAATAAGAAGTGTGTGCACTTTGTCTAGGCTCCCTGGGGTGAGAGCGACACAAGTCACTTCTAAACGTCAAATTTAATTTAATTGTGATACTATGGAGATAAACGCCATCTCACTTAAATTTGACGTTTAGAAGTGACCTGTGTCGCTCTCACCCATGTCATGTTCCTGTAACATGTTGCGGGCAAATTTAAATGCCTTTGCCTTGTTAGCACAAGGCCCCAGCTCCCAGCTCTAGCGAGCGAGAAAGATAGCGGGAATGCGAACGCACGCGGCAGCACCGGCAGTGATGCGACTTTTCTCGCTCTAGCAAATGACGTTCCTGTACGACAGAAAAGGATGGAGCATCAAAAAATGCGATTCCGTGCTGCCAGATGAGGCTCACCCTTAGTCGCATCTTATGACACTCGTCCATGTTGGTAATTCGACTCCGAACACCACAGTCTCAGCTGTCTCCAAATACATTCGATTAATTCTCAATTGTATCCTTACACAACGGTTAGCTGCCGTTTCGAGTGAGATTTACAAAACCTTATAGTACGTCTATAAGGTTTATAATTGTGTTACTTTGAGTATCCGCCACCGCCACACGTCTCTGCTATACAACGTGTTAAGAGGATATAATTCGGAGCGCGCTCCATACAAACTTACTATGGTGATATTTTCAATACTAACCAATCAAACTCAATGAAATTTTTCAGAATCAATATAAAAACAAATTTCTATGCTTGTATAGAGTCAGATTTTCGTTAAAATGTATAGTTTTAAAGTTACAGTGCCTCAAAGATTTCCATACAAATCTTAAATTAATCCTAGCATTGAAACTGTATATTTTAACGAAAATCGGACTCCATACAAGCATAGATATTTGTTTCAAGATTGTTTCAGCAAAATTTCATTGACTTTAATTCGTTAGTATTGAAAATATCACCATAGTACGTTTGTATGGAGCGCGTTCCGAATTATATCCCCTTAATGAATAACCGCGAAACTAGAAAGTAGTTTGTTTAGAATCGAGAGCAGAATCGAATTATCATGGTTCCAACATAGGTATATATTTTTTTAATATTAAATAATTTGTTTGTAAAATTTTAAATTAACTGAACTCGATCTCAACCGACTGCACGGGAACACTCACACTATTTAGCACCAAAACTATTCTTAAAATGTATCCACGAGCACGCTAGCGCTTTCATTCATTGCTGAAATGATATAAATAATTTTTGCCTCAAACTTAAAATGCGAAAATAATGAAATTATAGGTATTGTTTAAATTTAATTATTTTGTTATAAATCAGTTGGGGTGTATGAGGTTTTGCGCTTATTCATTAACACGTTGTATAAACCACGCCTTCAATAATTCAGTGTCTCACCTCTCAGTAAGCGGCTCGACGATGTTAGGTTTGAGGGTGAGCAGGAGGTCCAGGTAGTCCCACGCGCCCACGAGCGCATATTCGAACGTATTGCAGGCCAGTTGGACGCCCAGGTTTGTGGCTGTAACCAAACGAACAAAATGAGTCACAAATTCGGTCGATACGTAATTTTTTATGGATTTAAATCTATTTCGAGATAAATGGGATGACGACAGATCCAGGAAATTCATATCTTATAGCGAATTTAAATAAAAATTGTTCAAACGAAATCACAGTCGAATAGAAAACAAAAAAGTTAAAAGCGATTGAAAAACGTTTTTTATCATCTTCAAGTCAAGTCAAGTCAATATAATTTATTCAATATAGGAGCTTGCAGCACACTTATCAAACGTCAAATCTTTTTTAAAGCTACCACCGCGTCGGAACGTGTTGTCGCTGTAGAGAAGATGCGGCCAGAAACTCTACAACATAACACGACTTAATAACTATTACAATATAAATTCTTAAGCTAAAGTTATGTATACAATAATACATAGTCTATTTAATAAAATAATTGATACTATACAGTAAAGTAAATAAACTATAAGCTAGTGACCTCTTCTATCTCTTTCATGCAAAACAGGTGTTTTTATGACACGTCATGATTTGTAAATACGAGGTTATGACGTCACTTTTCTTATACGAGGTATTTAAAAAAAACAAATAAACATTTAAGGGGGTTGTTTAAAACATCAAACTGAACAACATTCATTATGGGACCATAATCGAAATCGCGAAAAATAAATGTCATATTGTCACTTTTTGTCCTTTGTAGACAGTGTCAGGGGTGTGGTATGGTATAGGTATACTTACTGGTGTCGGTCCAGGGCTGCGGCAGCTTGTACACGTGTAGTTGAGCCCTAGTGTCTACACACACCACCACACCGCCGAGGTATGACTGCGCACACCACGATACCGTCGCACCACCTTGACCCTGCAATATTTATTTATTTACTTTGATTTAGAATTCATTATAGATTAACTGTGGTCAAAAAAGTTTAATCATTTATCTTTCAACACAGTTGCTCATATCGCACCGGTTTCAGGATCATAATGCAGTTTATAAAACATGCGTGCGTTTTATCTAACTTCGCCGCACTATTGCGGTAATAACTGCGCGCGCATAACTATTTCGAACCCAGGTGCACGGCGCGGGAAGAAAGAAATCTGGGCGTCATTTTTCACAAATATTTGTCTAAACATTTTTTTGGTGTCGAATGAAACGCATGAGCGTTGGTCATTGCAGTCCCGGCCCGTTTACAGCCCTCGCCTACGGCTCGTGCTGCAATTCATCCTCGACTGTAATTACCAACTTAGCTTACTTGTCCCCTTCTCATTCTTGTTTTAAATTGTATTTTTCTATTCTTGGTGTGCAAATAAAGAATATTTATCTTATCTTATCTTATCTTATCTTGTATCCTAATGTACTAATAGCTATCTAGATGAACTAACAACTTTTTATCAGATTTATTTTTAGTATTCTAATAAATACAGCTAATTTATATTTATTTTACCAGAATTTAAAAGAATGTAGGTGACAAATACATACGGACACGGTGCCGGGCGAATACTTGGTCTTCTTGGCAGGAGAGCCGGCTGTCACTATCTCGTTAGAACACGTCACTACGGCCCGCGAACATAGCTATAAAAGAAAATTAATATCTAATCAGCACAGGACCACGAGGAGTGCCGCAATTAATGGAGGGTTATGCCGAGCGGTGAGTTAATGTGTGCTGATTTGATTGATTGATTGAAATACAGTAGATATAGTTGTCAAAAAGATAAACTATAGTGGGACCCAATGACATTCCATACAGAAAGACTTCGCATCTACGCACTGTTAAGGGGACGGCAAGTTTGCTTAATTGTTTTACATTACTGCTTGGTGACCGAGGAGATTTGAAAGAACTGTAATGTCAACAGCAATGTATGGCAGCCGAGCACAATTGAAGCATACTAAGGTGACATGAGAGACATGTGCCATTTTTGAGTTTTGTTATTGTATGACGATGTAATTGGTCTGACCACAAGAGATATACCGCTCCGTAGGAAGCTGTGAGGCGAGAAACGGGGACAGAGAAGTCCACTCCGTCATTCCGTCGTAGACTTTCACGACGGCCACTTGGTTTATTTATGAAAAACTTCAATTACAACTTTGCCTTAAAATGTACATAGAAAAGCTTTGCATTAAGACATATTAATGATGTATGAACTGCTCACATATTGTTGTGTGTGCGTGTGTGTGTCGGTAGCAAGTAGATGTAGCGCGTGTGTGGAGGCGAGCACACAGTGCGCGGCTCCTCGCGATGTATGAACGGCTCCCCGCTCCACCGGCCACGAACCTGTCTGCTGCCACACCTGTCGTCAACAACAAGGAACTAAATTACAAACATAATACATTAAAATATAACATTCATACAAAAATATACAAACACAATCTAAGAAATGAAAACACACTAAAACGGGAATCTCAAATAATTACGAAAACCAGGACATAAGCTTTGGTCCAATTTAACCCATTGTAACTGCAAAAACTAACTGAAGACATTGGCTGTAAGGGCTAGATCCCATTGCCTTTCCGAAAGGATGAACTAAACAACAACAAATAAAAACAAACTTCACCTCCGTCAACCAAGAACTTTAAACTATGACCAAAAGAACAAAGTATTTGAGGACACAGCTTTGTAATAATATGCCAAATGACATTAAAATGGTAAATATCTTCTATAACCTGGCAACGCTACAGTTGCAGCTGACTGAGAGGTGGCAACCCTAGTTTTTTCCAGTTCTTTAGATTGGCCTCCTTCAGATGGCATCCCATTTACTTCCCAAACAGATCGGTGGAAAAAATGTTACCATAAATCATCATAGTTAAGGTACTTGCGGCAAGATTTTGCTAGGCAACCCGGCGGCGGCGGCGGCGGATTGTATAAAACCCTGTATAACCTTTCACTTAAATCACATTTCGTTCACCAAACAAATAGGTGCATAAATTTACGGTCGGATCTTGGGCTATTCTAAACCTTGAAATGAAATAAGAAGAAGGTCAAGAATACACACGAATCTTACCAATGTATTGAAGCAGTCGGTGCCTGTTTTCTGTCCACCGCCCGGTGTTGTACTGCCTTGAATTGGGCCTGAAATTGTTAAAATATATATATATTTTTGAAATCTTTGATTTCGTTCACAGACTCGACATTTACTACCGTTTCGCAAGTAAATACGTCATGGAGAAGAAACGGCAAGAAACTTCTTAGCAACCTAGGTTAGCTTAGCGGCGTGCTTACTTGGTGACGTTCTTTAGCACGCTGACAAACGTTTATGTTCGACTCGGTTATTACGATAGAGCACGACCTCCGTGCCTCCGTGGTCTAATGGTTAAGAGCATTGGGCTCTAGCCACGGAGGTCGTGGGTTCGATTCCCATGGGGGACACCTTGTGAAATTTCACTTTGTGCGTTTTTCCCCAGTTGGTTAGGGTATTGCAGGCAGGCTGAATCACCTGACTGTCCGAAAAGAAAGAGGATTCCATGCTTCGGATGGCACGTTAAGCCGTTGGTCCCGGCTACTATCTCTATTAGTAGCAGTTACATAAAAACCACGTCAGAGGCAGTAAGGCGGTCTGAAAAAAGTCTGACACCAGAGCTTGCCCACACGATAAGTAGAAGAAGACGATAGAGCACGACGTTAGGGCTAAGGGTAGAGTGGTCAGTAGAGACTCCGTGTTGTCACGGACGTTGAAATATTTTTAAAACATACCTTTAGCTAAGAGTTTGTGTACGGCGTGGGCTCGCTCAGACAGTTTCCAAAGCGTGAGGCACGAGCCGGCGATCAGCAGAGATTCCGTGTCATCACGAACGCTCCACGTTATCGAAGCTGTAATGTATAATTATTATTATTGTCACGGATGCTACCAAACGTCGGACGTAAAAAGGCATTCAAAAATTCGGACAATGACAAAATTCCGTGGCGCAATCGGTAAGGTGCGGTCCCTGAAATCGAGATGTCCTGGGTTCGAGACCTCACCCCCCGATGAAAACATTTTTAGATTTTAATGTTGTTTAGGAATGTTCTAGGAGAGGGAGAAGGAATATTTAGAAAGAAACAGAAAATAACAAAAAGACAGTCGTGTTCAGGAATTTTCGGGAAGGGAACAAAGAAATAACGAAAAGACGATCGAAATTCAAATTGTCTAGAACATTCTAAGGGGTATATAAATCGGCGAGTTTGCGGCCACAGGGCAGTATTGAGTTTAACAGTGAAAAGTGCGAAACAAAAGGAAGTTAAAGTGAATAAGTGAACAAGTTAAGTGACAGTGTAGTGCGTTTTTAGTAGTGACATAGTGAACAGTGGTGTAAGGGGAATCCCTGCGCTGTAAATTTGGACTTGGCGTTTCACTCCAATCCCGGAACCCGTTGCTCGTAACATTATTTTACTACTACCTAGGTGTTACAAATTTGTTCAGTTGCTGTATTTAGCCTGTTTGCAGGCGCCCAAATTTGGTTTGTTCTTCGATAAAACCTTATTAAGCGAATATTATTATCTACTTATCTTCTTCTTCTAGGTTGTATGATAAATTGGGTACCATGGAGGGAGAAGTAAATAGGTTTAATGATGTTTTGAATTCACGAACTTCGAACACGATGTTCTAAATTCAATTTACTTTATCCTCTAGCGGATAAAAACGGCTTTTGCACTCAGATATCGAAGAGCAAAAATACTCTTTCCGAGACGGGGGGATGAAAAGTATATTTCGTTCATTCATGCTCACCGGGTACAGTAGTGTCGGTGAGGTAGACGGTGGGTAGAGGCTGCAGCGTGACCCGCACACGACGCGGAGGAGCGCTGGTGCAGGACCGGGTGACCGCTACCACCGCGCTGCGCACACACGCGCGCCCCGACGATACGCACACACCCGCCACCAGCAGGTTACCGTCTGTACACACAAATATAGGATCCTTCTTGAGGGAATCGCCTCCATACAAACGAAGTCTGGTGATATTTTCAATACTAACCAGTTAAAGTCAATGATTTTTTTCTGAAACGATCTAGAAACTAATCTCTATGCTTGTATGAAGTCAGATTTTCGATAAAATGTATAGTTTTAAAGTTACAGTGCCTCGAAGATTTCCATACACATCTTAAATTAATCCTAGCATTAAAACTGAAAAATTTTAACGAAAATCTGACTTTATACAACCAGAGAGATTGGTTTCTAGATTGTTTCTGAAAAATTTCATTGACTTTAACTGGTTAGTATTGAAAATATCACCAGACTTCGTTTGTGTGCTGCGCGGATTTAGGCATTTGGAATAATCTTCTCTTAATAAGCTGACGGTTTTTAAAGTGATGATCAGACCATTAATCTGAACAACTTTTTCTATGGGAGCAAATTAGAAATCGCGAAAAAAAATCGCCCCAATTTACTAACACAAGATTTATTGCGATTTCGAAGTCAGTCTTATAGAGAAAGTTGTTCAGTTTGATGGTCTGATCATTCCCTTAAAAAAATAATTATGAACTTTGTAAACATTCATCACAAGTATTGAGGTTTTCAAATCACAAAACCATGTTCTCGAATTTTAAGTTATGATAAATCATAACCAACTAAAGTGCCATTTGTATCAGCGGACGCTGAGGCTGTGAGGCTGTTCAGCAGCTGTACAGAGCTGATGATGATATACGTCGAGGTGCCGAAAAAAACTGTGGTGGTCCAGTGGCGAGTAACCTTGCCTGCCGTGCAGGAGGCGATGGTTCGATCCCCGTCCAGGCCAACTCGTACCAATGAGTTTTTCGGAATTTATGTACGATTTACAACATCACTGACTTTTCGGTGAAAGAAAACATCGTGAGGAAACCTGCATGCTTCAATTTCGAGGCATGTATTGTACCCACTGTCCATTATATGTAGCAACGGGCTCACTCTCCGTCACACTGAACAGAGTTTCGGTGCTAGTGAAAAGTGGATGTTCTGAGGTTTCAGAATATCACGACTAGGTTCCCCGAGGGGGTACCCTCGGGGCATATACGTACTCTTGTTAACGATGTCTGCTCGAGTGACGTGGTCCCGCTGGGCCCTCAACGGCTCCGTGGCTGTGAGGGGGCAGTTGTTCTGTGACGTCACTACCCCCAGGAGGCCTGTTGCTGTCATCACGCACAGACCCTCGCAGGGGACACCGCTGGGGATAAACGTTCGAAGTTATTAATAATTTTAATTTATTTTCGTGTTGCGTGTCAATTGGGTATGTCAAGTTTATTTCATTAGAACATGTGACGTTACTCGTCGACCTCTAAACTCCATGGTATACTTAAAACTACTGATCATTAAAATCGTGTGCGTGAAAAAAAGTGCGAGTCGGGCTACTAGAGCATCGAGAGTTCCGTACCACACAAAACAATAACAAACAAAAAAAAATATTTGTCCTGAACCTTTAACACGAGACCGACTCACACTTGACCGGTTTTTATTATTTGTTGTGATACTGTAGAATTTGCTCTATAATCACACCAAGTTTGACGCTTGTATGTATTACCGTGTTTACGACAGAGCGAGAAGAAAAATGTTGATTATTATTTGTTAACAAATCCGCCGTGATACGCATATTCTGTGAAAATTTCAACTCTCTAGCTATTACGGTTCAAAAGTTACAGCCCTAAATAGGTAGGACGGACGGACGGACAACGTAGGCTTAGTAATAGGGTCCCGTTTTCACCCTTTGGGTTCGGAACCCTAAAAATTATTTAAAGTGAATTATATTTTTGACGTTTTCCGTTTCCGTTTCTGACTCAAGTTTTCTTTATTGTCTAGGCCACTCTAAGCCAAGGTTTTCTTCATGGAATTTATAGATTTTCTCGCGACCATTTGCATTTAGAGAAAACAGATCAATATAGTTTCTGATAAACTCGATAATTAAAAATGTCTACTATCTGTAAAAAAATATAAAATAGGTAAATTAAAAACTTTACAATACCTAAATAAACAAAAGATGTCATTGACAGTTTGTTTGTCCTGGCTATCCTGTACATCGATTTGCAGTTTTCACTAGATGTCTTTTTACAGCATACTGCGAGCATATTGAAGTCAATAAACAAAGTAATTGTTGCAATCAAAGACTACAGTTTAATAAACACTCAACACTACAAAAGATACACAAACTTACCCAAACCCCTTCAGCGTGGGAGTGGACCGGAGCATCTGTATGCGCTCCGTGATGGGAGCGTCTTGCTTCTTGTCGGTGACCACGATGCGACGCCCGTTGTGGAAGAACACCGCCTTTATTATGTGCTCCCCTGTTCAATTACACAGTTATATTATTACTAGAGTTTATTACATAGCAGATTTTAAGCCAGATCATGAGCTACCTACAATGACATTCTATACACAAGGACTTCGTATCAGTGCACTATTAACGGGACCACTAATTTATGCCTAATGGTTTTACATTACTATTTTGTGACCAAATACATTTGAAAGATTTGAAAGGCAGTCGCGCTGCAAGTCTGGCGGAGTACGGACACGTGCGTATCGACTCGTTGGGCTTGCACGTGGCTCCGCCATTTTGTGAACTCTCTAGTGTTTTAACCTTAAAACAATCACTTGAGATTATAAACTACGTACATTGGCAAAACTGCCACTCTAGACTTAATTAATACTACTGATCATTTTCCTTCGTATACTCTCCACATAACGAGACATTGGCTGAATTGTGATAACACATCGGATGCCAGTAAACAAAAATTTTATTGAATTGAAGATTTGAAAGGACTGGAATGTCAGCGGCAATGTATGACAGCCGAGCATGACTGATGCATACAAAGGTGACATTAGAGACATGTGACATTTTTTGGTTCTGTTATTGTATGACGTAGTGAGTCTTATGTTTAGAATGTCATTAGCTATCAAGCGAAAGTTTCATCAAAATCGGTTCAGTAGTTTTTGAGTGATGCTGTTACAAACATATAAACAAACAAACAAGACAGACAAAAATTCTAAAAAAGGTTGATCTGGAGACCGGGATACGTAAAAACCATATCGTAATCTTTTTCATGTAAATATCTTCTATGTACAGACACATTTCTGTTACAATTTTATAATAGTTTAAATTATACAGAGTCCTTCTTAATATGCTGACAATTTTTTAAGAGGATGATCAGACCATCAAACTGAACGACTTTCACTATGAAGCCAACTACGAAATTGTGAAAACAAAAAACAGTAAAAATTCTTACCAGGAAAACTAGCAGAGTAGAGACAAGTCCACTCGTTCAGCAAGTACTCCTTCTGCCCGAACACAGACACCTCCCCGATGGTCGTCGCTACGAGCAGCTGCTTGCCTTCACTGTCCCACTCCAGGGCTGATATCTACAAACACAGTCTTACATGATATATAATGTATACGCTATTATAATAAGATACCAGAGGATATTCTAAACTTGCCAGACAAAAAGTTTAAGTCCCATGTTAAGCAATTCATGACCAAAATGTCTGGTATTGACAATGTTACACTATGTAATTCTATATTGTATTTGTAATTATATTGTACCTCCCTTTTTGTTTTGTTTAAAAGATGTGTGTTGTAGAGTTTCTGGCCCTTTGACTATTTATATGTGGACTGGTTATGCGTGTAATTCTACTAACAAACATTTCTGCCACTTTTTGCGGGGGGTGAGGTAACATGAAATCCGCAACTTTGGATTTTATTCCCCATAACTTTAGATTCTTATTTTGAATGTTAAAAATCATGAAAAGTAGTCTCGTGTGAACCCCAAACGTTCTAAGTTCGAAGTTATTATTTCGCAATTATAGGCTGTCTCGTTTAGTGATAAGGTGTAAAATTGAATGTAAATGCACAAGATCAATTGTGCTTATACCGTGGCAGAGGGGAAATGCTACCGCAAGGTAGTCCTTACAATAATTAGTCAAAGTTCTGGCCACATCTTCTCTACAACGGAACACCTTCCGACGCACCGTCTAAATCAACATTCTGTACTTCTCACATCTAGTTCTATAACGTCATAAATGTCATTTTCTAAATTTTACTGTGGAGCGCTTTAAAGATTCAAGGCGCGTAACTTTGTTGACTAGAGCTACAATGAGAGAGGCGCTCTCTAACTCACATGTTCTTGAATATAAACAAGATCTTAAAGCACTCAATGCATTTACATAAATGGAAAGCTATGGCATTGTTAAATCAATTTTGGATTTACATTTATGACTTGACTTGACAGTGGCGAGTAATCTTGCCTGCCGTGCAGCAGGCGATGGTTCAAACCCCGTCCAGACCGACTCGTACCAATGAGTTTTACGGAATTTATGTATGATTTGTAATACCACTGGCTTTTCGGTGAAGGAAAACATTGTGAGGAAACCTGCTTGCTTCAATTTCGAGGCATGTATTGTACCCACTGTCCGTTACAAGTAGCGATGGGCTCACGTGGATGTTCTGAGGTTTCAGAATATCTCTGACTACCCCCTCGGGGAATATAGTTGTAAGCATATGCTTATTCTTTATTTCTCAATTACAACCAAATTGTATTCTTTTTTGAGAAATAAATGTCTTAAACCGTCCATTATAAGTGGCGAGGGGCTCACCCCCCGTCACACTGGACAGAGTTTTGGTACTAATGGTGAAACATGGATGTTCTGAGGTTTCAGAATACCTCTGACTACCCCCTCGGGGAATATAGTCGTGAGCATATGCTATGCTATGACTTTTAAGAACTAGATGTGCGACTTATATCACACCTTATGCCTATCGAATTTCTACCCACCGGATAAGTAGTGCTAGTGACTTTATGACTATCCCACGGCGTGTCCAGGTCGCACACGTACACATGGCCACCCCACGTGTCCCCGTCGGAGTCCGATAGCTCCGTAGGGGACGAGAAAGCTATTATATTGCATGTTGATATTGTGCATATTGGACGAGTCACTTCTGGGTCTGTTGAACTGGAATTAAAGGGTTTGTGTTGTTAGAAATGTGTCTAAAGTGTCAGAGAAGAGTTTAGAATGCTTTGGTGATAGTTTTGTAGAGAATTTAATAAGTAAAAGTCGATGTTACATAGATGAAAAGGTGGTGTTGGATAAATTTACTTTTCAAAGTGCGGTGGCTCGCATTTCAAAGGTTTTCGCCTCATGGAGTATAGTAACTCCATTTTGAAGATATTTTTAAGTATTTTGTTTAATGAAAACACTAATAACACACGTTAATAAGCTAGTAAGCTTGTAAATAAAACTGACTGACGTGACGTATTAAACTTTTTCTCCTGACAGTGACAGTTGTGGTTTGCGTTTTATTTCTTGAAGAACGCCTTTTTCCTAGATACAATTTTCCTAAAAATATATTTGTTCGGGATTTTCCTGTACTACTAAAAAAAATTAAAACTTATTAAAAAATATCAAGAAAGTTTCTGTAGCCAAATTAAATTAAACGTATTCATAAAGCACAATCAAGCAAAAACCGATTTAGAACTAAACGCAAACAATTTGAATCGATATGCCGTGACAGCGCGCAGCACTAGTAATGTTGCTAGCTTCAATACTAATAAACCTACCACATGTTGCTATATTCACTGCAGTCCAAGACACGATTGTCCCGGGCATTGCCCTTTCATTATTGAGTTGAATTTCCGAACGTAGCCTTGCCCCGCGATAATGGCGGATAGTCGGATGCCGTCGGCAGTGCAGCTAAAGAAATAATTACACGAAAACTAGTGAATTTTATGTGAAAATGTGATTGCGATGAATTAAAACCTGTGCTGTAGTGTTGTTTGAGTGTTTTCCAACATGTGCCGGACCGGAATGTGTCGTTTTGGAATTGGAAACTGGATATTTTTGCTTGCCGTTCTCAATTTGTTTACATACGCTCAAGGTAAGTCCCTTTCTTATAAATATTACCATTTATTATCGATCGGCGCTCGTTAAAACTGTCGCGTTAATATCTGCAACATTTAACTTAGAGTAAAAAGTTTCCTTTTAGAAATAAACACATAATTTATTCAATGTAAAAACAATAAAACACCTATATAATAAGTACCGATTTCTCTCGTAAATTTACGATTTTCTACGGCGTTATTTATATACAATGGACGCTTTAGTAGTTTATTTACGTTACAGTAATGGTTTATAGGTGTAGGTTGATTACGGAACGCATTAAACTGTCTAATTGATGGACGGGAGAGTTCGGGAGCGTATTTTATTTGTGGTGGAAATTAGGGCTCCGTTGACGGTCTTAATGTCTTTTAGAGACATAACGAGGGAGAACGGCGATAATTTCTCGGTTATAGAGTGGACCGGAGTAATTAAATGTTGCTGTTAATAAATACAAGTGTTTTAATTTTGTTTGTAAAGTTTCTTATAAGATTTGAAGAGTGTGGTTTTTGGCTCGGGATAGACCATCCCTTTTTTGCGTGGGTGTACTACCAGTTGACAAATTTTTACTCTCTGTATAACGGTTTTGGTGTAAAGTACATATACAGGCTGTAATATAAGTATCATACTATTCTATCAATAAATTATAGTTATACAGGATGTAAGGAAAAGTATCATTAACCTTTAAACCACATATTTCAAACTAACTGCAATACCTACTCTATTCAAATGTATGGACAGCAGATTTTTTGTTTGTTCTGATTGGTTTGCTCTCATAGTAAAAGTTGTTCAGTTTGATGGGTAGAGTATGTGGTTTAAAGGTTAATGATACTTTTCCTAACACCCTGTATAACTATAATGTATTGATAGAATAGTATGATACCTATATTTATACCTAATTAAACTGCCAAGCTATTGAGCTTGCCATAATGGTGAAGAAAAAAGCGTTTTAGGCTTCCCGATATTGGATTAAAACTTTTCATAATATCTTGAACATTGTCACACAAATTATCTAGTCATTTTTAAAGTACCAGAATCTAGCCCAGACTTGTATTATGATTACTAGACATTAGACAATGATAAAGAATTATGTCATAATATTGATGATTCAACTACAAATATTTGTTAAATAAATATCTTTACTGCAAAAATAAACATTTTAGTTTGTAACATGATCAATCCGTTGTCTTTATATGTTATATTTTCACAGCTAAATCACTGAACCTATTTTGATGGCATTTGGTATCAAGTATAGAGATATCTTGAACTATGAGAATGGAAAAAATAAAAACTCTCACTGAATTCCACAGCTTGTTAATGTATACATAATTGACAACATTTCATTTTAAGAAAGGTACCAAAATAAGAAAACCATTTGGAGATTATGTGATTCAAAGCTTATATCAAAATTATAAGATTTTCCTATCCATTATTTCTCGAGTTATTTGAAAAATACTGAAAAAAATAATAGAGGTTGAATGAGATTTTATTCCTTTGCCTGCTTGGCTTTTCTATTGTATTTGACAGTTTTTATTTTTAATGTTATTGCGGCCAAGGTATCTTAGCCATAAATTCTTTGTCTTTCAGAAAATAGAAAAGTAAATTAAAAATAGAAATATTGTTCAAAAATAAAATCGGAAAAAACGTATCTCTTATTTTTAACCTAAAATGTAATGTTGTCAATTAAAGAAATGTTATTTGAGTCATAAACAAAAGGTTTGCAGTTGTTAACCTTATGAATGAACAGGAAATGTATGTATGACCTTTTGTATTGATAGTTGTAAAAACCAACCCAAGTACATAATGTTATTTTATTTTATTTCACTGGGTTGATTTCTAAAGGATATGGGACGATCAAACTCAAAAATTTTTATTCAAAATAATATCACATGGATAGCTTTCTGACGTCATTTTAGACTCTACCATTGCGTCGGAAGGTGTTCTGTTCTAGAGAAGATGCGGCCAGAAACTCTTCTTAAATCTATACAAGGTGTAAACTTAACTGCATTATCTAAGTGGATGCTTTCTTGTTCAGCTTGATGGTCTGAATGTACCCCCAAAAATAAAAAATTTCTATGTTTGCTCCATAGTGAAACTTGTTCAGTTTTATGGTCTGTATCTATAGAGAATTAAAGTTTGTAACGCACCCTCAAATATAGGATCTTCGTATGCTCGCAACCTCAAATGTAGGATAGGATCCTTCTTTATTCGCAGATGGTTTTTAAGGGGAAGATTAGACCGTCAAACTGAACAACTTTCTCTATAAGACCAAGGAGGAAAACCCAAAAAAGATTCTGCCTGATCCATACAATACCATAAAATACAATCCATCCATACAACTCTAATCATCTAAAAAATTACCCAAAATGAAAAAAAAAAAATATTTACTTGCAATAAACTTATTGTACTTACATAGCTACCCGCTATGCTACGTACTATAAGGTTTATAATTGTGTTACTTTGACTATCCGCCACCGCCACACGTCTCTTCTATATACACCGCGCCATAGACCAATAACAAAAGCTAGATTATAGCAATCAACAAACCATTAATGGCAGTATCTTTTCTTGTTATAATATTCAAAACACCACAATATCTAGACATTGTCTTAAACAGGTCGTGATGTGTGGGATCACTGGAAACAGATTTAGAAAGCTTGTTTCTAAGCTATTTTCTACCCAGATCTTGTACATGACCTAGCTATAGACCTAACTTGACAACTTTGTAGTACCAAGAATAGAATGGTATTAATTTTCTTTGATGTAATATCTATGTATAACGTCACGCCGGTTTCCTTGTGGGGTAGACAGACTATAGGGTTCTTCTTGAAATACATAAATTAGGTGTATACTCCGAACAGGCTATTAGCTAGGGAGCCCACGGCATTGATAAGGCCGCGTCGCTGTCTGGAGTGCTCGCCGATAAAGTGCTGCGTCAGTAGCAGCTGATTAAAATATTGTAGCTCCGTGTACTCGTGACGTAACTGTGGCCCGATCATGTTACATTTGTTGTGTACTTCCAGTTTACTGCACTTTATCTCTAAGTACATAAGTAATTTTTCAAGCGCTGCTGTTCCGTCCCAGTACGGAAACATATCATAGTATGTTACTAGAGTCCATTGATCTCTGAGAAGTTGCATCTTTGCCATCGGATCAAAATATAATGTTTGATTAGTTTTTATTTCTGTTATATTGCTCATTCCGTGAGAACTTGATACTAGTGTCATAAAAAATAGTATGGCCATAATGACTGATGATAATTTTGGACAGCCCTGCTTGTTTCTTTTCTCCTTAGCATCTGTCTCGGATTTTTTGTTACTTGTTTCAGGTTCATGTTTCGCTGGTTGGATAGGTAATAGGCACAGTTTGACTATTGGGCGCTTGATGTTCCCGTTTTTTTTCCCGGTTTTGAATGTGAACACATCATTTTCAGATTTAGTTTGCTTCATCTTGATGTCTTCTAATATGCTCTGTTCGTTCGAGGACCATTTTCTCAGATTGAATCCGCTCGACTTCATTAACGAATTTAAATCAGATATGAGCTGTTTTCCTTCTTCGACGGTGTCTGTTCCGTGTACAAGGTCATCCATGTAAAATGCTGTTTCTACCACCTTCGAAGCAGCAGGAAATCGTTCTCGTTCATCAGCAGCTAGTTTTCTTAAGGTCATCATGGCCAAAAATGGTGCGGCGCGGGTTCCATATGTTACAGTTGTTAGGCAAAATGTTTGAATGGGCTGTTCCAGATTGTCCCTCCAAAATATCTTCTGGTATTTCTGGTCTTCTTCATTAATTAATATCATTCTAAACATCTTTTCAATATCAGCTGTAAAAGCATACTGATATTGTCTCCATTTAAGTAATAGCATCTGCAAGTCGATCTGTAAATTTGGGCCAGTTTGCATGAGATCGTTGAGACTGCACCCTGTATTTGTTTTGTGTGAGGCATTAAATACCACCCTGTATTGTGTTGTCAATGAATCGGCGCGCTCGACTCCATGATGCGGTAAATAGAATTCAGGTGTCTGGTTACCGCTCGCCGGCGTCATATGTTGCAATGTCTTATATTCGTTCATAAAAGTTTTATAATCATGTGCTAATTTTGGTTGTTTTTGAAATTTATTCTCCAGACTTCTAAATTGTGCTAGAGCAGTTTGTTTTGATGATCCCAGTTTGCTCTCAATGTCTTCCTTGAGCGGTAACCTGACCTCATAACGCCCATCTTCCTTCCTTGTTGTTGTTTCGTTGAAAAATGTTATACATTGCTGGTCCTCTACTGACAAATTTGATTGCTCAGTAATTTCTTCTACTTCCCAAAACTTATGTATGTCTTTCAAGTTATGTAACACTATGTTGCATTTATATGTTTTGGCGCTGCCGCACAGCAGCCAGCCAAGTTTTGTTCGTTGAGCTACAGGCTGAGTAGCGTCTTGCCCTTTAATTATGCCGTCGAGTATTATTTGCGAATAAATGTCTGCTCCTAGTAATATGTCGACTGGGCGGCTAATATAAAATTCAGGGTCCGCCAGTGAAATGTTTTCGATAATCGTCCACTCCGGCCTTGTAAATGTTTTGTTAGGTAAGTTACCGATCAAACTAGTCATAATGATGACGTCAGTTTGAAACTCAAAGTCACTCTGGGTCGAGTGACACTGAATGCTGAGCATGCCTTTTCCACTGTTTTCTTTTTCTCCGACTCCAAAAATAGTTCCCTTACATCCCTTTCGTTTCAGTTTTATTTGTTGCGCTGCCCGTTCTGTTATCAATGACACTTGAGAACCTTGATCGACTAAGGCTCTCAGGTTATAGTAAGATCCATCTGCTCCCTTAACTTTCAGCATGGCGGTTGACAACAAAACTTCAGCTGATGTGTTACCTCCATTTTGTGTGTCGTCCTCATTTTTGTTTTTGTTCTGTTTTGTTGCACCTGCTGTCGATGCACTTTTGTCTGGTAGCGCATCGTGCATAATGGTGTTATGTTTCTTATTGCAATTACGACATGTTTTTGTCGATTTACATTCATTGCCGTTGTGACTAAATAAGCAATTGATGCAAACTTGCAATTCCTTGACGGTTTTTAGTTTTTGTTCATTTGGTAATTCGAGAAATTTCTTGCAATTGTAAAGTCCATGCTCGTTGTTGCAGAGTGGGCATTTTCTGAAAGTCACGTTGTATGTTGATTTCGTCATAAGTTTTCTATTCACGTTTCCTTTGTTCCAGTTATTATTCGTTTGATTGTTTGGAAATTTTCCATAATATGATGTTGAAGGGTTTGATGTAAAATGTTGGTTTCCAGATTTTTGTTGAATGTTTTCGTTCATTCGGCGGGACGACTCCAAGGCAGTAAATTTTCCCTCCAAAAAGTCGAGAAATTCTTGAAGTATTGGTAGTTCTCGGCGATCCTTCAGCGAATCTATGTACTCGGCGTGTGTGTTAGCGTCTAACTTTTGATCTAAAATATGCACGAGCAGAGGGTCCCAAGTAGTTATATCCACACCTAGATTTATTATCGCGTTAAGGGTTTCTTGAGTGACGTCATGCATTCGCTTGATTGGTGCCAGTGACTGTTGCTTTATTACGGGCAAATCCAAAAGCATGTTAATATGCGATGAAAATATAAGTTTTTTGTGGTTATAGCGGCGGTTTAAGATGTCCCAGCATACAGTGTAGTTGTCGGAGCTTATTGGCAGATGTTGTATGAGACGTTCAGCTTCACCACGTATCTTACTTTTTAGAAACTGCATTTTTTGGGCCTTGGATAATGAAGGATTGTTGTGGATGGCTTCCGAGAACAAGTCTTTGAAAGACACCCATTGATTGTAATGCCCGTTAAATGTTGGTACATCTAGATTAGGGGTTGTTTTTTCTCTATGTTTCTCCGACCACATCTTTGAGTTGATAAACTTCTTTAAACTGCAGTAACGTTTCTCATACCTGTTATACAAAATCTCCAATTCCATGTTATCGGTGCCGCTTAACTCGCTCTCTATCTCCCAATGAAGAGAGTCGATTGTTCCCCACCGTGATTCCAATGTTTTCCGTGCATCTTCTAACTCCCACATTTCTGTTAATGTTTCGATGTCAATACTGGAAATAGTTCGTTGAAAAGCTTTGTAATTTGCCGCTTGCTTCCGAAGTTTTTCGTCTAACTTGCTGTCAATAGTCTTGCCTCCTGGAGTTTCTTTCGACCCACCTGGTTTTGTTTGTGGGTTAATAATCTTTGTAACGTCAATAGTTTCGTCTTCTATTTCGGTGTTTAAAAACTCCTCTCCCTCCACATCTTGTACTTTGGTATACCTTCTTATGTAACTCATGGCGTCCAGATAATATGTTTTTGTTGATGCATAGTAGCCGCCCGTAAAGTAATCGTCTGAACGGTCCTCGCATCTCCTCAACTTTGCGTCGTTTTCATGATACTCTCGAAATAAAACTTCTAATTCATCTATTCTCTTCTTAGCTATTAACTTCCTGCGTTCAATGTTTTCCTTTTTAAAGTTGTTAATTATCTTCTCGATTAATGTTGATAGTTCAGTTTGTTTCTCCAGAAGATCTTCCATTGTTGTTAATTGTTGAATTTTCTTGTTAATGTTAATGTTTTCACTGTTTGCCGACTCCTCTAATGTTCAATGTTAATGTTGTAGCACACTTCCCTGTTGTTGCTGATTCCTTTAGTATCCCAGCAAGCTCTATAGTGTGATATAAGCCCCGTCTCAATTCGATTGGTGAGACCCGCTTGTGGGAGGCCAACCGAACCGATAGCTAACACACCAGAACTCACCAGAACACCAAAAAGGCTCGAAGGACCAATGTGCGGGATGTGTGCTTGTTAAGAAGAACCACGTGTTAAATTTGATTCACTTTATTGTTTTAAAAATGTTATAAAATAGTTTATGTTAATGCGTTACATTTGAATGCTCGCCCGATGCCGACGCGATCGGAAAATGCACTAATTAATTACGAGGCGGCATCGAGCGACGCGTTAGAAAAAAGGTGTTCGGTTACACTAAACCGAACATTAGGAATAACATATAAGGTTCTTCTTAATATGCTGACGCTTTTTTAAGGGGATGATTAGACCGTCAAACTGAACAACTTTCACTATGGGACCAATATCGAAATCGAAAAAAAATAATGTGACGTTCCATACTAAACTAAAAATCTACTAGAGCTACATGTATGGGACAGTTGATTTTTTTTTCGCGAGTTCGATTTTGGTCCCATAGTGAAAGTTGTTCAGTTTTATGGTCTGGTCCCTTAAAAAACTGTCAGCATATTAAGAAGGACCCTGTATTATACAAAAAAAAAATGGCCATGAGCGTGTCGGGATCGCCCATGATAGGGAAAAAAATGTGTTTCTTCATAACTATTACATTTCTGTTTTTGGGTACGTCATCATGCCAATAGGTGCAAAAATGAGCGAATTATTGAGGCGGGCCATACAAACAGAATGGACGAAAGTATAAGGGTTACCTTGTTTGACTACGGAACCCTAAAAAAGAAGCAGATAATACTCGAGAAGACTCGAAAACGACCCATTTGGGACGTATTTCTTTTTCAATGTTTTTGTTTTTGCTCTATCGTAAAACCGACATTACACACATCCGTCAAACTTAGGGTGATTATAGTGCATACTCTAAAGTAAAACAAAAAACAATAAAAATCTGTCAAGTGTGGGGCTCGCGCTAAGGATCCTGGAGAAAACACTATATTTCGGTAATATTGTAATTTGATGCGGAACCTGCGAGACCGACTCGCAATTGACCGGTTTTGACTTAAATCGCTAACATTACAAATGATACGAGTCAAACATAGAACCTTCCTCTTCTAAAGTCGGTTTAAGAGTGCCGTCACCTCCGCAAACCAACTCCACATTAAGATATGCAAATAACATTGCAGTTCGTAATGTAACTCGAAATTAAACCCCGATTTAGCTGCATCTCCTACCTATCTCTGTCGTACAGCACGTGGGTGAGGGAGACAGCTAATAGTTTTAGTGTATGAAGTGCAATATACGGTTGGGATTATTGCAGCGAATACTGACTATCTTTGGCAGTTTTGTCGCATACATTTTGTTGAAGTTTATTCCGAATGCGTAAATGCGCGCTGCATACAAACGAAGTCTGGTTATATTTTCTACAACGTGTTAATGAATAAGCGCAAAACCTCATACACCCCAACTGATTTAGAACAAAATAATTAGATTGAAACAATAATTTCATTATTTTGATAGTTAACATTTAAAGTTATTCGCATTTTAAGTTTTGTGGTAAAAATGATTTTTTATCATTTCAGCAATGAATGAAAGCGCTAACATGCTCATGGATACATTTTAAGAATCTTGTTTTGGTAGTAAGTAGGGTGGGTGTGCCCGTGCGGTGGGATGAGATCGAGTTCAGTAAATTTTAAATTTTCCAAACAATATATTTAATATTTTGAAAAAATTACCTATATTGAAACCATGATAATTCGATTCTGCTCTCGATTCTAAACAAACTACTTTCTAGTTTTGCGTTAATTCATTAACATGTTGTATACTAACCAATTAGAGTCAATTAAATTTTTCAGAAACAATCTAGTAACTCTGTCCAGTGTGACGGGGAGAGAGCCCGTCGCGAATTTTAATCGACAATACTTGCCTCGAAATTGAAGCATGCAGGTTTCCTCACGATGTTTTCCTTCACCGAAAAGCCAGTGGTGTTACAAATCGTACATGAATTCCGAAAAACTCAATCGATCGAATCGTCGAGTCTTATGGTAGTAAGTTAAAAAAGCCGCGTCGTTCCAGCTCAGAGTGGACTACCACATTTCATCCCGTGGGTGAAATTTAAGACTCAAATGCGTATCGAACTAACTCTGTTCTAAAGTTCTAGGCTCAGAAAACTTATCTTAAAAACAACTAACATAATATACTTGTAAACCGGCCAAGAGCGTGTCGGACTCGCCCATGATAGGGTTCCGTACCCATTGTATAAGTAGAAAAAGAAACATTTTATTTACGCTGTATTTTTTTCTCGGGACAGAAGCATTATTATCGATTTAGTCTATGGAAGTTTTGTTCCATTGGACAAGACATATCCAACGACATTTTTTTTCAAACCCCTCTTTCGTTGTATGAATCGAAAAAATTGTTTTCTTCATAACTACTACATTTCTGTTTTTGGGTTACTGTTATCTGTCTTCATACGAAATTTCGATTCAATAGGTGCAAAAACGAGTGAGTTATTCAATTCAATTCATTTATTTTGTGTTAGATAATAGATCTATAGAGGTAAGATAAGATAAGATAAATATTCTTTATTTGCACACCAAAATACACTAAAAACAACAATAATATACACGAACAAGAAGGGTACAAAATTCGGCCTTATCACTAAAAGTGATTTCTTCCAGACAACCAGTGGATGGAAGAAGTCTTACATGAGATAAATGCTATGGCGGTGTACTAATTGATACATAATATTATAATTTACACAAAGTATAAATATATACATAAATACATACATACTCAATTTAGCAAAATAATTGTAGAATTAGGTACCTTATGAAATAAATAAAAAAGTAGTAAGTAAAACTTTTCAAAATGTAGGTACCAAACTTAAGCGAAGATTGTCAAAGCGAAAGATAGTAGTTTTTCAGCAATTTTTTAAAGATCAGATAGCGAGGGAGCTTGTCTAACAGAAAATGGTAGTTCATTCCATAGACGGACGGTGTTAGTAACAATGACTTAAGATATATGTTAGATAATCTCCGATCTCCACGAGATCGGGATCCGGGGATATTGAGGCGGGGCATGCAGACAGACAGAATGGACGAAAGTATAAGGGTTCCTTATTATTTATATTTATTTATTATTATTACATAGGTTACAGTGAACACTTATAACAATGAATCCCGCAAAACCAATTGCTCGGTTTGTCTGTGGGAGCTACAATCACACTCAAGCTATTTTAACTTCTTATTTTGTCTATTTAGGTACATCGAAAGTTGCAATACAATAATTGTACCTGTCATTATACATTTTGGTAGTTTCTTAGTTTTAAGGTAATGCTATCCAATAGGAATTTCTTTAACAGTCTACAAAATCTACGCTTATTCGACTCATTCCTAATAATAGATGGTAGACTATTATACAAATAAGGTATGCGTTTACAAAGGCTTCTATCTCCACAATAGTTTGTGACCCTAAGCACAACAAACATGCCCGTAGTCAGGGGCCAGGGACCTTGTTTGACTACGGAACCCTAAAAAGTGTCATAAGTGGACACGCTGCTCTCAGGAAACGTAACAAGTTTCCGTGTGACTGAGGAATGTTAAAGAGACCGTTTACTTGAAGTTCATTGAAGAAAAAACCCGTTACACACGCAACATAACTTAATACTTTAATAATTTAATATAATATCGTGTCGTGTAGGTTTAAAGAGAATTTTATTGCATATACAATCGAAGTCTGGTGATATTTTCAATACTAACCAATTAAAGTCAATGATTTTTTTTAGAACGGTTTACGGTTTAAGACATTTATTTCTCAAAAAAAGAATACAATTCGGTTGTAATTGAGAAATAAGCATAAGCATATGCTCACGACTATATTCCCCGAGGGGGTAGTCAGAGATATTCTGAAACCTCAGAACATCCACGTTTCACCAGTAGTACCGAAACTATGTTGAATTTGACTGGGAGTGAGCCCGTCGCCACTTGTAATGGACAGTGGGTACAATACATGCCTCGAAATTGAAGCATGCAGGTTTCCTCACGATGTTTTCCTTCACCGAAAAGCCAGTGGTGTTACAAATCGTACATAAAATTCGAAAAACTCATTGGTACGAGTCGTCCTGGACCGCGATCGAACCATCGCCTCCTGCACGACATGCAAGGTTACTCGCCACGCCACTGAACACCACGGAATTTTTAAAATGTTTTGGTATGGACCATCCCATTTATTTCCGTGGGTATCTTACGAGGTGACTAAGGGGTTTCTTGTGCAATGTTTTCGTGGGCGAAAGAATGGCCACATATAACAACTTGACACGTAATTTCATCATGATACCTTAAATACAGGGTCCTTCTTAATATGCTGACACTTTTTTAAGGGGATGATCAGACCGTCAAAATGAACAACTTTCTCCATGGCACCAACATCGAAATCGCGAAAAAAAATCATCTGCTCCATACAAAACTATGAACCTACTTGAGCCAAATGTATGGGACAGCAGATTTTTTTTTTCGCGATTTCGATGTTAAACCCATAGAGAAAGTTTGATGGTCTGGTCATCTCCTTAAAAAAGTGTCAGCATATTAAGTTGGACCTTGTATACTCTATACCAAATACCATCAAAATAGGTTCAGTGATTAAGCTGTGAAAATATAACATATAAAGACAATGGATTGGTCATGTTACAAACTAAAATGTTTATTTTTGCAGTAAAGATATTTATTAAATGAATATTTGTAGTTGAGTCATCAATATTTGTATCCATTCATATTATGTATATTTCTTTATCGTTGTCTAATGTCTAGTAATCATAATACAAGTCCGGGCTAGATTCTGGTACTTTAAAAATGACTAGATAATTTGTGTGACAATGTTCAAGATATTATGAAAAGTTAGGTTTTAATCAAATATCAGGAAGCCTAAAACGCTTGTTTCTTCACCATGATGGCAAGCTCAATAGCTTGGCAGTTTAATTAGGTATAAATATAGGTATCATACTATTCTATCAATACATTATAGTTATACAGGGTGTTAGGAAAAGTATCATTAACCTTTAAACCACATACTCTACCCATCAAACTGAACAACTTTTACTATGAGAGCAAACCAATCAGAACAAACAAAAAATCTGCTGTCCCATACATTTGAATAGTAGGTATTGCAGTTAGTTTGATGGGTAGAGTATGTGGTTTAAAGGTTAATGATACTTTTCCTTACATCCTGTATAACTATAATTTATTGATAGAATAGTATGATACTTATATTATACTTATATTACTGTATATGTACACCAAAACCATATTATACAGAGAGTAAAAATTTGTCAACTGGTAGTCCTGCACGGCAGGCAAGGTTACTCGCCACTGGACCACCACGGCTATTACGGCACACGGCAATCGTTTCTCATCCGTCCCTTTTGTGGCCCATCACTCAGACCCATACATGACGACAGGTCTTATTATAAATGGTAGATTATGGTAGACTTCACATACGGATCAGAATTTCTTCTTACGTACATTAGTTAGAAAAACTCAGTACCGAACCTGGATTCCATAATAGAAAGTCCACAACCTTTGACTAATTATTATAAGGACTAGCCTTGCGGTAGCATTTCCCCTCTGCCACGGTATAAGCACAATTAATCTTGTGCATTTACATTCAATTTTACACCTTATCAATAAACGAGACAGCCTATAATTGCGAAATAATAACTTCGAACTTAGAACGTTTGGGGTTCACACGAGACTACTTTTCATGATTTTTGACATTCAAAATTAGAATCTAAAGTTATGGGGAATAAAATCCAAAGTTGCGGATTTCATGTTACCTCGCCCCCCGCAAAAAGTGGCAGAAATGTTTGTTAGTAGAATTACACGCGTAACCAGTCCACATATACATAGTCAAAGTCCACAACGTGCTTTCAACGCTCTCTACATAATAACAAAAATGCATCCGAGTTCGTCACACATCGAACAGAATCAACTAAAAAAGAAGTGAATTTGATTCACACGTAAATTGTCCCTTGAACCAAATCGCATGTTTCATTCACATCGGCACGATTTGATCGTAAATCAACCGGTACCGGTTACATTATGTACCTATACAACGTGTTAATGAATAAGCGCAAAACCTCATACACCCCAACTGATTTATAACAAAATAATTAGATTGAAACAATAATTTCATTATTTTGATAGTTAACATTTAAAGTTATTCGTATTTTAAGTTTTCAGGCAAAAATGATTTGTTATCATTTCAGCAATGAATGAAAGCGCTAGCTTGCTCGTGGATACATTTTAAGAATCTTGTTTTGGTAGTAAGTAGGGTGAGAGTGCCCGAGGGGTGGGTTGAGGTCGAGTTCAGCAAATTTTAAATTATTTAATATTTTGAAATAAATTACCCATGTTGAAACCATGATAATTCGATTCTGCTCTTGATTCTAAACAAACTACTTTCTAGTTTTTCGTTAATTCATTAACACGTTGTATATAGTATATTACACGTTCGGTATGGTTTATACAATGACTGCCCCACTACCTGGGACGGTTTTAAGCTTCCTTTTTTTAGGGTTTCGTAGTCAAACAAGGAACCCTTATACTTTCGTCCATTCTGTCTATCTGTATTCCCGCCTCAATAACTCGCTCATTTTTGCTCCTATGGAATCGAAATTTGGCATGAAGACAGATAACAGTACCCCCCCCCATCTAACTTCTAAAATACTGGAGTGAAAAATCTGAAAATGTTATGGTGAGGATCTGATGAAGCGCTTCGAAAATGGACAATGGAACTGATCAATAGATGTGACCAAATCATAGGCGATTTCGGTAAAATCCATAACATTTTATTTTTATCTATAAAGCTAACAGGACTCCCAGGAAATTATTCCCTGTTTCAAAAAACCCACATCATCTCTTTATGTCTCGCAATATTTCTTCCTACGCACTCTACCGTTATTATCACGTACGAACAACGTCATTATACGTTTTTACGTGAACGTGTATCCGTAACTTGTGATTACATACGTTTATCACGAAGTCTCACGGGTTAAGCGATTTTCGTCCTTGAGGTAAAGATTTAGAGGTTTTGTTAGGTGACTGGAATAAAATTGAAGGCTTTCATTTCTGTAAAAGTAATGTTTATACGTTTAAAGTCCCTCATGTTAAGCTATTTTCGTAGTTATGGTGAAGAAATAAGGATCTTTTTTGGGGATATGGAATTGTACACATTTGTAATTCCAAAAATAAGTAATGTGTAAACTTGGTTCACCATTCAAGTCCCGCATCTCAAGTTATTCTCGTCCTTATAATAAAGACGTAAGGTTCTTGTTATGGGGACTTGTGTAGAATTATAGGCATCAGATACAGTAGCATTTTTGTTGCCGGCTCACAATTTAGATCATGCCATTTCATCCCGCGGGAGTCGTTTTAGGCGATATAGGTAAAGGTTTGTTTCGCTGTGTTTTTGTCCGAAAAGCTTAGACTATATAACAAGGGACCGGCCTTGCGGTAGCATTTCCCGTCTGCCACATTACAAGATTAATTTGTCATGTGCATTAACATACAATTAACACCTTATCACTGTCCCCGTCCGAGCCGACTCGTACCAATGAGTTTTACGGAATTTATGTACGATTTGTAACACCACTGGCTTTTCGGTGAAGGAAAACATCGTGAGGAAACCTGCATGCTTCAATTTCGAGGCATGTATTTGTACCCACTGTCCATTACAAGTGGCGACGGGCTCACTCCCCGTCACACTGAACAGAGTTTCGGTACTACTGGTGAAACGTGGATGTGGATGTACCCCATTAATTCTATCTATAACGTCACGCCTCTTTCCCAGTGGGGTAGGCAGAGACCAGAGCGCGCCATATACTACGATCCTTACATACCTCTTTTGCCTCATTCACATCCATACATCTCTTCATACATGCTCGTCGGTTTCAAGTACTCCGCACCTCCCCTTTTGTTAGGACGCAACCGATTTGATCAGAATACGTCCTACGAGGGCGCCCTCTGCCGACACTTCCACTCACTTTAGCTCCATATATCTCTTTCGTACATCTGCTATCACTCATCCTCTCCACATGCCCAAACCAACGAAGCATACCCTACTCTATTCTTGTCACAACATCTTCTTTCAATTGACATCGATCTCTAATCACACAATTTCTCACTCTATCTCTCAGCTTAACACCACACCCATTAATTAAGAGAAGTTTATTCCGAATGCGTAAATGCGCGCTGCATACAATCGAAGTCTGGTGATATTTTCAATACTAACCAATCAAAGTCAATGAAATTTTTCAGAAACAATCTAGAAACTAGTCTCTATGTTTTGTATGAAGACAGATTTTCGTTAAAATACAGTTTTAGTTCTAGGATTAATTTTAGATTTGTGTGGAAATCTTTGTGGCACTATAACTTTAAAACTTATACATTTTAAAGAAAATCTGACTTAATACAAACATAGAGATTAGTTTCTAAATTGTTTCTGAAAAATGTCACTGACTTTAATTGGTTAGTATTGAAAATATCACCCGACTACCTTTGTATGGATCGCGCTCCGAATTAGCATAAGCATATGCTCACGACTATATTCCCCGAGAGGGTAGTCAGAGATATTCTGAAACCTCAGAACATCCACGTTTAACCAGTAGTACCGAAACTCTGTCCAGTGTGACGGGGAGTGAGCCCGTCGCCACTTATAATGGACAGTGGGTACAATACATGCCTCGAAATTGAGACATGCAGGTTTCCTCACGATGTTTTCCTTCACCGAAAAGCCAGTGGTGTTACAAATCGTACATAAATTCCGAAAAACTCATTGGTACGAGTCGGCCTGGACGGGGATCGAACCATCGCCTCCTGCACGGCAGGCCAGGTTACTCGCCACTCGAATTATATTCCCTTAATTAAGGGTCTGTAAAGCCATTATTCCATAATGGTCTCAAATATAAGTCAGGCATAAACGCCATTAGATTACAAAGTAAAAAAATGGCGTGTAACGAACCACTTCAGTTCCCGTAATGAATCCACTCCGGCCGTCGCGGGCGTCGCTATAAAATGCAAATGCATTCAATCAAGCGATCGCTTTACGCACCGAAATAGCAAGTTTTAGCGGGAACTAATAAAAATGGCGGCGAATTACGCGCTACCGGGCTATTAGGGTTGCCAGACGTCCGGCTTTTCATTATCATAATCATTTTGTTTAAACTGGGTAATTACCATATGGTACACTATCACCAGATTTATAAGTTCCCCGATGTACCTAGGCAGTTGAAAAATTTTTGTAGCACGCGAAATTATATTGACCAAACAGGATGTGCCATCTTTAATTCCTTGCCACGATTGGCTAATTGTTTTCGCGCCCTTTTCGCTGCTATCCGTCTTTGCACCTTTTGATTACTAAACGACTTCGAGGTTTGTCAGGGGACTCTGCGCAAACGAAGATTGACGAGGTCCATTATTTTGGTCGTACTGTATACGACACTAGACTAATAGACAAATTTCTAAATTTTCCAGCTCTCCATGTGGCTGCCTGCCTCTCTGCCTTTGGCTTTTTACGGTCGTATCCGGGCTAATATTTACAAGTCCGGCCTGTCAAGTTTTTATAAGGCTTTTGTCAATGAAGTACTATCTATCAGTCTACCTTACTACATTTTGTCGCAATAACGCAGCGCAGGTAGGATCTGTGTTCCTATAAAAAAGGAATGTTGGCAAACTTTTGTAAGAATTAAATGGGTATGTAAGGGTTTCAGTCATCATAATAATCATGAAGTGTGGTTGCCCAATGCGGATTGGTAGTCTTCCACATGCGCATCAGAATTACTTCTTCAGCGTATACAGGGTTCCTCACGATGTTTTCCTTCACCGTTTGTGAGCAATCGAAAATACGTACATAGGTTAGAAAAACTCCTTGGTTCATGACATGTCGTCAAGATGCGTTAAGATTCTTACCCAGGCCTCATGATTGAGTTTACATACCTTACCTCAACGCAAGTGAATCTAGCCCAATTCCCATAACTAGGAATGTCCGGCAAAGAGTGTCATGGAACTCAGATGTCCGGCTTTTGCAAATCTTATGTCCGGCTATGCGTAAATTGATTGGCAACCCTAGGCGCGGGGCGAACGGACGTGCACGTTCGTTTTATAGGTTTTTAGTAAGATTAAAAAAATAAACTTCCGATTATCGTAAAAGTGGAATTTGTTTAGGATATGGCATCGGTCTTGGAACATAGTAGTGCCTAAAGCTAACGTTTCTAATATGGTTTTTTGTGTTTCATACCTGTCTATCTGTCTGTCTGTCTGTTTTGAAAACGCAATAAATATTTATTATGTTTATTCTTACTCTAGTTATAGGGTGAAATTGATATCATTGGCATCCTTTTAAACTAAGAGTCTACCAACCAAACTGAACAACTTTTACTAAGGGAGCAAACCGATCATAGCAACAATCTGCTGTTGCATACATTTGAGTCGAGTAGGAATTGCAGTTTAGTATGAAACAGCAAATTTTTTTTGCTCCGGGTTTTATCATAAAAACGGTAATACATACAAGCGTGGTGAAATTATAGTACATACTCTAAAGTTAAAACGACAAGTAATAAAAACCAGCCAAGTGTGTGTCGGGATCGAGCTATGGGTCCCTAAGAAAATTGTTTTTTCACAGAGTTCAGTTCCACAAATACTCAAGAACTTGGAAAGTCATTTCGTCTTCAAAACAATTCCATAGCTGTTATTATTAGAAATACCATAACGACTCGAGCCCCCTAGGGGTCACTACGTGAGTTGAAAGCCTAAACCTTTACCCAACAACACAAGTCCATTAACCTCACTCTTATTACCAATACTTAAGATTGAAACTAGTCTGATTTGCGGGACTTTAGTCAGTTTAGACTTTACAAGTCACCTATTATGACCCTTATGGGTATTGTATAAGATTGATATTGACCTGATCGCTGGGTCTTTAGTGTGGAGAGAGATATGAAGGGTCCTTGATAGAGGAAATATTATTTTTATTTATCCGTTTTTGTGTAAAATTCCTTTCGCTATTGAATGTTGGGGTTGATAGAATATAAAGTGGCCTCAGGGCTGCCATCTCAAAAAATCGATTGTGCGCTATATGAAAAAAGCGCTAGATTCCAAAATTTCCGAGGTCAAAAAAAGCGCTAGATTCGGCGCTAAATTCTTATCACATAAATAGTCCTTCAAAGTCTTAGACTACTCATATGAGGACAAGTTACGCGTGTAATTCTACTAACAAACTTTTCAGACACTTTTTGCGGGGGGCGAGGTAGCACGAGATACGCAACTTTGAATTTTATTCCATTAGTTTTTGAAAGTTAAAAATCATGAAAAACAGTGTCGTGTGAACCCCAAACGTCATAAGTTCGAAATTATTGTTCCGCAATTATAGGCTGTCGCGTTTAGTGATAAGGTATAAAATTGTATGTAAATGCGTAAGATCTTTTGATCTTGTACGTTGGCAGAGGGGAAATGCTAAGGCGAGGCGGGTACGTATATAATTCTTCTAAGTTCAAAGTGCTCTAAACAGTTTTATCAGTGTTTCCGAAACCCATTCCTAAGTCCATCAATTCGTAGATCTCTTGTAAAATTTATGATAGCACTTCAGATAAGCGTTCGTATTTGAATCTCCCGAACGCTGCACACTCTATGGACATGTTTTAAACACAATGTGCTATCAATAATTATCGAATTTCATTAAAAAAACACATAATATAGCATATTTCAACACAAATAATGTTGCTTCATTAAACGATTAAAAAGCGCTAGATTCCTAAATTCCTAAATTTTAAGATACGGCGCTAAACATACCAAAAAAGCGCTAGATCTAGCGCCTAAAGTGCTAAGGTGGCAGCACTGAGTGGCCTGTCTGAGGATTTAAGTTAAGTTAAAGCCTGTAGAATCCCACTGCAAGGCAAAGACCTCCATTCACGAATAAAGGTGAGAGGGAGTGGGCCATACTCCACCACGCGGGCCCGGTGCGTGTTGGCGGAGGCAAGTTAGTGGTCAACTTGCTGCACGGCTAGCATGCCACCCACGACAAAGCGTTTATACGAGAAAATCGTCATGCGCGTCTTTCTTAATATGCTGACACTTGTTTAAGAGGATGATCAGACCAACAAACTGAACAACTTTCTCTATTGCAACAACATCGAAATCGCGAAAAAAAAATCAGCTACTCCAAACAAAACAGCAAATCTACTCGAGCCAAATGTATGGAACAGCTGTTTTTTTTTCGTGTTTTCGATGTTGGTCCCATAGAGAAAGTTGTTTAGTTTGATGGTCTGATCATCCTCTTAAAAAACTGTCAGAATATTAAGAAGGACTCTGTATATTTTATGTAGTTAAATCCAACGGGTGCGCGCGCCTGATTGCATTCCCTTGCTCGGCTTCCCTCAAGTTTCCCCAGAAAGTTTGAGGTGAGGTGGGGGATCTGAAGTCAGAGGGGGGGGGAGTGGCCGTTCTGTATTTAGAGCTATACAACGTGTTAATGAATTAACGCAAAACTAGAAAGTAGTCTGTTTAGAATCGAGAGCAGAATCGAATTATCATGGTTTTAACATTGGTAATTTTTTTCAAAATATTAAATAATTTGTTTTTAAATTAAAAATTTACAAAGCAAGAATCTTATAATGTATCCATGAGCACGTTAGCGCCTTCATTCATTGCTGAAATGATAACAAATCATTTTTGTCTCAAAACTTAAAATGTGAATAACTTTAAATTTTAACTATCAAAATAATGAAATTATTCTTACAATCTAATTATTTTGTTATAAATCAGTTGGGGTGTATGAGGTTTTGCGCTTATTCATTAACACGTTGTATACTATTACCTATTCTGTGGCACAACACTAAGAAATATCATCTAAAGACTTGGATTTCCTGCTACATATTCAGATAGCGGATCTATCCGACCAATATCCGACGTATACCAGTTTAGAAACTAAACTAACGCATAGAGTTGTCGACGAGCGAGTTAATGTATGAACGAGCACAGTAATTAACTACTCAATAACAGGTGTATCGAGTTAACTGGTGATAAACATCGTACTAGATACACGTACTGTTTCTACTATTATTGTATACTCAACTCAAAATAATATACAACGTGTTAATGAATAAACGCAAAACTAGAAAGTAGTTTGTTTAAATCGAGAGCAGAATCGAATTATCGTGATTTCAACATGGGTAATTTTTTTTTAAATATTAAATATTTGTTTTGTAAAATTTTAAATTTACTGTACTCGATCCTCATCCCACCGCACAGGCACACTTACCATACTTACTACCAAAACAAGATTCTTAAAATGTATCCATGAGCACGTTAGCGCTTTCATTCATTGCTGAAACGATAACAAATCATTTTTGCCTGAAAACTTAAAATTTTAACGATCAAAATCATGAAATTATTGTTTCAATCTAATTATTTTGTTATAAATCAATTGGGGTGTATGAGGTTTTGCGCTTATTCAATAACACGTTGTATAGGGTTTTTCATAATATACTGACCCTTTTTTGAAAGGGATGACCAGATCATTAAACTGAACAACTTTCTCTATTGGACCAACATCACAATCGCGAAAAAAAAATCTGCTGTCCCATACATTTGGCTCGAGTAGGTTTGCAGTTTTGCATGGAAGAGCTGATTTTTTTTTGCGATTTCGATGTTAGTCCCCTAGCGAAAGTTGTTCAGTTTGATGGTCTGATCATCCCCTTAAAAAGTGTCAGCAAATTAAGAAGGACCCTGTATACACGTACTGTTTCTACTATTATTGACTCACTCAACTCAAAATACTACTTACCTTGCATAGTTGCCATACCTTGAGGGCTGATTTTACACATGAACAACTTTACCTAAGAAACCAATACGAAATTCGCAAACAAATTTTTGTACTGTCCATACTAAATGCAATCTGATGATCGAACATTCGTATGAAAAGGCGAAATATATTTTTTGGGAATTTTGTATAGGTTTCTTAGGGAAAGTTGTTCAGTATCATGTTTACAATCACCCCTTAAAGTAATGCAACTATTTACCCTAACACCCTGTAGAACTTAAAGCTCCTCTAAGAAATTCCCCAACACTGCTAAAGACATAACCAGCAATAATTAGTCTACAGTTAGCGTGGCACTAATAAGCGCTGGCAACACCGGCGGTCATAAATCAACGCGTCGCTGCGAAAAGGGGCTATTTTGCGGCCATTCGTACGTTTCCACGAGTGTTATCTCCATTGTGTACACGCTAGTTGAGATATGTCTTTAGTAATACGCCTAAATATTTACGTGTTGCAATGTCTTTTACGAATTTCATAGATGTTTCTTAGGGAAATTTGTTCGGTATCATGGGTACAACCACCCCTTAAAGTAATGCAACTGTTTACCCTGACACCTTTTTTTTTTTTTTATAATTTCTTTAACGGCTCTGGATACTAGTCCTTTTGAGCCATTCGTTATTTTTTCCTATATATTCTTTATTTTTTGATGAGGGGATGATTGATGACGATGAATCTGTGGTCGATTTCGTAAGTGCGTCGTTTGGAAATTGGTATAATGCCGTGGTGGTCCAGTGGCGACTAACCTTGCCTGCCGTGCAAGAGGCGATGGTTCGATCCCCGTCCAAGGCCGACTCGTACCAATGAGTTTTTCGGAATTTATGTACGACTAGCAGCCCGTCCCGGCTTCGCACGGGGTAGACAAATAAATTTTAAGACTCATTTTTCTACACCTTCGGTTACATTGTTCAAATTTTGCCAAGGATCCCTAATTTTTTTCAAAATGAAATGTAGCCTATGTCAAATTGGAAGAATGTAGCATTCTATTGGTGAAAGAATTTTTTAAATCGGCCCAGTACTTTTTGAGCCTATTCATTACAAACATACAAACATACAAAAATAGGTACAAATCTTTCCTCTTTATAATATTAGTGTAGATTTGTAACACCACTTGGCTTTTCGGTGAAGGAAAACATCGTGAGGAAACCTGCATGCTTCAATTTCGAGGCATGTATTGTACCCACTGTCCATTTAAAGTGGCGACGGGCTCACTCCCCGTCACACTGGACAGAGTTTCGGTACTACTGGTGAAACGTGGATGTTCTGTGGTTTCAGAATATCTCTGACTACCCCCTCGGGGAATCTGGTCGTGAGCATATACTATACTATATACTCGTTTGGAGAATTACGTCCAGACCACGTCACCTGGAGGTGCGGGCGCGATTCTACTTTACGACAAAATCGACGCTATGCTACGTACTATAAGGTTTATATTGTGTTACTTAGATTATCCGCCACCGCCACACGTCTCTTCTGTATTAACCGTGGCTTAAACACAATGACTATGGAACAAGTCGTAACATCCTAAAACTATACAAAAACCTACCAAGAGCGTGTCGGTCACGCCCATGGCATGATGTTGATTCCCATTTCCCAAGGAATCCTCATAACTTGGACAATCGACTTGCTATTATCATTTACCCGTCCTGAGACAAAATTGGGTATCGTAGACAATGTTATACTAAAACAAGACTTTATACCGTGGATACAAGATTCTAAATCCTTCGGCAAGGCTATTCTTAGACGATTCTGTTTAAATGTGTCTGGGAGCTTTCGATATCGATATTAGATCGGTTTGAATTCCAATGAACCTTCGTTTAAGATGCGATTTCACTGGTCGTGTTCGAAATAGTGCAAAGCATTCGTTCTCGAAGGGAAGATCTTTGACCAGTGGCACAGGCCCGGCACTTCAAACAACGTTTTGGATTTGACATGATGGCGTCCGCACATGCGCACTTGGTGCAAATTGTCTTTGACTTACCACGCATGGTATGAACATCATCTACATTTCGTTACTTGTGGCGACCACTGTCCATTACAAGTGGCGACGGGCTCACTCCCCGTCACACTGGACAGAGTTTCGGTACTACTGGTGAAACGTGGATGTGGCTGTACCCCATTAATTAAGAGAAGTTTATTCCGAATGCGTAAATGCGCGCTGCATACAATCGAAGTATCTATATTTTCAATACTAATCAATTAAACTCAGTGAAATTTATCAGAATCAATTTAGAAACTAATCTCTATGTTTGTATGAAGTCAGATTTTCGTTAAAATGTATAGTTTTGAAGTTACAGTGCCTCAAAGATTTCCATACAAATCTTAAAATAATCCTAGCATTGAAACTGTATATTATAACGAAAGTCGGACAAGATACAAGCATAGAGATTTGTTTCTAGATAATTTCTAAAAAATTTCATTGACTTTAATTGGTTAGTATCGAAAAAATCACCAGACTTCGTTTGTATGCAGCGCGTTTTATTCAGGAATACACTTCTCTTAACGCTTGCATCAGCGGTCATCATCAGTGCACACACTTAAAAACTTTCAAATATCCTGCGTACATGACTGCTTTTCGAAATTAACTGATCCTTGTGGTCGAAATCCGCTACGGAAATTAACCAGGCGAAGACCTACCTTGAAATCGTGAAATTTTCTTCAACGTTTCTGTAAAAAAGGAAAATACTCGAGTTTAATAATAAATTTAAAAGACCGTTTCGGAATACAATTTCGTCAGACAATTCCTTTTGTTCTCGACTCAAACGTACGTCCTCTTAATTAGTTTCTGTGGAATTAAAGTCTTTAGAGTACCTACTGTCAAGTCTCTTCAACATACCTCTAGGCTTGGTTTAGATAATGCGTGTTGTTGAAAGATTAATTTCTTTTGTTCTAAGGGCCTGTATAGTATCAATTATTAAATAGACTATGTATTATTGTATACATAAATTTAGCTTACGTCACTAAGAATTTATTTATTCAAATTCAAAAATTATAGAAAAAATACAAAGTGCGTATCCACAACAGGCTTCGTCAAAGGAAATACACCACACAGATCCACAACACGTTTCGTCAATAAATACATCCCGTATATCTGCAACAAGCTTCGTCAAATTCCTACACAAACAAAAAACGAATAAAAAAAGGGGGGGGGGGGGGGACTTTAGCTTAAGAATTTATATTGTAATAGTTATTAAGTCGTCTTTATGTTGTAGAGTTTCTGGCCGCATCTTCTCTACAGCGACAACACGTTCCGACGCGGTGGTAGCTTTAAAAAAGATTTGACGTTTGATAAGTGTGCTGCAAGCTCCTGTATTGAATAAATTATATTGACTTTGACTTGACTTTGAACTTTGACCTGTTCAAATTTTTCAGTTTTCGCCACAAATTATATGGAAAACCTATGTGTAAAAAGAAAAACACACAAACATTTTAGGGTTCCGTAGTCAAACAAGGAACCCTTATACTTTTGTTCATTCTGTTTGCCTGTCTGTATGCCCCGCCTCAATAACTCGCTCATTTTTGCACCTATTGAATCGAAATTTTGCATGAAGACAGATAACAGTAACCCAAAAACAGAAATGTAGTAGTTTGAAGAAAAGAAATTTTTTCGACTCCCTCTCATACAACATTTAGTTTTTTTTTAGATCATGTGAAGTGTCGTTGGAAAGGTCTTGTAAAATGAAACAAATCTCCCATAGAAGCATAAGCATATGCTCACGACTATATTCCCCGAGAGGGTAGTCAGAGATATTCTGAAACCTCAGAACATCCACGTTTCACCAGTAGTTCCGAAACTCTGTCCAGTGTGACGGGGGGTGAGCACGTCGCTTATAGTGGACAGTGGGTACAATACATGCCTCGAAATTGAAGCATGCCGGTTTCCTCACGATGTTTTCCTTCACCGAAAAGCCAGTGGTGTTACAAATCGTACATAAATTCCGAAAAACTCATTGGTACGAGTCGGTCTGGACGGGGATCGAACCATCGCCTCCTGCACGGCAGGCAAGGTTACTCATCCCATAGAAACTAAATCGATATAATGCCTCTGTCTCGAGATATCTGCGTTCAAAGTCAAAAATAGAGCGAACTCTCCGTGCTCGAATCCGACTCGCACTTGGCCGGTTTTTATAATTACCCCAGTGTCCATCCCGCCCCGGCCACCAGTTATGCCGGGACTCGACCCCGGACCCGTGGCTTGACGCGACGGGGGCGGTAGGCACGTAGACACAAAACTCGGTTTTTCAATAAAAGTCCGGCGCGTACGTGCGTGCGGGGGTTGAATGACATCTCTGCTACTTTTGTGTTTTGCTTCTCTTTTATAAGGTATTCGCTGTTTGGTTTCGGCACAGAGCAGGAGGCGACGGTTCGATCCCCGTTCAGCACATCTAGCATTATTTCTCTACTTGCGCGCGACTCGACTTTTTCCCATGCCATAAGTCGCGGCAGGCGCGGCTTTCGCTCTCCGAAAAGAGCGGGAACTGGTTATTGTCTATGAAGCAAAGGCGCGTCGTATAGAAATAATACTAGACGTGCAGGCCGTCTATACTCCATTCAAAATAGCAACGAAATTTTAAGGCTATTTTGCACTACAGAAACAGAGATTTGAAACACTTCCTCTCACTTATTGTTAGAACAGCTTTAGTAGCGTCCAAGATATGTCGGATAGTATACCTATGTATCCAATGCCAGAAAGCTAAATAGGAATCGGAAAATCTCGTCGTCCTTATTTGGAATGAAGTATGGTACCGATGCGTTTTTCGGAATTTATGTACGATTTGTAACACCACTTGGCTTTTCGGTGAAGGAAAACATCGTTAGGAAACCTGCATGCTAAAAACGCCGATATTATTAGGTGTCCCCTAGTGTCACCTAGTGATATGTCACTTTGTACGTTTATCCCCAGTTGGTCAGGACATTGCAGGCCGAATCACCTGTTTGTCTGAAAAGAAAGATGATTCCGTGCTTTGGATGGCACGTTATACACTATCTCTACGCACTATCTCTGGGGGTAGTAGTCGTTACATAAAAACCACGTCAGAGGCCGTAAGGCGGTTTGAAAAAACTCTGACTCCAGGGCTTTGCCCACACGATAAGAAGAAGATTGCTGACAGAACGGATGTCTGATAGAGTGGAAGAGGTCTCGAGTGGTGATCACGTACCGGAGCGGCGCAGCGTGGGTAAAGTTGACAAGGTGGACCGATGACCTGGTGAAGGCAGCGGGAACCCGTTGGATGAAGACAGTGCAGGACCAGTCGTTGTAGCGATCCTTGGGGAGGCCTGTATTCAACAGTGGACGTCTATCGGCTGAGATAATTATGTGATAGTTATGAGATATATACGTTATTATAATAAGATACCAGAGGATACTCTTAACTTGACGGACAAAAAGTTTAAGTCATGTTAAGAGGACTTGTCCTCTGTAAAAAAGGTTACTATAAACTCGATGATTATTTGAATGACCAAAATGTCTGGTCTTGACAATGTTACACTATGTAATTTAATATTGAATTTATGTAATTGTACTTTGTATATTTTGTTTTGTTTAAAAGAAGTGTGTTGTAGAGTTTCTGGCCGCATCTTCTCTACAACGGAACACCTTCCGACGCGGTGGTAGATTCAAAAACATGACGTCAAAAAGTTATCTATGTGATATTATTTTGAATAAACAATTTTGACTTTGACTTTGATAGTGGTTAGTTTGCACGTTAAGCCGTTGGTACCGGCTACTATCTCTGGTGGTAGGAGTCGTTACATAAAAACCACGTCAGAGGCCGTAAGGCGGTTTGAAAAAACTCTTACACCAGGGCCCACACGATGAGGAGAAGCTGTTAGTCACTCTATTAGTAAATTTATGCTATCAATCGACCCCGCACGCTGGTCGAGACACGAGGGTCAGTCAGCGACAGGCACGTAGCTCCAAAACTCGGTTTTTAATAAAATTCCGACCCTTCCGTGCGTGCTAGGGAGGTTGACATCTCCATAGCTTAGAGTTCAGAGTTATACAGGGTGTAATGTAAGAAGATTATGTACCTATTTGTTCGGTAAACGAAATGTGATATAAGTGAAAGGTTTCCACCTTTCTGTTTGGGAAGTAAAACCCGTGCCTTCGGAAAGAGACCGATCTAAATACCTGAAAAAACTAGAGTTGCCAGTCAGTCTGCCACAACTCTAGGGTTGCCAGGTTCAAATAAGTCATTTTTAACCCCAAAGTGGCGGCAGATACAGAGGTGGCAACCCTAGTTTTTCCAGTTCTTTTGATTGGTCTCCTTCCGATGGCACCTCATTGACTTCCCAAACAGATTGGTGCGATTGTTGGGGAAAATTGTAGGGATAAAGGTACTTGCGGCAAGATTTTGCTAGGCAACCCGGCGGCGTTGTATGAACCTCTGTATAAACATTCACTTAAATCACATTTCGTTCAACTAACAAATATGTGCATAATTTTTCGCTCTGATCTTACTATACGGGGTGAAATTGATATCATTAGCATCTTTTTAAACTAAGGGTCTACCCATCAACCTGAAGAATTTTTACTACGGGAGCAAACCGATTGGAGCAACAACAAAAAATCTGCTGTTGCATACATTTGAGTCGAGTAGGCATTGCAGTTTAGTATAGAACAGGTGATTTTTTGCGCAAATGTTGTTCAGTTTGATGGTACTCTTAGTTTAAAATGGACTGGTTACGCGTGTAATTCTACTAACAAACATTTCTGCCACTTTTTGCGGGGGGCGAGGTAACATGAAATCCGCAACTTTGGAGTTTATTCCCCACAACTTTAGATTCTAATATTGAATGTTAAAAATCATGAAAAGTAGTCTCGTGTGAACCCCAAACGTTCTAAGTTCGAAGTTATTATTTCGCAATTATAGGCTGTCTCGTTTAGTGATAAGGTGTAAAATTGAATGTAAATGCACAAGATCAATTGTGCTTATACCGTGGCAGAGGGGAAATGCTACCGCAAGGCTAGTCCTTATAATAATTAGTCAAGGTTTAAAAGGATGCTAATGATATCAATTTCACCCTGTTCTTTAAACCATTCAATATCATTATTAATTCAGCTTCAATTTATAAAGTTTAATAGTTAAATTCTTAGGGGAGAGGAGTTTGGTGGCCGGTGATAAGGTCCCACGTCTTAATGTTGCAATATATCTTCGGATTATTTCAACCTTACTAGCTGTCGCCCGCGACTTAGCGTGCGCATACCACCGAAACTCTTGAAAACTTTAACATCTCATAACTTATTATTAATAATCAATCAATAATTTAATCTAGTCGCACAGGTGTTTACTTGTGTGATTAAAATAATCAAAACTATCGATTTGTTTAATAATAAAAGTCAGTCCGGCCAAGTGTGAGTCGGGCTATGTGTCCGCGGGAACACGGGCGGTAAAATTGGTCATTTTCGAAGGTCCCTAGTTCATACAGTAATTAATTAATGCAAAAAAGCAAAACATAGGGACATAGCAGAGGTAACATAGATTGTATGGCAAAAAATGTTTTGCTCTAGTGTCATTATCCAGGGAGGAAACAGGGGAATACGTTTGTATGGAAACAACGGTACTCGCCTATCCTCTTAAGAGAAGATTATTCCGAATGCGTAAATGCTCGCTGCATACAAACGAAGTCTGGTGATATTTTCAATACTAACCAATTAAACTCAATTAAATGTTGCAGAAACAATCTAGAAACAAATCTCTATGCTTGTATCGTGTCCGATTTTCGTTTAAATATACAGTTTCAATGCTAGGATTAATTTAAGATTTGTATGGAAATCTTTGAGGCACTGTAACTTTAAAACTGTACATTTTAAGGAAAATCTGGCACTATACAAGCATAGAGATTTGTTTCTAGATTGTTTCAGCAAAATTTCTTTGAGTTTTATTGGTTAGTATTGAAAATATCACCAGACTTCGTTTGTATGGAGCGCGCCAACAGTAATATACCCTTAAGTAAGTAATATTGAAGCGACTTTAACAATCGGGACCCATTAAAAATTCTACAACGAATCAAATTTTCCCAATAATGGGTTCCGATCGTTATTTTAAGTTTAATCATTTCACTGTAACCAGACGAAACCTCTACAGTCAAGTCGTTTCATATTATGCAATGTATGCATATGCTCACGACTATATTCCCCGAGAGGGCAGTCAGACATGTTCTGAAACCTCAGAGCATCCACGTTTCACCAGTAGTGCCGAAACTCTGTCTATAATGGACAGCGGGTACAATACATGCCTCGAAATTGAAGCATGCAGGTTTCCTCACGATGTTTTCTTTCACCGAAAAGCCAGTGGTGTTACATATCGTACATATATTCCGAAAAACTCATCGGTACTATACTTCATTCCAAATAAGGACGACGAAATTTTCCGATTCCTATTTAGCTTTCTGGCCAATTCTGATTACCAAATGTAATTAATTTGTTGGATACATAGGTATACTATCCGAAATATCTTGGACGCTAAGAGGAAGGATCGCTCTTTAAGACTAGAGTGAGCCATACCAATAGTAAAGTGTCCAGTTTTTTTGACGTTTAGGTTTGAGTGTGTGGTGTCAAGTAGTATGGACAAAAGGCACCAAGTGACATATATCCTTATGTTTACGGTCACTTTTCACACACACTAGCTCAAAAAAAGTGGACAGCATTGTGAAGTTGGCAATCTCCGTATGACCATTTAATTAGATTCGTTATGAATTTTATACAACGTGTTAATGAATTAACGCAAAACTAGAAAGTAGTTTGTTCAGAATCGAGAGCAGAATCGAATTATCATGTTTTCAATATAGGTAATTTTTGTCAAATATTAAATATTTTGTTTGTTAAATTTAAAATTTACTCAACTCGATCTCAACCCACTGCAAGGGCACACTCACCCTACTTACTACAGAAACAAGATTATTAAAATGTATCCATGAGCACGTTAGCGCTTTCATTCATTGCTGAAATGATAACAAATCATTTTTGCCTCAAAACTAAAAATGCGAATAACTTTAAATTTTAACTACCAAAATAATGAAATCATTGTTTCAATCTAATTATTTTGTTGTAAATCTGTTGGGGTGTATGAGGTTTTGCGCTTATTCATTAACACGTTGTATAATCAGACATCATTAATAATGTGACATGAATATTGTATTTTATTTCTATCTTGTAATTAATGTGACATCCATTATTTAATTTCTAATAGGGTCCTTCTTAATATGCTAACACTTTTTAAGGGGATGATCAGACCATCAAACTGAACAACTTTCTCTATGGGACCAATGTCGAAATCGCGAAAAAAAAGTTATTCGCATTTTAAGTTTTCAGGAAAAAATTGTTTGTTATCATTTCATGGATACATTTTAAGAATCTAGTTTTGATAGTAAGTAGGGTGAGTGTGCCCATGCGGTGGGTTGAGATCGAGTTCAATAAATTTTAAATTTTACAAACAAATTATATAATATTTTGATTAAAAATGTTGAAAACATGATAATTCGATTCGGCTCTCTATTCTAAACAAACTACTTTCTAGTTTTGCGTTAATTCATTAACACCTTGTATACTCTACCCATCAAATTGAACAACTTTTACTATAGAAGCAAACCTGTCAGAACAAAAAAATATAAGCTGTTTCATACTAAACTGCAATACCTACTGGATTCAAACGTATGGGACAGCTGATATTTTTTTTGTTCTGACAGGTTTGCTCCCATAGTAAAAGTTGTTCAGTTTGATGGGTAGAGTATGTGGTTTAAAGGTTAATGATACTTTTCCTTACACCCTAGGTAGGCGGCATTTCCAAAAAAATATCAATCCAAACCTAATAATGGATTGCATTTTTATTAGTATTCGACGGCCCGATAGCACAGTTGGTAGTGAACCTGCCTGCTGTGGCAAGGGACGCGGGTTCGAATCCCGTAAGGGACAAATATTTGTATGATGAATATGAATATTTGTACCCGAGTCATGGATGTTTGTATCTATATATGTATTCTATATCGTTGTCTAGTCATCGTAATAATAAAGTCCAGGTTTGATTATGGTACTTTAAAAGTGACTAGATAATTTGTATGACAATGTCCAAGATATTATTTAGTTTTGAACTCGAAGCGAAGCATCCATACAATCCAATCATCCCCAACATCATTTCAATCTACCCTCAAAAATACCTCCCATACACCCGAATTAACTCTCAATCCGTAGCCTAAACATGCAAAAGACCGGTTATTAGCGAGCGTCCGGTTATCCGGGTATGGCCGTAGGGGTCCGTTTGATGTTGCTTAATTAAAACCGGTAATAGGTTCGAGCCCCGGGCCGTACAAGAGCTTTTTTGTGCTCGTTAGTTTTTTAAGGGTAGTAAGTAACCCAATAAGGGGTAGATTTTTGTTGTTGCAAATGTGATTTTTAGATAATTGGGCGAAAAACATGTCGGGGATGCCAAAATAAACCAATTTTTACATTTGTTATATTTTATGTATCGATTCAATGCGTGAAAGCCTAATTGGTTAATTAAGGGAATATAATTCGGAGCGCGCTCCATATAAACGAAGTCTGATGATATTTTCAATACTATCCAATTAAAGTCGATGAAATTTTTCAGGACCAATCTAGAAACTAATCTCTATGTTTGTTGTATTATACAATCACCCCTTAAAGTAATGCCACTGTTTACCTTAACACCCTGTAGTAATTAATTTCGGCCTTTACCCTACAGTGGGATCCTACAGACTACAATTTAAAAAAAACCGGTCAAGTGCGAGTCGGGCTACTCGTGCACCGATGGATTAGTACCACACCACCACACATCATAACTAAGCAATTTTTTTGTGCTGGACCTTTAACACGAGACCGACTCACACTTGGCCGGTTTTTATTATTTGTTGTTATTCTGTATAGTTTGCTCTATAATCACACCAAATTTGACGCTTGTATGTATTACCGTTTATACGATAGAGCGAGATGAAATAATGTTGATAAAAACTAGTTTCTTGTATGAGGACCCCCCTTAATTTTTTACTTTTTGTCATTTTTATTATTTGTTAGCAAATCCGCCGTAATAACGCACATTCTGTGAAAATTTTTACTGTCTAGCTATTACGGTTCTGAAGTTACAGCTCTAAATAGGTAGGACAGACGGACGGACGGACAACGTAGGCTTAGTAATAGGGTCCCGTTTTCATCTTTTGGGTACGGAACCCTAAAAAAGACAAAGTTGTGGCGACTCAGTGGCCGCTATACCAAAGTTCTTACAACAATAATTTATTTACAACGATTCCCTCAGGAACAAACTCAAAACAATAGACTAATTGAAAAGTAACAACTCGGTGAATATAAATAATGGAGTCGAACTGAGAGCGTGAGTCCCCAGGGAACATAATAAGTCCGGCCAGGGTTGCCACGCGTCCAATTCTTTGGGGTTTTTTCCGGATTCCGTCCGGAATTTGAAAATTTACAATAGTTTTCGATAATTTATGCATTTTAGAAAAAAAGGAAACTTGCTTTATGCATAACTAGCAGCCCGTCCCGGCTTCGCACGGGGTAGACAAATAAATTTTAAGACTCATTTTTCTACACCTTCGGTTACATTGTTCAAATTTTACCAAGGATCCCTAATTTTTTTCAAAATGAAATGTAGCCTATGTCAAATTGGAAGAATGTAGCATTCTATTGGTGAAAGAATTTTTTAAATCGGCCCAGTACTTTTTGAGCCTATTCATTACAAACATACAAAAATAGGTACAAATCTTTCCTCTTTATAATATTAGTGTAGAAGTGTAGATTGAACACTAATTTGACTTTATCAATCGGCGTTTTTCGTGAATCGTGAAAGAAGGCCCTGCAGTGCGACGTATATAAGCTGATGATGTTATATATTTTTTTTCTTAGCTTACTTCATTCTTTGCTCTTCCACTCGTTCCTATTTTGGGCAACCTCTGGCCACTAGCCGTCAAGTTAGGGTAAAGTAAGTAAGTTGCATTACTTTAAAGGGTGATTGTACCCATGTTACTGAACAACTTTCCCAAAGAAACCTATAGGAAATTCTCAATAAAATATTTCGAATTTCCATACTAAATGCAATCAGCTGATGAAACGTTTGTATGAAAAGTCGTTAGAGAAAGTGGTTCAGTATTATGGGTACAATCACCCCTTAAAGAAATGCAACTTTTAACCCTAACGCCCTGTAAATGCGTGCAGTTTTCTGTGTTCGTTAATCACATAAGCAGTTCAGCCGAGACGTGCCTCTGTCTTTGTTAGCGTCAAGCGAGCGCATGACTCTTTTGTCGCTTTGTCGTGCATGCGATGCTAGACCTACAGCACGTCTAGCATGATTTCTCTACTTGCGCGCGACTCGGCTTTTGCCATACTACAAGTCGCGGCAAACCTCCGCTCTCCGAAAACCGCGGGAAAAGGCGTTATTGTCTATGCCGTGTAGGAGCGTCGCGCGCGTGTAGAGAGATCATGCTAGACGTGCTCTCTCTATTTCACTCTCTACACCAATAATAAATGCATATAACTAAAACACTGTACAGGTACTGTATTGTACCCACTTTCCGTTACAAGTGGGGACGGGCTCACCCCTCGTCTCACTGGACAGAGTTTCGGTACTACTGGTGAAACGTGGATGTTCTGAGGTTTCAGAATATCTCTGACTACCCGGAATATAGTCGTTAGCATATGCTATGCTATGCTACTGTACAGGTGCATTTAAAATATACGGTTTATTCTCAGGAAATCCGGCTTTTTGTCTTGACTTTTAAATGGTAACCCTATCCCCGATCCGATTATAGTAAATCCTTTAGTATTGAACAGATAAAATCTAACGTGACCCGAGGTTAGATAAGTGACCCTATTGCTACGAGATAGAGTTTAATTTAATATTTACTAGCTGGAGGTATAAGTCAGCTTCTAAACTTGGATTGAAATAAGTTAAAATAAAATTAATGGTTTTTGTTTGTTTGGTCCAAGTCATAAGCGTAATAACGAATATTAAGAAGCGAGTTTTGTCAGAATAAAAGCAGATGACAATCTGTTGCCTGTGTGAGAGGGAGTGGGTTATACTCCACCACGTAGGGTTTCCTCCACCTCAGCGCCTCCAAGAGCTCGGTATATACTTGACACGGTAACGGCACGGTTTTTAACGGGGATAATCCCACCACACTTTCCCACCACTATAATTCTTGTAAACCAGGAACAACAGCGGCGACCACTCACAACACTAGACAATGAAGTCAAGCGAGCGAGCGGGGGGTGACTCTAATCTGTAGCGGACCCCGCTATGAATTTAATCAAAGAAGATAGGATAAAATGGGAAAAAATCATATCCGATTTCCCTCCATTGACAAAGCATTGCCAAGGCGCGTGCCAGATAGAAGAGGCCAAACATACAGAGCTATCTGGCATTTACACATTTTATATGAAAATATCCGCGTCCGCCACGTCGTCGCCTGGCGTCCCTCACGTCGTGTTTTATATCTTATTCATTATACCGCCATAGCAAGTTTTTTTTTACTTAAGAGTTCTTCCATCCTATGGTTGTCTGGAAGAAATCGCTTTTAGTAATAAGACCGCCATTACCCTTACGTTCTTTTTATTCTGTTTTGTTGCTGTATGTTTTTGGTGCGCAAATAAAGAATATTTATGTTATGTTTATGTCCTTTCTGTCCAGCCTGCGCATTAGACGACCTCTCTCGTCCCTTACACCAAACACACAAAGTAACAAACGTACGGAAATAGTGGCGCCCCGCACCGGTATCGAACCGTCGCATCGGAGCACCATTGTCGTCTGATTTATTGCAGACCCATCCTTATTGTGATAATATTCATATTGCGATTCGCTCGTTGCCACTACAGAGCTTCGGTATTGGAAACTATCATTCATCCTTCAAGAGAATCATTAGCATCCTTTTAAACTAAGAATCTACCCATCAAACTGAACAACTTTTACTAAGGAAGCAAACCGATCGGAGCAAAAAAAATCTGTTGTTCCATTCTAAACTGCAGTTCCTACTCGGCTCAAATGAATGGGACAACAGATTTTTTTGGTCCGATCAGTTTGTTCCCATAGCAAAAGTTGCTCAGTTTGATAGGTAGACTCTTAGTTTAGGGATGCTAATGATATCAATTGCACCCTGTATAGACTTATGACGATGGGAACATTTCAAAGTATTAATTAGACAAAATCTCTCGTCCCTTACACCACACACGCAAAGCAACAAACGTACGGAAATAGTGGCGCCCCGCACCGGTATCGAACCGTCGCATCGGAGCACCATTGTCGTCTGATTTATTGCAGACCCATCCTTATTGTGACAATATTCATATTGCGAGGCGCTCGTCGCCACTTTAGAGCATCGATATTGGAAACTATCACCGAAGTTACATCGCGAGGAAACCTACATACGCCGAAGAAGAAATTCTGATGCATATGTTAAAGTATATCTAGTCAGTCTATACAGGGTGTAAAACCAAACGTGCTGCTTCAGACCATCAAACTGAACAACTTTTACTATGGAGCCAACAAAGAACTCGCGAAAAAAATCAACGGTTCCATAGAAAATTTCTATTGTTACTTGACCAAAATGTATGAAACAGGAGATTATTTCTTTCGCGATTTCAAAGTTGGTTCCATAGTAAAAGTTGTGCAGTCATTACATCATACATTTCGCTCGAGTAGGTTTGCAGTTTTGTATGGAAGAGCTGTTTTTTTTTTCGCGATTTCTATGTTGGCCATAGAGAAAGTTGTTCAGTTTGATAGTCTGATCATCCCCTTAAAAATTGTCCCTAAAGGACCCTATACAGTTGCTCCCCGCACCGGTATCGAACCGTCGCATCGGAGCAACATTGTCGTCTGATTTCTTGAAGACTCATCCTTATTGTGACAATATTCATATTGCGAGGCGCTCGTCGCCACTTTAGAGCTTCGATATTGGAAACTATCACAGAAGAACTTTGAGACTATTATTTAGAGTTTTAGCGCGACTAATTTCCTTGCTAAGGCCTCCGATTATTTTGTAGTATAAGAGATAAGAGGAATTTTTGTAACCATCAGCTGCAAGGCTGATTCAGTATTCATAGGGTGTAGAGCATCTCTGTGATGGGGATGGACCAGGTCTGCCTGCATAACTCCAGTCGGTTTAGGAGTTACAGCCGTTCAAAGGTCTGGTATGGTTACTAAAAATGAATAAGCATGAATATGCAGGTATTATTGTAATACAGGGTGTTACATAATTAACCAAAAAAAATAAAATCCGTGATCGAAACCAATTTTAAACAAATCCCAACTCTAGTGTGACATTTGAAACATAGACTATTTTTTCAGAAGGGTAGTGTTTGTAAGTCATTTGTACCTAAATAGTAAGAGACGAAGAAGCTGTCTTTGTCGATAAAAACGAATTGTAAGATGCTTAAATTATCTTACATGATGACAAATATGAATACTTTATTGAAATTATTCTTAATTTTTTAATTTTGTACCAATAATTTAAATATTTTTGTCAATCTATTTTGATTGTATTTTTTTTGCATTAAATAGGTCTTAATATTCATGTTAGCTTTAGTAATAAAGATAACTTAGAGAAAAATCATCTTTTAAATTAAGTACTTAGAAGATAGGTAGTGACATCGCGGTGACCTTAGGACGTATCTACTGCCGTTTAGTCTTTGAACTACCGGCAGTCCGTAAAATAGTGCTGTGCTTCAACGATTACTATTTTATTATTTTATTATCGATAATTTTTTTTTCGGTAAATATTAATATTATACTACGGTTGTCATACATTGGCAATAGACTCTTTACAAGAGACCCTTTAACACCCTTTTTTCTTTAGGGGTATTTTTGTAACACCCTGTATACAAGGTGTTACAAAAATACAAATAAACATTTAAGGGGGTGGTTTAGACCATCAAACTGAACAACTTTCACTATGGGACCAACATCGAAATCGCGAAAAAAAAAACGGATGTTCCATACTAAACTACAAATCTACTCGAGCTAAATGTATGGGACAGGTGATTTTTTTTTGCGATTTCGATGTTGGTCCCATAGTGAAAGTTGTTCAGTTTGATGGTCTAAACAATCCCCTAAAAAATTTAAAATTTTTATTTTTACTTTTGTAACACCCTGTATACTATAGCTATGCGAACCGTGTCTATCAGTCGTTTTTAAATCGGGACTTTAATTGGTTAGTATTGAAAATTTTACCAAACATCGTATATATAATGAAGCTCGCCATCGGTAATATACCAAATTAAATCAATAAACATTATCCTAATTGCTCTAGTATCTCTATTATAGAGCTAAACAATACGTAGCAAGGTAAACAGTTCTAATGTACAGTAACCCAATCATCCGAACATTATAATACAACAAAGGGAATGTTCTAAACACGTAGAATTAGCTCGCAGCAGATGTGGCGGGGGCGGGAATAGCTTGGGGTGGGGTGCTAGTGAGAGCGGCGATTGTCTTTATATGGCGTATTAAAGTCCGGCCGCTGAATGATTGCGATTGACAGTTACCATAAAATTGTAAAAAACTGAATGAAAATATTGTTTACCTGTGCTCACTCTAGTACACAGGGCACTAGCTGCCCTTTTAAGTTCAAAAAGCTACTAAATAATGATCGGCATATTTTATAGTTTTCATTCAGTTTTTTACAATTTTATGGTAACTGTCAAACGCAATCTTTCAACGGCCGGACATTAACAAATAAACATTTGAGGAGTCACGCTGCTATTTTGGTCATGAGCGGCTGTGTCATTCGCATACTCGCGTTCTACGAGACATATCATATCTTTTCATAACTTTGTTTTTGCTCAAAAAATAATCCCTGAGATTGGGATAGATACTCCCGCAAACTACTTGACATCGGCAGAAATGCAGTGCTAGACACAAGCAAAAAGCAATATATAATAAAAAAAAATTTGCCTTGTCAATACTGACTGTAAAAACTATGAAGCTACAGTACTCTTGGTCATTAAAAGTGAGAAGTGACAAAACATATTATACTCATAGACGATTACCACGAAGAGATTATTTTTAAAAGCAGTCAGTTACGCAGGTTAAATTAAAGTTAAGAGGATATGTGAAAAAAATAAGATTCTTCAAAGCATCATATATCATGAAGTACTAACAGTAGGAGTATGATTTGCTGATATGTGTAAATTAAACATATAATTGAAGTTTTGATTAGAGCCAAAACACGATTAATAGACATTTTCTCGATAGAAAAATAAGCCAAAGTAGCCTCCGTCTTTATCAATAAACGCTTGGAACTGCTAAACTGTGAATAATAGAAAAACGAGACTTGATTAAAAAAAAGAGATTGATATTTTATAAAGTTTGATTAGAGCAGAAATGAACTTACATAAATAGTACAATCACAATTAAATAAAGTTTGCTTTACGCTTGCGTCGTTTCAGGCGCGCGCGCCGCCCCATCTCTTTTTCTCGCATCTGGCAGTAATATAAGCTATCTATCACACGCCCATTTCGCGTAAATTATTTTTCGACATAGGCCCTTAACATAAAGTGTGTTTGCTAAACACAAATGCACTCTCGTCATCACCCTTGCTCAACTTGCAACTCTCAGCACCGCTACCGACAGAGCTGGGGTCTGATGCGGTGTCTATCGATACTTTGAAGATATCTGTCGCTAGACATCTCGCTGGAGAGTCGGGCCTCATATCGCAAAAGTAAATGATATTTCGTTCTATTCCGCCTACCTCCCGAGAGTTTGGATACATAAAGTTTTTTTGGACATCGTGTCGCCCCCGCTCGTCGCCCGCAGTGAGTCCCCACTGCACCCTGCACACGTGCATTCGACTTATTCCGGCTGCAGTGATGAATGTGTGTCGAAATATTCGTTACTCTGCACGAATATATCATTTTGTCATTCCGCTGCCTCGCTCGGGGCGTGGGAGTGACGAGGGAATTAAATATTCAATACTCTAGTTCTTTTGCGAGGAACTTGGAAGGGTACTTGGAAAATTGAGTGCGGATTTTCATTTGAATGCCGTAATTTGTACAGATTGTCTACCCGAGTACGGTATACATGAAATAAGGGTAACGCTTCAGTCACTTATAAAAAACTAGATGCTCAATCAACGCTCCAAAAATGGCAGAATAAACATTCGCCTCACCCCATGGATCGCCACAGCGACTAGTCCCCCCCGATTGCGCCAAGTTAAAACATCGAAGTTATATTCTTATCCAATTTCAGTTCTAATCACATTGCAATCCAATTACTATTCAACTGTGCTAAACTCTATGTAACTGACAGCCCTTAACGTCTGACCGATCTGTCAAAACGGCTCTAACGGCTGTCAAGAGCAGTACCGCGATTACCGTAATACCAAATGTGTCAAAAGAGTCACGTTGCAGGTTCTGACCCGAGAACTTGTCTCGCGTGTTGTTCGCGCGTCGCGTCGTTGCCTGCCACGAGGCTCCGTATTCCTTAATCTCTTCTTGTTCTTTATCAAAAACAATCCCTGAGATTGGGATAGATACTCCCACAAACTACTTGACATTGGCAAAAATGCGGTGCTAACGCACAAGCAAGAAGTCCATTAATTATAAATAAAAAAAAAAAAAGTGTGTCAAAAGTTCGTACGTAGTCCAATCACGGTTCAATCATGGAATATTTACCGAGATTGCAGCTTTGCGCTGCCGTCATCTATTTTATACGCTTACATATAAAAATGCCCTATTCCTCTCCTTCTCCCTGACCCACCCTCGGTTCTCGACATCGCGTATCAGTCCAAACGCAAGCCCATTAATCATATAAAAATATCCAGGAATGTGGGAGTGACGAGGGATGAGATATAAATAGTCTGTGGTTTTTTTTTCTGATACAAGGTGGGGTTCCGATACTTGAAACCGTGTGACTGATTTGTTTAGTTGCCATATAATTGGTTGACACGCTTTTTTTTGTAACATTACACCAGATGGTGAGATGATACTTGTTTTAAGGTCGAGCGTAATGTTAGGCGCGGTTTATACAACGTGTTAATGAATTAACTATAAAGTAGTTTGTTTAGAATCGAGAGCAGAATCGAATTATCATGTTTTAAACATAGGTCGTTTTTTTTCAAAATATTAAATAATTTATTTGTAAAATTTAAAATTTACTGAACTCGATCTCAACCCACAGCACGGGCACACTCACCCTACTTACTACCAAAACATGATTCTTAAAATGTATTCACGAGCACGCTAGCGCTTTCATTCATTGCTGAAATGATAACATCTAATTTTTGCCTAAAAACTTAAAATGCGAATAACTTTAAATTTTAACTTTCAAAATAATGAAATTATTGTTTCAATCTAATTATTTTGTTATAAATCAGTTGGGGTGTATGAGGTTTTGCGCTTATTCATTAACACGTTGTATAGAGGAGACGTGTGGCGGTGGCGGATAGTCAAAGTAACACAATTATAAACCTTATAGTACGTAGCATAGCGTCGTTTGGAGAATTACGCCCGCGCCTCCAGGCGACGTCACCTGGAGGCGCGGCCGCGATTCTCCTTTACGACAAAAACGATGCTAAGCTACGTACTATAAGGTTTATATTGTGTTGCTTAGATTATCCGCCACCGCCACACGTCTCTTCTGCATAAAGCGTGGCTTATAAAAACATTCCAAATTTTATTCAATATAAAATGTTAAAGGTATTCAGAGAATGAAACTTAACAACTTTCCCTAAGCATTGGCTCAAAACGAGATTTTTTTAGACCTGCCATAGAAAATAAAAGGGAGGTTCAAAAATTTTTCTCGTTTTTCGAGCCATGTTCCTTAGGGAAAGTTGAACTGAACAGGATTGGCTCTTGAATTTCAGGTGAAAGTCCTTCTTGATTGTGCGAAAGATCTACTGGTACTATGATAGATGCAAATGAATGTTGAATGACGATCGAATGGATGAGATGAAATGAATGTGACACTTTATCTTCATGCAAAATTATTGTATTACCAGAGTTTACCCGCGACTTCGTCCGCACAAATTGTATACCAGATTTTAAGTCAGATCATAAGCTATCAAAATAAAAAAGTTTCATCAAAATCGGTTCAGTAGTTTTTGCGTGATGCTGTTATAAACATACAAACAAAAATACTAAAAAAGGTTGATTTGGAGTCCGGGATACCTAAAAAACATATCGTAATCTTTTTCATGTAAATACCTTCAATGTACAGACACGCTTCTGTTGCAGTTTTATAATAGTTAAGATAAGATTAAACTCGATTTACAAAATTTATTATGAAATTCGATTGATAGTGTGTACAGTAACACGCTCTGAGGTGAAGTAGTGATGCGCGCGGAGCACCGTACAATTGACAACTTTCCACCCGCACGCCCCCCGCGCTCGTCTTGGCTCCTTGCGTGAATAGCCGCGTACTGATTGAGCGAGCAGCCTCGCGAGGCTGCCTCGCAAGGCAAATCCTCGGTTGTTCAAGACGTGCCTCGCCCGAGGCAAACGCACGCGCTGCCTCGCCCGAACGTGCCGCGGCCCGAGCCGAGCGTTGTCGGTTTTTGTCGATGCTCAAAGGCGCCTCAGTACGTTTGCCGCGCTCACTCAAGACGGCGGCCTCATGGTGGTCTCGGGCAAACTATACGCACGCGCGGTCTCTATTCGACTTCAAGTTAAACTGAGCGTCGATGCTCACGGTGGCTCGGCCTTGCCGCGCGAGGCAGCCTCGGATTAGAAAACTTACAGACCGAGGCCGCCTCGCGCGGCATGCGTACTGCGGCAAATGTCCGAGGCTGCCTCGCGAAGCCGCTCGCTTGGTCAGTACGCGGCTATTGAAGATTGTATGGTGACGTATGTTTGGTGATGAATGTATGACAAGTTGAGAGTGATCTTCAATCATCGACAAAAGTTGTTTAGTTTCAATATTTGAATATACAACCTGCTTAACTTGCAAAGTAATAGAGATCATAGCAAGCAATATGGATGCCGAATAAGGCTCTGAATCTGAACAGTATAATTGCCGCTTTATACGGCCGTTTCTTTCGTAATTTTTATTGTAGGTACCTACTTTTCTTTTTTCTTAAAGACTAACAAGACATTTATACTTTAGTCGGGGAAATCTACGGATTTTTGTATGGAGTAGGTTGCATTAATTGCACTTTTGGTGAAAATTTGGAATATAGTAGATACATACCTAAAAAACATAAATTCTCAATAATCCCCGATTTTTTATGTTCTATTATTGAATAATTAAGACATTTACAAAACATTAAATTTAGGTATGAACAAAAATGGAAAACTGGTGATTTTGTACAGGATGGCTTCGTTAAATCAGTTTTACTTATAACAATAATAATCCACGGTTAATATCCTTAATTTGGGTAGATATTTAATATTTTGTAAGTCTTCAAAAATTATAACCTCAAAACTAAATTATTTACTGTTTGTTTTTACACATTAAATTTGCCTTTTGATAATTAACTGTCTCTATTGCTGGTATGCTGGTCGAAATATTTTTAGAAATGAGCTTGCCATTTGTACATTAATATCGATTTTAAGGTATTTCTCAGGTTTCTGAGCCTATATAACCACGAAATCTCGACAAAAGTGTTATAAATTAACAGTAATATTATTTCAAACACAATTTACTAAAGTGTCTTTAATGCAATCTCAAACCTTATTTTTCCTAGACTACTCGTTACAGTAACAATCAAACTAAAAAGAATTATAAGTAAGTACAGTATCAGAATATGTTACTAGTTAGACAGGTGTGTTCTGTCTGTAGCCACGGGAGGCAAAATAGAGAAATATATTATTTGTTGCTCTGACTCGCTTGTGTGGCGCGAGTGTGAGCGGAGAGTGGGTTAATATTAAGTAATGTGGGCTTTCCTTTTAAGGGAATATAATTCGTAGCGTGCTCCATACAAACGAAGTCTGGTGATATTTTCAATACTAATCAATTACAGTCAATTACATTTTTCATAAACAATCCAGAAACCAATCTCTATGCTTGTATAAAGTCAGATTTTTGTTTAAATGTACAGTTTTAAAGAGACAGGGCTTTAAAGATTTTCATACAAATCTTAAATTAATCCTAGCATTAATCTACACTAATATTATAAAGAGGAAAGATTTGTACCTATTTTTGTATGTTTGTAATGAATAGGCTCAAAAAGTACTGGGCCGATTTAAAAAATTCTTTCACCAATAGAATGCTACATTCTTCCAATTTAACATAGGCTACATTTCATTTTGAATAAAATTAGGGATCCTTGGTAAAATTCGAACAATGTAACCGAAGGTGTAGAAAAATGAGTCTTAAAATTTATTTGTCTACCCCGTGCGAAGCCGGGACGGGCTGCTAGTACTATATATTTTAACGAAAATCTGACTTCATACAAGCATAGAGATTAGTGTCTAGATTGTTTCTGAAAAATGTCACTGACTTCAATTGGTTAGTATTGAAAATATCACCAGACTTCGTTTGTATGCAGCGCGCATTTACGCATTCGGAATAAACTTCTCTAAAGGGTGTAATCAGACAACGAAATTAAAAGACAAAAAGTTTTCAGTCCCATGTTAAGCGAGTCCTCTGTAAAAAAGTTACTAGAAACTCGATGATTATATGAATGACCAAAATGTCTGGTCTTGACAATGTTACACTATGTAATTTAATATTGAATTTATGTAATTGTACTTTGTATATTTTGTTTTGTTTAAAAGAAGTGTGTTGTAGAGTTTCTGGCCTCATCTTCTCTACAACGGAACACCTTCCGACGCGGTCAAGGAATATACTACTCTCTTAGAGTCAAAAACTTGACGTCAATAAGTTATCTATGTTAAAACGAATTTGTCGATCTATTTTCTATGGGAGGTCCAAAATTCCTAGAGGACCGAGTCCCTCAGGGAAAGTTGTTTAGTTTCATTGTCTGAATACAACCTTAAAGGGAAAGCCCCTTATTATGTTCCACCCAGCTTCGAATGCTGCTAATGAAATGTTGGTGATATAAAATGCTAGAATATCCCTGACTATTCCCCTACGAATGTATAAAGTATTTGCGTATAATGATTGAATGTTTCAAATTAAAGATTGAAAAATTTGTCTCGGGCGGGACTTGAACCCGTACTCTTCCAGACCGGGGAAGTGCGTTATCCAATTTCGCTACCGAGTCCACTAGCCAGAGAACGAAATTTTCAATCTATTGCGTCTGAAGGGGACGTGGGTTCAAGAGAAAATTTTTTCAATATTTAATTTGATTCGAAATAACACAACATGGCTCTAACATGTTTATAATCAATAATAGTTGAGATTAAATGTTTATTTAAAAAACTAAGAAATAATGCTCTCGTGCGCCTGCATGTTGTCTCTTATTCTTCTTTCTTTCCGGCCCGGTAGCTCAGTCGGTAGTGAACCTGCCTGCTGTGCCGAGGGTCGCGGGTTCGAATCCCGTAAAGGACAAATATTTGTATGATGAATATGAATATTTGTACCCGAGTCATGGATGTTTGTATCTAAATGCTATCCTATATCGTTGTCTAGTCATCATAACACAAGTCCAGGCTAGATTCTGGTACTTTAAATGTGACTAGATAATTTGTGTGACAATGTCCAAGATATCGAATCTAATCTAATCTTCTTTTATATATTTTTTTTTACATTCTTGCAAGTGTCCTATCTACTGTACAGATCTTAAATTGCAAAATGTCGCTTGATATCCCTCACTTCGGTCACAAGCGGAGCGACTCGCGGCCCGCTCGCACTGGGAACACCTACTGCTCTATCCACAGATTATAATAATTACGATACTGTGCGGGTTGCGATCGGTTTCACTTCGCTTCTGTCCCGAGGGTTTTAATAGTTTTGCCTTTTGTTTATCAAGTTTTGATTTAACTGTAGGGTCCAACTTAATATGCTGACACTTTTTTAAGGGGATGATCAGACGGTCAAACTAAGCAACTTTCTCAATGGGACCAACATCGAAATCTTGGAAAAAAATCTGTTGTCCCATACATTTGGCTCAAGTAGGATTGCAGGGTGTAAGTAAAAGTATAATTAACCTTTACAACCACATACTCTACCCATCAAACTGAACAACTTTTACTATGGGAGTTCAGCATACTAAACTGCAATACCCACATGACTCAAATGTATGAGAAAGCAGATTTTTTTTGGTCTGACAGGTTTTCTCCCATAGTAAAAGTAGTTCAGTTTGATGAGTAGAGTATGCGGTTTAAAGGTTAATGATACTTTTCCTTACACCCTGTATAGTTATAAACACCATTGGCTTCTCGATGAAGGATGAAGTCGTGAAGACATCTACATGCTTAATATGCTGACACTTTTTTAAGGGGATGATCGGCTTGGACGGGGATCGAACCATCGCCTCCTGCACGGCAGGCAAGGTTACTCGCGACTGGACCACCACGGCTTTTATGTAATCTAGGATTAGGCCTCTTACTCTTGGCAGACGATCTCCGACCCACAATATACTATACTACCGAAAGTCTGCGAATCATTTCTTAATTCCCGCGCCTCGACGCCGCCTCGACTCCTTCTGTATGCGATATGCTTAAGGGGATACAATTCGAAGCGCGCTCCATACAAACGTACTATGGTGATATTTTCAATACTAACCAATTAAAGTCAATGAAATTTAACAGATCTCTACGCTTGTATGGAGTCAGATTTTCGATAAAATTTACATTTTCAATGCTAGGATTAATTAAAAATTTGTATGGAAATCTTTGAGGCACTGTAACTTTAAAACTTTACATTTTAACGAAAATCTGACTCCATACAAGCATAGAGATTTGTTTCTAAATTGTTTCTGCAAAATTTTATTGATTTTAATTGGTTAGTATTGAAAATATCACCATAGTACGTTTGTATGGAGCGCGCTCCGAATTATATCCTCTTAAGTGTTATACATATACCTTCCTGTATACAAGGTGTTACAAAAATACAAATAAACAATTAAGGGGGTGGTATAGATCATAAAATGAACAACTTTCAATATGGCACCAATACCGAAATCGCGAAAAAAAAAATTGATGTTCCATACTAAACTTCAAATCTATTCGAACTAAATGTATGGGACAGTTGATTAATTTTTTGCGTTTTCGATGTTGGTCCCATTTTTAAAAATTTATTTTTACTTTTGTAACACCTTGTATTGTACAGTTTCACGTAATATTTAAAGTAAACATTGAATTTTGTTTGATGTCTCGAGTAGCTCTTAGTGGGGGGAGGGCGAGGGGTTGAAACGCGAGGTTATATCGTTCAGGGTCCGTCGGGACTCTTGGGGGTTGGTTCCTTTTGTGGTGAAATGTCCAGAGATACTCGTATTTGGAATATAAAGAAAATCGCCAATGTTATACAGGGTGTAAGTCACAGCCTAGCAAATACTGAAACGGTGAACTCAGACCATCAGACTGAACAACTTTCACTATGGAGCCTACTCAGGAAACGCGAAAAAAATCAGCGGTTCCATACTAAACTGCTGTACCTACCCGACTCAAATGTATGGGACAGCTGATTTTTTTTGTATTTCCTTAGGCTTCATAGTGAAAGTTGTTCAGCTTGATGATCTGTTCATCCCCTTAAAAAGTGTCAGCATATTAAGAAGGACCCTATATCCTACCTACATATCGGCCAGTCTACATCGTCAGCCACGATTCAACCGACTTAAAAAAAGGAGGTTTTATGTTAGTCTGTATGAATTTGATTTTCTTTTAATGTGTTAATATTTTCGTAAACTGTAGACCAATTTAAAACAGTTTTTTTTGTGGTTTTAAATGGTATTTTTAAGAATGCGGTTGTGTAGCGAGAATTTCAAGTTTTTGGTAGTCTAGAGTAAATAAATTCTACAAAAGCACAAAAATATACAGTCAGAAAAAGAACTTATTTATCCTTCCATAAGGTTTACATTTCTTCAGCAAACATCTCCCCCAAACGATTACAAGACTTTTTTAACGATCCTACAAATTAATAACTGAGCATAATTGTTCTAGACTCTTTATTACACAAAAATGTACTCTATGATCTTAATGTTATGTTCTGTTTTTGCTTGAGTTAAAAACTCGTTTATCTCGAAATTTTTTCTCAATAAAAATGTACCTTATTCCCTTGAGTTAGGGAGTATTTTGGTAAGTAATTACTGTACTTAATTTTCAGAGGGTTTTCTAAGTATATTTAAGGTGAAGTTGTTGGTAAATATACGAGAATGGTCTTGTTAAGATTCTTTTTTAGCTATACCAAAAAAAAATGTTTCCTTTCATTCAACTCGGGGTGCTTTAGCGTGTGCCCGACTCACACTTGGTCGGTTTTGTTATTGTTGTTTTATTTAGAGATTGCACTACATCAAGTATTGCAGTTTTTAACTGTATGAAAAAAGAAAAAAAATATTAAAAAAATAGTTTAAAATAAAAAAAGTAGGCGTCGAGGGACGCCCGGCAGATGTGAAACAACAAAATACCGCACTCTCCCAATTTCGCGCGCTTTTTTCGATCGCATGCTGTCTATACCGCACTCTCCCAATTTCGCGCGCTTTTTTCGATCGCAGCCTGTCAATACTGCACTCCCCGATTTCGCGCGCTTTTTTTCGATCGCAGGCTGTCAATACCGCACTCTCACAATTTCGCGCGCTTTTTTCGATCGCAGCCTGTCAATACTGCACTCCCCGATTTCGCGCGCTTTTTTAGATCGCAGGCTGTCAATACTGCACTCCCCGATTTCGCGCGGTTTTTTAGATCGCAGCCTGTCAATACTGCACTCCCCGATTTCGCGCGCTTTTTTCGATCGCAGGCTGTCAATACTGCACTCCCCGATTTCGCGCGCTTTTTTAGATCGCAGCCTGTCAATACTGCACTCCCCGATTTCGCGCGCTTTTTTCGATCGCAGGCTGTCAATACCGCACTCCCCGATTTCGCGCGTTTTTTTTTTATCGCAGGCTGTCAATACCGCACTTCACGATTTAACGCGCTTCTTTTTATCGCAGGCTGTCAATACCGCACTCCCCAATTTCGCGCGGTTTTTTTTATCGCAGGCGGTCAATACTGCACTCCCCGATTTCGCGCACTTCTTTCGGAAATTCAGGTTCGCGAGTCACGACATTCGTGGCCTACCGACGCTTCTTGTGCCCTCTACGTTGCCCATTATTATAGTCTGGAGCAGTTGGTAATTTCACCCAGATATTTACAATATCTCTGCCTACACTTCGGGTTGCATAGTCGTGAGCCTACGCCACGCTCGAATAAGCACAGCACAGCCGCAAAACTGAGTAATGTTATTACGTATTCGTTCTACCGACTTGCTGAGTTAGCTTCATGTTGCACGTTCGGAAGACTTAGGTGCACCGTTTTATATTTTATTTATTTATTTATACAGGATTTTTAAGGGGATGATCAGACCATCAAACTGAACAATTTTCTCTATGGGACCAACATCGAAATCACGAAAAAAAACAGATGTATACATGCCAATACAATGTTTAGTAAATTAACAAATATCAACGCAATATCATCATCATCATATGCCTTTACATCTGTTGCAGATGAACTAAGCAGTGTTTTTGGAGAAGCACTTTTTCTCCTGGCTGTACAGTCATATACGAGAGCCGCACTCACGTCCACAGTATCTACAACAGAACTGTACGCCGCACAGTGTTTTATCGGAGCCCAAAATCGGACGTGGCCCAGTTTTTGCCGAAAATATATAGTTTATAACATTTTGAATACAAGAGTAAAACTCCCGATTGTCTACGATTCAAAGTTTTAGAGAAAAAAAATCCAGAAAATCGCCTATTTTCTATCCCGGTTATCAGAAAAAAAAATCTTGTAGAATATCTGAACCTGTTACTACTTCTTTGCATAAACATGCCGAAAGACCTTTAATTTACGCGTCTTTTAAGAATAGTTTGAGACTTGTACAGGTCTTTTGACTTTTTTTTTTTCGATGAAAAATATTATTTTCTTCATAACTACTACATTTCTATTTTTTGGTTACTGTTATCTGTCTTCATGCCAAATTTCGGTACAATAGATGCAAAAATGAGCGAGTTATTGAGGCGGGGCATACAGACAAACAGACAGAATGGACGATAGTATAAGGGTTGCTTGTTAGACTACGGAACCCTAAAAAGGATGCACTCTAACAAGTAGAATGAAGCAACTCCCCTATAGTATCACTAAGGGCGGCGTCACACCCCCACGTCTGCGGTTTTGTTCCACATCGGTATGTGTTGTGTGTAGCCTTATGTTATGTGTTTACATGAATTGTGCTGAATTGAGATTCCTTCGCTCGTACCCTTTATGTACGATATTGTGGCGTAGGTACCTATGATATGAGGAGCTCGATTGCATAAGCATAAGCATATGCTCACGACTATATTCCCCGAGGAGGTAGTCAGAGATATTCTGAAAGCTCAGAACATCCACGTTTCACTAGTACCGAAAATCTGTCCAGTGTAACGGGGGGTGAGCCCGTCGCCACTTGTAATGGACAGTGGGTACAATACATGCCTCGAAATTGAAGCATGCAGGTTTATTGCTGGTGATCTATTTGCTATTTTATGTACAGGGTCCTTCTTAATATGCTGACACTTTCTTAAGGATATGATTAGATCGTCAAACTGAACAACTTTTTCTATAGCACCAACATCAAAATCGCGAAAAAAAAATCAGCTCTTCCATACAAAACTGCAATCCTACTTGAGCCAAATGTATGGGACAGCAGATATTTTTTTCGCGATTTCGATGTTGGCCCCATAGAGAAAGTTGTTCAGTTTGATGGTCTGATCATACCCTTAAAAACGTATCAGCATATTAAGAAGGACCCTGTATAGCTGATTTAGTATGGAAAGTTAAAAAAAAAATTGAGAATTTCCTGTAAGTTTCTTAGGAAAAGTTGTTCAGTATCATGGGTACAATCATCCCCTTAAAGTAATGCAACTGTTTACCCTGTATTCTATGTTCTCCTTTTTTGTCATGATTCTTCGTCAAATTTCGACATTAGTTAATAATTCGACTAGTGACTAAATTTACTAATGAATAATCTATCCTTTGTTACAGGTAACACACCACTGACACAAACTACACTGGATCAAACAAGTCTAAAACAGGTTGGAACTGGTTCAGACTGGTTGTGACGTCACTTAGTTTTCAGTTTTAAGACTGCACTGCGGTTTGAAGTTTGTCTGTTTGTTTTGTCTCGCTTTGTAGATATTGATCTACTGCCGTGTGGCTTAGGGTTTACCCTATTTCTTGGCGTGGGCACTTTACAACGTGTTAATGAATTAACGCAAAACTAGAAAGTAGTTTGTTTAGAATCGAGAGCAGAATCGAATTATCATGTTTTCAACATAGGTAATATTTCCTTAATATTAAATAATTTGTTTGTAAAATTTACCCGCTCGGGCACTCTCACCCTACTTACTACCAAAACAAGATTCTTAAAATGTATCCATGAGCACGTTAGCGCTTTCATTCATTGCTGAAATGATAACAAATCATTTTTTCCTCAAAACTTAAAATGCGAATAACTTTAAATTTTAACGATCAAAATAATGAAATTATTGTTTCAATCTTATAATTTTTTTATATATCAGTTGGGTTGTATGAGGTTTTGCGCTTATTCATTAACACAAGGTCTAACAAAATTAGGTGAAACTTTTTTAAGAGGATGATCAGACCACCAAACTGAATAACTTTGTCTATGACACCGACATCGAAATCGCGAAAAAAAAAATCTGCTGTCCCATACAAAAGTGCAAACCTACTCGAGCCAAATGTATGGAACAGAAGAATTTTTTTCCCGATTTCGATGTTGATGACATAGAGAAAGTTTTTCAGTTTGACGGTCTGATCGTCCCCTTCAAAAAGTGTCAGCATATTAAGAAGGGCCCTGTATAAGGTCTAACAAAATTAGGTGAAACTATTTTAAGGGGATGATCAGACCATCAAACTGAACAACTTTGTCTATGGCACAAACATGGAAATCGCGAAACAAAATCAGCGGTCCCATACATTTAGGTCGAGTAGGTTTGTATGGAGCAGCAGATTTTTGGTACTACACTGGACAGAGTTTCGGTACTACTTGTGAAACGTGGATGCTCTGAGGTTTCAGAATATCTCTGACTATCCCCTCAGGGAATATAGTCGTGAGCATATGCTTATGCTTATGATGATCAGACCATTAAACTGAAAAACATTCTCTATGGCACCAAAAACAAACCGCGAAAAAAAATCAGCTGTCCCACACATTTGGCTCAAGTAAATTTGCAGTTTTGAATGGAACACCAGATTTTTTTTCGCTATTTCGTCGTTGGTGCCATATTTTCGTAGGTCCGCTACATGCATGCATATGCTCACGACTTTATTCCCCGAGGGGGTAGTCAGAGATATTCTGAAACCACAGAACATCCACGTTTCACTAGCACCGAAACTCTGTTTACTCTGTCCAGTGTGACGGAGAGTGAACCCGTCGCCACTTGTAATGGACAGTAGATGGGTTACCTACTTGATTTCGAAACTCGATCTCGAAATTGAAGCATGCAGGTTTCCTCACGATGTTTTCCTTCACCGAAAAGCCATTGGTGTTACAAATCGTACATGAATTCCTAAAAACTCATCGATTCGAGTCGTCATGGACGGGGATCGAACAATCGCTTCCTGCACGGCAGGCAAGGTTACTCGCTACTGGACCACCACGGCTTTTCGCTACATTATAAGGCTATAAACAATTTATTTGCATAAGTAACACACCTCAGAGGAAGGATCTCCATAGAGTCCGCATAAATTTACGATTGTAGTTAGTCTCTTTTGTCTTATGACGTACATTTAATAGTAGAAGGAGATGGAACTATAGATATTTGTTTATGCGGCTGTCCACTTTTTTTTTGAGCTAGTGTGTGTGAAAAGTGACCGTAAACATAAGGCCACCACACACTCAAACCTAAACGTCAAAATAAGTGGACACTTTACAATTGGTATGGCTCACTCTATTAGGTATAATCTCTTTGTAACACACATATAAGGATAACTTGGTGATCAAACTGCCGCGTGTCTAGCTTATATTAAAGGCGTGTGAAGGTAAAATAGGCGGTTCAAAGTTAAAACGTTTTAATTTGTAGAGGTTTAATTTAAACAGGCGTTTAGCCAAGTGTTTGCAGCAAGTTAAGATATTGTTTAGTTAAATTTTAATGCGGTTAAAGGCGTGTTTTGGAGAAACAAATTATATTTAAAAGCTTTTCATTATAAAAAATTACGCAGGGTGTAAACTTAAATGGGTTACCAGAATATCAAACCAAACTGAACAACTTTTACTATAGGATCAACTTCGAAATCGCGAAATAAAGTCTGTTGCTTCATACGGTTCGATGGGCTCACTCCTCTTCACATCTCAATGGATCTTCCGAGGTTTCAGAATATCTCTAACTATCTCAAACTCAAAATCAAAATGTTTTATCCATATAATCTCACATGGATAGCTTTCTGACGTAAGTGACGGGGGGTGAGCCCGTCGCCACTTATAATGGACAGTGGGTACAATAAATGTCTCGAAATTGAAGCATGCAGGTTTCCTCACGATGTTTTCCTTCAGTGGTGCTACAAATCGTACATATATTCCGGTACGAGTCGGTCTGGACGGGGATCGAACCATCGCCTCCTGCACGGCAGGCAAAGTTACTCGCCACTGGACCACCACGGCTTCTGGTCTGATCATCCCCTTAAAAAAGTGTCAGCATATTAAGAAAGGTCCTGTATATAATCATAAAATCATTCCGAAAAGCTCGAAATGCCACAGAAGACATAATAATATGCGATAAAGAACATGTTTGACTGCCGGTCAAATAAATCAATATGAAAACTACGAATATAAGCCATCACGAGTCGTAAGTAGACGAACAATAAGAGTAACTCAAGTAATATGTTTGTTGATAACCGCTGACTCACGCTGGAATCCTGCCAATGTTATGATCGGAACTGTGCGAGGTTCGGAGCCTCTTTACTACGAGATTGGTCACTATAATTATGGGGTTTTCAAATATTTTACCAATTTATATAATCTATAGAAGCCGTGGTGGTCAAGTGGCGAGTAACCTTGCCTGCCGTGCAGGAGGCGATGGTTCGATCCCCGTCCAAGCCGACTCGTACCAATGAGTTTTTCGGATTTTATGTACGATTTGTAACACCACTGGCTTTTCGGTGAAGGAAAACATCGAGAGGAAATTTGCATGCTTCAATTTCGAGGCATGTATTGTACCCACTGTCCATTATAAGTGGCGACGGGTTCACCCCCCGTCACACTGGACATAGTTTTACTGAAATCATTAAAAAAATCTATAAAAGTATCAACTTTTGTTAATTCTTTTCAATCGAAAATCGGCACACACACGCACTTTTCTTAGGGCTGGGCAATCGCGTTTCTCATAGAAAACATTCGTCTGAACCTATGGCCCCTTAATTGTGTTTTTGTTCGTTAATAGGCGGGTAGTTCGTTAGTAACCGTCAATGGGGATTGACGTTTTCTACGGAACAGCTTATTTTTTCGCAATTTCGTTGTTTGTCCCACAGTAAAAGATGTTCAGTTTGATGTTTAGATGCACCCCTAAATTATGTAACGCATTTAAGTTTAGGTACACCCTTTATGAACAACCTTCATACGAGTAAGTCAAAGTAACTCATTTTTTAACTAGTCCATCTCGTAGCAGCGTAGCGCCTGGCTACGTGACTACGGCGTAGCGTCGTTATCGGCGCCGAGACGGTCCGGTTTTTGTCCTATAGAGAATTATGCATAGTATTAGGGAAATTCACCCCTTTTCTACCCGTAGATGTTGTATATGGTGACTAAGGGATATGGTTTCTTATCCAGCTTATTTTGTAGGTGAAAGCTTAGCTAACCTATCACCAGTTGACACGTCATTCCATGCTAAAATGACGACATACTAATTTATTAGCGTTATATTTATTGATATTTATGTTAATCAAATTAAAGATATGCTTTTTAAATGTATACATTTCAACACTATGGATTTTAATTATTAATTGTTTTCAGTGTTAAGGTTTTTCAATTATGGATTCTAATACAACATGTTAATGAATTCACGCAAAACTAGAAAGTAGTTTGTTTAGAATCGAGAGCAGAATCAAATTATCATGGTTTCAACATAGGTAATGTTTATCAGAATATTAAATAATTTGTTTCTAAAATTTAAAATTTACTGAACCTGATCTCAATCCACCACACTGGCACACTCACCCTACTTACTACCAAAACAAGATTCTTAAAATGTATCCACGAGCACGTTAGCGCTTTCACTAATTGCTGAAATGATAACAAATCATTTTTGCCCGAAAACTTAAAATGCGAATAACTTCATATTTTAACTATCAAAATAATGAAATTATTGTTTCAATCTAATTATTTTGTTATAAATCAGTTGGCGTGTATGAGGTTTTGCGCTTATTCATTAACACGTTGTATAGACCCGTGGGCATTCCCCGCTCACCTTATAAACCGTACACATCAGATGACGATGCTAATACGACAATAAGTTATAATTATTATTATAATTGGTCGCGGTGACTCCGACTGTCAGCTGTCACGGCTGTCAGCTGTAATTGTCACGTTTCTTTTATTAAAGATAGGAGGCGAAGGACTAAATTAGCAAGTCATTCGTTATTTCGTGTTGGACGTAATTGGAATTAGCCTTGGGGTTTCGTTTTGAGGTGTATAGTACAACCTACTTAATTAATGAACATCAAACGAAACTATAATTTAGGTCAGAATATCGTAATATCTTCTTATCGTGTGGGCAGCAAGCCCTGGTGTCAGAGTTTTTCAGACCGCCTTACGGCCTCTGACGTGGTTTTTATGTAACGACTACTACCACGAGAGATAGTAGCCGGGACCAACGGCTTAACGTGCAATGCGAAGCACGGAATCTTCTTTCTTTTTCAGACAATCTGGAGATTCGGCCTGCAATGACTTATTATATTATAAATCTGTAACAGAAGTGTGTCTGTACATTGAAGATATTTACAAGACAAAGATTACGATATTGGTTTTAGGTGTCCCTGACTCTAAATCAACCTTTTTTCGAATTTTTGTCTGTCTATTTGTCTGTTTGTGTGATTTTTTTGTGCGAGCATCACGAGAATACTACTAAATTGATTTTGATGAAATCTTGACTATTATAAAGTGTAACAATAGTGTGTCTGCATTGAAAATATTTAAAAAAAATGACGATATTTTTTTTTAGGTGTCCCTGACTCCGAATCAACGTTTTTTTTTGGATTTTTGTCCGTCTATTTGTCTGTTTGTGTGTTTTATTTGTGCGAGCATTACAAGAAAACTACTGAACCGATTTTGATGAAATCTTAACTATTATAAAACTGTAAAAGAAGTGTCTGTACATTGAAAATTAAAATTTACAATATAGTTCACAATACAACAATGAATGATTTGGTTTTCTTATTTAATGAAAATTCATAAAAGTTCATCTCATTTTTCAAAGAAAACGGTTAAATTCTGAGGGGATACATTTGGCTCAAATAGGTGTGCAGTTTTGTATGGAAGACCTGATTTTTTTTTCGTGATTTCGATGTTGGTGCCATAGAAAAAGTTTTATCATATATAAATTTTTCAGTTTGATGGTCTGATCCTTAAAAAGTGTCAGCATATTAAGTTGGACCCTATACAGGGTGTAAGTGACAGCCTAGCAAATTATGAAACGGTGAACTCAGATCATCAAACTGAAAAACTTTCTGTATGGAGCCTACCTCAGTTTGATGGTCTGAGTTCAGCGTTTCAGTATTTGTTAGGCTGTCACTTACATCCTGTATAGCAGTGCATGCATTCCACACTGTTTTATTATCGCAATTCCACAGATACTACGTGAGGCATTCAAACAACAACGCCAACAAACCAAGTGTTGCCGCATCGTATCGTATTGTTCGACGTACGAATGTTTACGAGCGAACGTTAAACTTTGTAACGCGTAACCGTTACATAACGTACAGTTTATTGTTACAATTCGGATCGCGGTTTACTATATTTGCTTTGTAAACATATTTCGTGGGTTACCACATACGATGGTTTACGATACGAGTGTGTTTATGTTTTTCGGGAGTTTAGTTTTGACAGTAGGTAGACAATTGGTAGTGAATTTTTTTTATAATGTCTTTAACGGCTCTGGATATTCATATTCATATATTTATTGCAATCACTACTACTAAGGATACTAGTCCTTTTGAGCCATTCGTTATTTTTTTTCTTTATATTCTTTATTTTGATGATGGGATGATAGATGACGATGAGTCTGTGGTCGATTTCGTAAGCTCGAGCGTTGCCGCCAAAATGACTATGTACGAATTACCTTGAACCAAAACTTATGTTCTGTTATCGTGTTTATTTTAGATTCCTGTTACGTCGGTCGCTTTACGCAACTGTTTGGTACACAATCCGCACGAAATTATGTCACAAATATCACAAAAACAAATTTTTACGAATTTCAAATACGAAGAAACACAGCAAGAGCAATGGCGCCAAACAAACTCGATTGGTAGTGAACTTGTCTCAGTGTTGCCACCTTACCTCCGGAATAAGTTGCTAAGTACCCAAAAAGTGGCTAAATATTGGTAATTTCACTAAAATCAAGTCAGCAAAACCTGCTGTTCCATTCAAAACTGCAAATCTACTTGAGCTAAACGTACGAGACAGCTGTTTTTTTTGTGATTTCGATGTTGGTCCCATAGAGAACGTTGATCAGTTTGACGGTCTGATCATCCCCTTAAAGTGTCAGCATATTAAGAAGGACCCTATATGTATTGTAGCATAGCATGCAAGCATATGCTCACGATTATATTCCCCGAGGGGGTAGCTAGAGATATCACCACTGTCCATTATGTGGCGACGGGCTCCCCGTCACACTGGACAGAGTTTCGGTACTACTGGTTAAACGTGGATGTTCTGAGGTTTCAGAATATCTCTGACTATGTATTGTATACCTACATAAATCCCCATGGGGCTATAGAAAACTTTGGGTCACGGTTTTTGAATGCCGTAACGATATTCGGGTCTCAAAAAGGAAAAACCGACCCCTTATAAGAGCAGTGTCGTCCGTTAGTATGTCACTGTCATCAGTGACATACTAACGATGAAGTCACTTCTCAAGAAGAACCTTTTGAACGTTTTAGTGGAGTCGCGCTGCAAGTCTGGTGGAGTACGGACGCGTGCATATCGGCGCGTTGGGCTTGCACGTGGCTCCGCCATTTTGTGAACTCTTTTGTGTTTTAACCTTAAAACAATCACTTGAGATTATAAACTACTTACATTGGCAAAACTTCCACGCTAGACTTAATTAATACTACTGATCATTTTCCTTCGTATACTCTCCACATAACGAGGCATTGGCTGTATAGTGTGTGGTTTAGACGTTATTGATACTTTTCCTTACACCCTGTATAACAGCTCTCAGCCACGCCCTCGATTCAACCACAATATCCAAATGTATAATTCAATTTCACAACACACAGGTCCCATACATCAATGCATTTTCATTCTTACTCCGCGACAACAAGAGCCCTCCCTGGAGACTTGCCAACGTGCTGCAGAAGGCACTTGCGACCCGTTCCATACAAAATGTTCATCTACATACGAATGTGGTCGAGGTATTATTTAGTACCATTGTGCCTCACCCCGTCACAGTATAGTAGATAAGCAGTAGCGATTACTTTGGGAATAAAAAATAAATATCTTGGACATGGACTCACAGATCTAGTCCAGAATCTAGCCTGGATCGTTTTTGTTTAAGGGGATATGATTCGAAGCGCGCTCCACACAAACCTACTATGGTGATATTTTCAATACTAACCATAAAGTCAATGAAATTTTGCTGAAACAATCTTGAAACAAATATCTATGCTAGTGTGGAGTCCGATTTTCGTTAAAATATACAGTTTCAATGCTAGGATCAGAGGAAAATCTGACTCTATACAAGCATAGAAATTTGTTTTTCGATTGATTCTGAAAAAATTAATTGAGTTTAATTGGTTAGTATTAGTATTAGTTAGTATATCCTCTTAAAGAAGTGTTGTTGTATAGTTTCTGGCCGCATCCTCTGTACAGCGTAACCTTGCGACGGTTGATATCAAGTTCTATTTCTTTTCGTCTGTGCTCATGACGTACAGCGTGAGTCACACACTATTTACGCCTGTACGGGTGACCGACGAGGTGAGCCGCATTGGTCGTTTGCACGTTACGTCTGTGTTAATTTTGTCACTGGGTGAGGATAATGGTTTTGAGCTTAGCAGCGAAAGTGTGTGTCGTTACTGCTTGTTTAATGTCGCTCCGGACTGCGAAGTGGCGACCCACTTCCATGATATTTGCATTATAGAGCGACTGTTTGACGTTTGTGATTCTTTATTACAAACCTGCTGTCAGAATGAACACTGCTACAGTGTCACCTCACTATTTGTCATAAATTCATGAAGGTATACACTTTATAGAAGACATTCTGATGCTTAATGAATAGGCTATTTGACAGGTTTTACTACGTTAACCACTGATGTCTAAGGACTCTATAGAAAATGTATATTTTACGTTCCATTACATACAACGTGTTAATGAATAAGCGCAAAACCTCATACACCCCAACTAATTTATAACAAAATAATTAGATTGAATCAATCATTTCATTATTTTGATAGTTAAAATGTAAGTTATTCGAATTTTAAGTTTTCAGGCAAAAATAATTTGTTATCATTTTAACAATGAATGAAAGCGCTGGCGTGCTCATGGATACGTTTTAAGTATCTTGTTTTGGTAGTAAGTAGGGTGAGTATGCCCGTGCGGTGGGTGGTGATCGAATTCAGTAAATTTTAAATTTTAGAAACAAATTATTTCATGTTTTGAAAAAAATTACCTATGTTGAAAACATCATAATTCGATTTTGCTCTCGATTTTAAACAAACTACTTTCTAGTTTTGCGTTAATTTATTAACACGTTGTATAGTGCAAGAAAAAACGACATCAAAAAATGTTATTTAAATATCCCGCGAAAACGCCTTTCCTGACAATATACGTGGCAACAAGCAGGTGACGTCACGATAACGTAAACTTTGTACGACACTCACACTCTACACGCAACTGTTTACTAGCAGTTGACGTCATCAACTATTCGGCCAATCACAGTCGTTTTCGATCACGATGACTAAAGTAAACAACAAAATTAATTTCTTTGTTGATTTTCTCTTAAAATATCCAGTATTTTTCTTAACTGACTAAATACTTGGTTTCCAAAATTCATATTCAATCTTTGGTTACGCGTGTAATTCTACTAACAAACATTTCTGCCACTTTTTGCGGGGGGGCGAGGTAACATGAAATCCGCAACTTTGGATTTTATTCCCCATAACTTTAGATTCTAATTTTGAACGTTAAAAATCATGAAAAGTAGTCTCGTATGAACCCCAAACGTTCTAAGTTCGAAGTTATTATTTCGCAATTATAGGCTGTCTCGTTTAGTGATAAGGTGTAAAATTGAATGTAAATGCACAAGATCAATTGTGCTTATACCGTGGCAGAGGGGAAATGCTACCGCAAGGCTAGTCCTTATAATAATTAGTCAAAGTATTCAATATGGCTGCCATCAATAGATCCTATATTTTACATGCTGTCAAATACCCTATTGTGAAGTCTCCCAATTCGTAGTGTGAACGCGTGGTTCAAATATCATCCCCTCTAGACAAAGTGACATTCTATTGGCGTTGACGCTAGTAGAAAATTGAGTCGCGCTGCAAGTCTGGCGGAGTACGGACGCGTACGTATCGGCGCGTTGGGCTTGCACGTGGCTCCACCATTTTGTGAACTCTTTTGTGTTTTAACCTTAAAACAATCACTTGAGATTATAAACTACTTACATTGGCAAAACTGTCACGCTAGACTTAATAAATACTACTGATCATTTTCCTTCGTATACTCTCCACATAACGAGACATTGGCTGAATTGTGATAACACATCGGATGCCACTAAACAAAAAACAAAAAAATTTAATTAGCAGAAAATGACAGAGTATATGGATTTGACATTAACGATCGAAACATTTTGACGATCGCTAATGTCAAATCCCATACATTCTGTCATTTTCTTCTAGCGTCAACGCCAATAGAATGTCACTTTGTCTAGGGGGGCTGTCTCTGTAATGCAAAATACTAAGAGGAAGGATCTCTCTTTAAGACTAGAGTGAGCCATACCAATTGTAAAGTGTCCACTTATTTTGACGTTTAGGTTTGAGTGTGTGGTGTCAAGTAGTATGGACAAAAGGCACCAAGTGACATATGGCCTTATGTTTACGGTCACTTTTCACACACACTAGCTCAAAAAAAAGTGGACAGCCGCATAAACAAATATCTATAGTTCCATCTCCTTCTACTATTAAAGGTACGTCATAAGACAAAAGAGACCAACTACAATCGTAAATGTATGCGGACTCTACGGAGATCCTTCCTCTGAGGCAAAATAGCCTTAACATTTCGTTGCTATTTTGAATGGAGTATAGGCATGGTCGTTATGTTTATCAGAGAGAGAGTCAGAGTTTCGGTACTACTGGTGAAACGTGGATGTTCTGAGGTTTCAGAATATCTCTGACTACCCCCTCAGGGAATATAGTAGTGAGTATATGCTATGCGTTATGTTTATGTCAAACCAAAGTAACTTCAAAAGTCAAAATGTAATTAACGAACAGTAAAATAAAACCATTAATACATTAAAGTGCAGGATGCGCCCAAATAAATAAAATAGTAATGTGTAATGAAATGACTAAGCTAAATATAATGTAACTCTAACAGATGTCGAGGAAACGCACATCACAGAGATCTGGTTTGTATAGAGTTACCAGCTGGACCGACGGACGGACGCACGTACTGTCGTTTATACACATATACAACGTGTTAATAAATTAACGCAAAACTAGAAAGTAGTTTGTTTAGAATCAAGAGCAGAATCTAATTATCATGTTTTCAACATAGGTAATTTTTTTCAAAATATGAAATAATTTGTTTCTAAAATTTAAAATTTACTGAACTCGATGCCCACACACTGCACGGGCACACTCACCCTACTTACTACCAAAATAAGATTCTTAAAATGTATCCATGAGCATGTTAGCGCTTTCATTCATTGCTGAAATGATAACAAATCATTTTTGCCTCAAAACTTAAAATGTGAATAACTTTAAATTTGAAGTATCAAAATAATGAAATAATTGTTTCAATCGAATTATTTTATTATAAATCAGTTGGGGTGTATGAGGTTTTGCGCTTATTCATTAACACGTTGTATAACTATTCTATTCTATTCTAATTATTATATTATAATAATTATGATTTTATTATTACTGGTAGGTACTAGAAAATTATGTTTTCTTTACTGTTATCATCATGATCATTGTCTGATATATTATAGGGTCCTTCTTAATATGCTGACACTTTTTTAAGGGGATGTTCAGACCATCAAACTGAACATCTTTCTCTATGGGACCAACATCGATATCGCGAAAAAAAAGTCAGCTGTATCATACATTTGGCTCAAGTCGGTTTGCAGTTATGTATGGAACATCCGTTTTTTTTTTCGCGATTTCGATTTTGGTGCCATAGAGAAAGTTGTTCAGTTTGACGGTTTGATCATCCCTTTAAAAAGCGTCAGCATAAATATGACTCTATACAAGGTGTTACAAAAATACAAATAAACATTTAAGGGGGTGGTTTAGACCATCAAACTGAACAACTTTCAATATGGGACCAACATCGAAATCGCGAAAAAAAAATTTGATGTTCCATACTAAACTACAAATCTACTCGAGCTAAATGTATGGGAGAGGTGATTTTTTACGTATACCTTGTTATGGTTCAGTTGAGATTTAATTAGCGCGATTGTTCTCCTGGTGCTTAAAATCGGTGCCATTATCGTGGAATACCTCGTTTAATATCCTGCGTGACTGCTTTTCTAAGCGATTGCTATAGTCAAAACCGGCTGTAAGTACTAATTAATTCTCTAGTCCAGGCATGTCGAATTCGCGGCCCGCAGAGCATTTTCTTGCGGCCCTATTCAAATTTAAGGGGATATAATTCGGAGCGCGCTCCATACAAACGTACTATGGTGATATTTTCAATACTAACCAATTAAACTCAATGAAATTTTTCAGAATCAATCTTCAAATCAAAACAAATTTCTATGCTTGTATAGAGTCAGATTTTCGTTAAAATGTATAGTTTTAAAGTTACAGTGCCTCAAAGATTTCCATACAAATCTTAAATTAATCCTAGCATTGAAACTGTATATTTTAACGAAAATCTGACTCCATACAAGCATATATATTTGTTTCAAGATTGTTTCAGCAAAATTTCATTGACTTTAATTGGTTAGTATTGAAAATATCACCATAGTACGTTTGTATGGAGCGCGCTCCGAATTATATCCTCTTAAGAACAGCTTACCGATGCGGCCCACGAGCTTGCAGACTCATATTATTTAAGTACAGTCGCCATCAGATATATCATAGCATACTAGGTGGACAAATATTTCTAAGCAGTTCTTAGTTTCAATAATTTCTTTACACATAATCAAACAAAAATATCTGAGCGCCTAGAACATCAAATATAATCTACGCAGTCAGGGTGATCATAAACATCTGAGCAGCGTAGGAAAAACGACCTTATTCCGTTATAATTCATTTCAATTTTAAATAACATTGTAAAGAAGTTATTGAAAATTTGCTGTTCAGATATTTATGACACAATACAAGTTTAGATATAATTGCTAACATTTACTGTAGTTAATTTATTGAAAATTAGCACTGTTCAGAAATCACTGCATTGAGTCATGATGTGAAAAATTCTGAGCTTGCTACGCTCGTTTACAAATTCGCGTCGTCCGCACAAATTACATACCAGATTTTAAGTTAGATCATAAGCTAGCAAAAAAAAAAGTTTCGTCAAAATCGGTTCAGTAGTTTTTGCGTGATGCTGTTACAAACATACAAACAAGCAAACTAACAGACAAACATTGTAAAAATGGTTGATTTGGAGTCCGGGATACCTAAAAACCATATTGTAATCTTTTTCATGTAAATATCTTCAATGTACAGACACACTTCTGTTACAGTTTTATAATAGTTAAGAAGTTTCTTTGCGGCCCACTATGCATAAGGCTCACCAGTGACTTTGAGTTAAACATGCCTGCACTAGTTCACTAAAACATCTCATGCAGCAAGTACCTGCACAAGAGTTTAGTAATGAAGCAGTAATGTTCCGGTGTAGACACAACTCGCTTGGCTCGCCGGCGCGTGCTGCCGCCGGCGCCGCCATGTGCCAAAATCGATGCCGGCGTTCACTGCTTTGATGTTTCCCTGGTATATATTATGCTAGGATAAGCTTTTCTTTTAGGGATTACCTACTTAAGAGAATATAATTCGGAGCGCGCTACATACAAGCGAAGTCTGGTGATATTTTCAATACTAAACAATTAATTTCAATGACATTTTGCAGAAACAATCTAGAAACTAATCTCTATGCTTTTATGGAGTCCGATTTTCGTTAAAATGTATAGTTTTAAAGTTACAGTGCTTCAAAGATTTCCATACACATCTTAAATTAATCCTGGCATTAAAATCTGACTTCATACAAGCACATAGATTAGGTTCTAGATTGTTTCTGAAAAATTGCATTGACTTTAATTGGTTAGTATTGAAAATATTACCAGACTTCGTTTGTATGCAGCGCGAATTTACGAATTCGGAATAAACTTCTCTTAATCGATTTCGAGGCAGGTGCTGTGTCTATTGTCCATTAAAAAAAACCGTCGCTACAAAACAGTTTTTCAGATATCCTTTGTGACGTATGTAAGAAGTTTAATTGTCTGCTCACGACTATATTCCCCGAGGGGGTAGTCAGAGATATTCTGAAACCTCAGAACGTCCACGATTCACTAGTAACGAAACTCTGTCCAGTGTGACGGGGGGTGAGGCCGTCGCCACTTGTAATGGACAGTAGGTACAATACATGCCTCGAAATTTAAGCATGCAGGTTTCCTCACGATGTTTTCCTTCACCGAAAAGCCAGTTACGTACGCTAAAAACAGTTTTTTGGATATCCTTTGTGATGTATGTAAAAAGTTTCGTGGAATATAGTGAGCATATGATATATGTTTTCGAAGTAAGTCCTCTGTACTCCCGTCTGTGACCGAACACCACAGTCTAAACTATCTCCAAACACATTCGATTAATTCTCAATTGTATCCATACACAACGGTTAGCTGGCTTGTAATCTGTCGAGAGTGATTAACGGGTCGGCAGAGGGTGTGTCGTGACGTCACGGTGACTTAGGAAGGGATTAGTATGGTCGAGGAGTCGAGGGGACCGATCCGATACCGATACCGGTTGACTTATGTCTTCCAAGCTCCTGCGGTGTCTTGATGACCTGTGGGGTTAGACTACATATACGAGGACAAGTTACGCGTTTAATTCTACTAAAAAACTTTTCTGCCACTATTTGCCGGGGGCGAGGTAACACGAGATACGCAACTTTGAATTTTTATTCCATTAGTTAAGATTCTAATTTTGAATGTTAAAAATCATGAAAAACAGTTTCGTGTGAACCCCAAACGTCATAAGTTCGAAATTATTGTTCCGCAATTATAGGCTGTCGCGTTTAGAGATAAGGTATAAAATTTAATGTAAGTGCGTAAGATCTTTTGATCTTGCACGTTGGTAGAGGGGAAATGCTAAGGCGAGGCGGGTCCGTATATAATTTGTCTAAGCCTGGGGGGTATTAGGTACATGCTGCTATACAGGGTGTAAGTGACAACCTAGGAAATACTGAAACGGTGAACTCAGATCATCAAACTGACAAACTTTCAGGTACAGCAGTTTTGTATGGGACAGCTGATTTTTTTCCGATTTTTTTTGAGGTTGTATTATATCTCTGACTACCCCCACAGGGAATATAGTCGTTAGCATATGTTTATGTATCAAAATGGCGGTGGAAGATGGTACCTATAGGATTTATGCATGATTGTCCGCGTCAATCTATAAATTATATCACAATCAAGGTTCCGCTACACAAATAAACAGGACGGTTGTAAACCTCGCTCCCCTCCCCCCCACGCATCCCCCTCCCCCTCGGCTGTAATCTGCGAGGTTGAACTGATTTACAGTTGTCAGATAACACGACGGGGCTTGCGGGGACCGGCGGGGTGTAGGCAGCGACCCTTCGATTATTAATAACGACTGAAAACTTGTGGTCTAACTTTAGAGAGAGAAATCAGTATTTTGACTTTCATTATACAGGGTCCTTCTTAATATGCTGACACTTTTTTAAGGGGATGATCAGACCATCAAACTGAACAACTTTCTCTATGGGACCAATGTCGAAATCGCGAAAAAAAATCTGCGCTTCCATACTAAACTGAAATCTTACTAGACCCAATTGTATGGGACAGCTGATTAATTTTCGCGATTTCGACATTGGTCCCATAGAGAAAATTGTTCAGTTTGATGGTCTGATTATCCTCTTAAAAAACTGTCAGCATATTAAGTTGGACCCTGTATATACGAAAATATTTCATCATCATCATCATTCTCTTGCCCATTTCCCATTATTTGGGGTCGGCGCAATATGTCATCCTCTTCCAGTCATCTCTCTTAGCCGTCATTTCAGCACTCACTCCTTTCTTACACATCATCTTTCGCACAATCCATCTTTTCTTCGGCCTTCCTCTCCTACCGCAGTCATCCACATTCATACTTAACACTCGTCTCGTAATATGACACTCGTCTCTTCGCATACGAAAATATTTTATACGATCGCATAAATTTGTCCCTTTCCCGAAAACAGTGACGTTCATAATTACAATACAAGAAATAAAAATAAATTAGTATTCCCAAATTGTCGACTCAGTAAATTCAACACATCTTTCATGGGGCACTGTATACGTTATTATAATAAGATACCAGAGGATATTCTAAACTTGCCAGACAAAAAGTTTAAGTCCCATGTTAAGCAAGCCCTCTGTAAATAAACTCGATGATTATGTGAAATAACCCCCTTAAAAGTTTAAAAATTTTAGTTTTACTTTTGTACTTAGGATTTCTACCGATTTTTCAACCTCGACCTACGCTTTCTGTAGGTTCCTTCGCTGAAAGTTTTTTAAGATCAGACAGTCAAACTGAACAACTTTCTCTATGGGCCCAACACTGAAATCGCGAAAAAGAAATCAACTGTTTCCTACAAAACTGCAAACCTAGTCGTCCCAAATGTAAGGGACAGCAAATTTTTTTCCCAATTTCGATGTTGGTACCATAGAGAAAGTTGTTCAGTTTCATGGTGTGATTAGCCTATTCTTCTTATCGTGTGGGCAAGCCCTGGTGTCAGAGTTTTTTCAAATCGCCTTACGGCCTCCGGTTATGTAACGACTACCGAAAATCTGACTTCATACAATTAAAAAATTTGTTTCTAGATAGTATAGCATATGCTCACGACTATATTCCCCGAGGGGGTAGTCAGAGATATTCTGATATCACAGAATATCCACGTCACTAGTACCCAAACTCTGTCCAGTGTGACGGGGAGTGAGACCGTCGCCACGTGTAACAGGCAGTAGGAACAATTTATGCCTCGAAATTGAAGCATGCAGGTTTTCTCACGATGTTTTTCTTCACCGAAAAGCCAGTGGTGTTACTCGCCACTGGACCACCACGGCTTACTTACCTACTTTTGGTTAGTATTGAAAATTTCACCAGACTTCGTTTGTATGCAGCGCGCATTTACGCATTCGGAATAAACTTCATGCAAAGATAGATCGTAGCAATGTTATTAAAATCTCCTGTAGACACAATGACGGGCGGCCGGCGCCCGCGCACCTGGCCCTCTACCTCGCTATCACAACATAGTATTGTGACGTCACATCTATCCGCATTGTATGCACCTCTGTTGTTGTAGTGCCAGGAATGTGAACGGTTTTGTTATTAGATGGTACATACATACATAAGCTCACGCCATTGTCCCATGGGGGTAGGCAGAGACCACTGACCGTCACACGCTACGACTCTGACACACCTCTTTAGCCTCATCCACATTCATACATCTTTTCATGTTATTAGATGGTGCTAGGTAGAAATTGTTATATGATAGGTTCTACTTAGAGTTCTTACTTAGATGAAGAGTCTCCTTCCTCGGTCGTGTACTAGTTTCAATGGGGAACTTGCACAGATTTATTTTTTTAGTGTATCATAAAGATGATATGATATCAAAAAAAACCCGACTGCATAAAAAACCTATTAACTGAAAAGAGAAAAACAAGCTCTATAATCACTAATCAGCTATAACACCTGTATTTAAGCTAATATAATTTGAATGTTATTAGGTAGGTATTGCAGGCGGGGTCAAAAATAACCAACCAAAAATCTCCTTTGTCCCCGTTTGCGATACCTACCTAATAACATTCAAATTATATTAGCTTAAATACAGGTGTTATAGCTGATTAGTGATTATAGAGCTTGTTTTTCTCTTTTCAGTTAATAGGTTTTTTATGCAGTCGGGTTTTTTGTTTATCTTAATAATTTAGTTTATTTCATACTTTTTAGTCTTGTGTCGAAACGGTAACATAAAAGTACTATAATATCTATATATTTGGAATCGTCTGATCACTAGCTTTCATTTGATACCCATATAGTAATTTTTAACAAAAAAAAATTGTTTATTCCCCCTCTCTTTTTTAATTTGTAGACGCCATCTTGAAAAAATATACCCTATGTCACTCTCACGATTTTTACGAATCCAATGACACCCCATGCGTTAAAATCCATCAAGCCGTTTAGGCTGTAGGCCGTGCCAAAGAAATAGACATACAAACATACATACATACATACATAGATACATACATACATACATACGCTCGAAAAACATAACCCTCCTTCTGTCGCAGTCGGGTAAAAAGCCGTGGTGGTCCAGTGGCGAGTAACCTTGCCTGCCGTGCAGGAGGCGATGGTTCAATCCCCGCCTCCAGGTCGACTCGTACAAATGAGTTTTTCGGAACTTATGTGCGATTTGTAACAACACTGGCTTTTCGGTGAAGGGAAACATCCTGAGTAAACCTGCATGCTCCAATTTCGAGGCATGTATTGTACCCACTGTCCACTACAAGTGGCGACGGGCTCACTTCCCATCACACTGGACAGAGTTTCGGTACTACTGAAACGTGGATATTCTGTGGTTACAGAATATCTCTGACTACCCCCTCGGACTCTGACTACCGAAACTCACAGTACAGAGTTTAATTTTTTAGAAGAAAAAAATTATCAGCTGTCCCTAAAATATAATTTTTTTGTTCTAACAGGTTTGCTCCCATAGTAAAACTTGTTCAGTTTGATGAGTAGAGTATGTGGTTTAAAGGTTAATGATACTTTTCCTTACACCCTGTATAAGCATGGAAAGAAAAGAAGTGGTCAGTTGAGGAAACGCACGACAAACAAATTAGTGTCTCACAAAAATTGCAATAAAAAGTGCATGCGTCGTCGAAACATATGTAAATGCAAGTTCAGTGACTCCGTAGAGTTTAGTATGCAGGTATGTGAGGCGAGGTGACGGCGCCGGTAATTGTGACCCGACGCGAAATTGAGCCTCGGGTACAAATGATGACCGTGGGCGGTCGAGGATTCGCTGATTTTTAGGGTTCCGTAGTCATACCAGTCAAAGTCAAAATCATTTATTCAGTATAGGAGCTTAAAAAGGGGAGGTGCGGAGTACTCGAAACCGACGGGCATGTATGAAGAGATGTATGGATGTGAATGAGGCAAAAGAGGTATCTAAGGATCGTAGTATATGACGCGCTCTGGTATCTGCCTACCCCACTGGGAAAGAGGCGTGACGTTATAGATAGATAGATAGGAGCTTGAAGCACACTTATTAAACGTCAATTCTTTTTTTAAGCTACCAGTCCTTTTCGCTGTAGAGAAGATGCGGCCAGAAACTCTACGACATCCGGTGGTGCATCTCCATCCATACATCAGTCCATCCATCTCCAGTGGTGTTAAATTCGTTACTTGAGTCGTTTGTGATCATCATACTGGATAAACTTTTTCACAATATGTCTGGGCTGCGGACAGAAAATTGTCGGTCTGAAAGCGAGGAAAGAGTCGAATACCTGATAAAAAAGAGCGCTGCATACCTAGCAGTCTGTTTGATGCAGACTTGGTCTTGCCTCTGGCTATACCACAGAATAGGTAATAGTATATATTTCTATATACAGAACGGCCACTCCCCGCCCCCCTCTGACTTCAGATACCCCACCTCACATCACACTTTCTGGGAAACTTAAGGGAAGCCGAGCAAGGTAATGCAGTCAGGCGCGCGCACCCGTTGGATTTGACTACATAAAATTGTGTCTTTTCAGGGCATAAATAACGATGAAAAATAACGCTAAATTCACATTTTCAATAATTCTTTAGCTCAAATACTATTTTTAATAATAGAACGAACAATTAAAAGTATTGAAATGTCGATGACGTGAAATGCAATGCGTTTCTTTCAGCCCTGCACACAATGTCATGGACGGTTTGCACAAAGTGCGCATGTGCAGACGCCATTTCGAAATTCAAAAACGTTCTTTAGAGTGCCGGACCTGTGGCTATACTGAATTTCTTTGAGCAAACAATTTCCTGCCCTACGGATCGCCTCCGTTGGACCGGCCGCCCTTTTTGCCCGTATTAGAATATGCCCCTGCGTGTTAATCATTACACGAACCGGATCGTCAAAACAATAAATGCATTGTACAACATTATTTTTCGCGTAAACCATGTTAGCTGAATAATTAAACGGTAAAGAAAATAATATTTCGAGAATGTCGGACGTTAATTGTTTAAATATACCTCGTCCATTGCGTTTAATATCTTCACCATGTTTGTTTTCTCAGTTCAAACAAGCCAAGTAAATTCGACATGTAAACGTTGTAGTATAAGAGATGGGAACAATTTTGGTAACCATTAGCTGCAAGGCTGATTTCGTTGGGTTTTTAGCATCTCTGTGAAGGGGGTGGACCAGGTCTGCCTGCATAATTCCAGTCGGTTTAAGAGTTACAGCCGTTCAAAGGTCTGTATCAAATGAACGGTCAGCTGCAAGGCTGATCATAGAATATTATTGTAAAGTGCACTGTAGCTCTGTGAACAGTACATAAAATGTCAAGTTCTGTCAGTCGGTTTAGGAGATACAGCCATTCAAAGTTCCGACATTTGAACGACTGTCCGTTCGCAAGTATACATTTTGACACTGCTGCCGGCGCGTACCCCAAGTCTCTGTTGACTTAGGGTACTGCCCGCAGGCAGAGAGGGCCGAGACGCGCTCCTCCCGCGCCCCGCACACGATAGACCTGTCGCGACCCGAGAGTGCCCTCACTATTATTACATTCACTTTGCCTGGGGTCTAATTGTGGAAATACCCGATTTAATCGGTATCAAATTGACATGGTGTTTTTAGGCAGTTCTTAACGATTCTGCTTCTTAACATTTAGTTAATTCATTTCACACAATGGATATGATGATCACGGAAACAAAATATTACCTAAAAATTGCCTGTTATAGTTTTAAGACTGACGGTGCCGATCTTATAAACGATTATAAGAATAAAATAGAATAGAAATAGTTTATTTGCCAAAATAAAAAACGCAAACCGCAAACTCGCAAACTTACACAATAGCCCTACTGGACTTGGTCCATCCCCATCGCAGAGATGCTCTACACCCTTAGATTACTTATATGAGGACTAGTTACGCGTGTAATTCTACTAACAAACTTTTCTGATACTATTTGCGGGGGGCGAGGTAGCACGAGATACGCAACTTTAAATTTTATTCCATTAGTTTAGATTCTAATTTTGAAATCAAGAAAAACAGTGGCGTGTGAACCCTAAACGTCATAAGTTCGAAATTATTGTTCCGCAATTATAGGCTGTCGCGTTTAGTGATAAGGTATAAAATTGTATGTAAATGCGTAAGATGTTACGTTGGCAGAGGGGAAATGCTAAGGCGAGGTGGGTTCGTATATAATTCGTCTAAGTCTACACCCTACTCGTATGAATGCTGAATCAGTCTTGCAGCTGATGGTTACCAAAATTCCTCCTATCTCTTATGCTATTGGATTAGATGACTAACGCGGTATGGTATGGGTGGGAAAGTTTATACAATTCGCGAATGCTCCGCTTGTTTACTGTACTCGTTATGATGCGACTAAATATTGGCGTGTGATGTTAGCAGTGTTGACTCACACGTGATCTGACTCTTGTCTTATTCATATTTGCATATTTCAAAAAGCTAGAAATTCATTACCAATGGTTTTGGATTCGAAAATACCAGCCCAGGGCTACAACAGATTATAGGGCTACAGTATACAGAGTGGAAGTGAAAACCTAGCAAATACTGAAACGGTGAACACAGACCATCAAACTGAACAACTTTCACTATGGAGCCTACCTCCGGAAACGCGAATAAAAATCAGCTGTCCAATACATTTGAGTTCGGTAGGTACAGCAGTTTTGTATGGGACAGCTGTTTTTTTTTTCGCGTTTTCTGAGGTAGGCTTCATAGTGAAAGTTGTTCAGTTTGATGGTCTGTGTTCATCGTATCAGTATTTGCTAGGCTGTCACTTACACCCTGAATATGGCCCTATCACCGCGAGCGCAATTAAAAACAATGCTTTTGGGAATATAATTCGGAGCTTGCTCCATACAAATGAAGTCTAGTTATATTTTCAATACTAACCAATTAAAGTCAATGAATTATTTCAGAAACAATCTAGAAACTAATCGATATGTTTATTTGAAGTCAGATTTTCGTTAAAATATACAGTTTCAATGCTAGGATTAATTTAAGATTGGAAATCTTTGAGGCACATACACTGAGTTGCAGAAACGCTCTGTTGACGTAGTAAAAGCTAGCAAGAGATTTAATGGAGGATTAACTCTAATGAGCGTTTCTGCAACTGGGTGTGTAACTTTAAAACTATATATTTTAACGATAATCTGACTTAATACAAACATAGAGATTAGTTTCTAGATTGTTTCTGAAAAATTCCAATGACTTCAATTGGTTAGTATTCCTTTAAAATGAATAACTTTCACTATGGAGCCAGCTTCGAAATTGGGAGAAAAAATCTGCTGTTCGAGACATTTTGGGTCGAATAGCCACTGACGTGTTCTATGGAATAGCGAAAGTTGTTCAGTTTGAGTTTTGTTTAGAACAGGTGAAATGCTGAACAACTTTCTCTATGGGACCAACATCGAAATACTGGAAAAAAAACAGGTGTTCTAAACAGCTAATATTTCTTTCGATGTTGGTGCCATAGAAGAAAGTTGTTCAGTTTGATGGTCTGATCTTAAATAACCGTCAGCATATTAAGGAGCCTGTATATTACGTACAATAGTGTAATATAACGGGTTCACGGCCTGTTTATTGCGCGACAGTGTTTAGGTATTCGTGCGGGATGTGTGGTATTTCGTACTTACATAGTTGTGGGTGTAGGGTTGCCACTACGTCTGTCACGAGTTGACACTGATTTAGGTTTTGCTGCAATTTTAGTCAAATCTAATCAAAAAATTTATTATACATAACATAGCATATGCTCACGACTATATTCCAGAGGGTAGCCAGAGATATTCTGAAACCTCAGAACATCCACGTTTCACCTGTAGTACCGAAACTCTGTCTAGTGTGACGGGGGGTGAGCCCGTCCCCACTTATAATGGACAGTGGGTACAATACATGCTTCGAAATTGAAGCATGCAGGTTTCCTCACTGTGTTTTTCCTTCAGCGAAAAGCCAGTGGTGTTACAAATCGTACATAAATTCCGAAAAACTCATTAGTACGAGTCGGCTTGGACGAGGATCGAACCATCGCCTCCTGCAAAGCAGGCAAGGTTACTCGCCACTGGACCACCACGGCTTTACAACACACGGCTTTAATTCTATAAAGTTCTTTGTTTTTTCCTACTAATTATGTCTTTTTCCTACTCCTCCTATCTTCTTTGATTAATTCATTGCGGGTTCCAACACAGATCATTTTCACCCCCCGGGCTCGCTGGACTTCATTGTCTAGTGTGAAAGTTACTCAGTTTGATTTCAATTTCAATGTTGATGGTCTGAATTCACTGTTTCAGTATTTGCTAGGCTGTCACTTACACCATGTATACTATTACTTATTCTGTGCTGTAGATGCCTTTAGCTTAGTGAAAAAGCCTGACGTGTTTATTAAAAGACAGTCGTCTGACAACCCTAGTAGGGTTTAGGAAGAACGAGCGAAATTCTTGCTGGGTTCGTAAATTGAATAAGTTACATGAATTTTAGTCATGTTTTTTCCTCAAACACGTTTTGGAGGGACACCTACAGTTTTAATTTTAATGCTTGACTCTTGTTTTTCTTTAGCTAATGTTCCTGGACCTTTTAGAGAAAAAAAGCCGTGGTCCAGTGGCGAGTAACTTTGCCTGCCGTGCAGGAGGCGATGGTTCGATTCACTGTCTATTACAAGTGGAGACGGGCTCACTCCCCGTCAAACTGGACAGGTTTCGGTACTAGTACTAGTGAAACGTGGATGTTCTGTGGTTTCAGAATTACACGCGTAATTCGTCCATAGTTATATTATCTAAGCTAGCATCCTTTTAAACTATGAGTCTACTCATCAAACTGAACAACTTTTACTATAAGAGCAAACCATTCGGAGCTAATAAAAATCTGCTGTCCCATGCTTATCTGCAATGCCTACTCGTCTCAAACAATTGCAACAGCAGAATTTTTTTTTTGCTCCGATCTGACTAGACTCTTAGTTGAAAAGGCTAATGATATCAATTTCACTCTGTAAAACATATGAATGACGCTTTGACTATTTATATGTGGACTGGTTACGCGTGTAATTCTACTAACAAACATTTCTGCCACTTTTTGCGGGGGGCGAGGTAACATGAAATCCGCAACTTTGGATTTTATTCCCCATAACTTTAGATTCTAATTTTGAATGTTTAAAATCATGAAAAGTAGTCTCGTGTGAACCCCAGACGTTCTAAGTTCGAAGTTATTATTTCGCAATTATAGGCTATCTCGTTTAGTGATAAGGTGTAAAATTGAATGTAAATGCACAAGATCAATTGTGCTTATACCGTGGCAGAGGGGAAATGCTACCGCAAGGCTAGTCCTTATAATAATTAGTCAAAGGAATGACGGGACCCCAAAAAACACCATGTCCTCTCTGCTTAGTTTCCACCCTGCATACCCAGGATAAAAAGAAAGCACGCGGGGGGGGTCAGACAGTAGTCCCACGGGAGTCGTTTGCAGTTTCACTAAGGGGGAGGTATTACTGTTGGGGCCCCACGTCGGGCGCCATTACCGTCCGAAGTTAATGTAGGTACATAACATTTACGTTGTTTGTCTGCCGTGCGTGTCAATATACAGGGTCCAACTTAATATGCTGACACTTTTTTAAGGGGATGATCAGACCAAACTGAACAACTTTCACTCTGGCACCAACATCGAAATCGCGAAAAAAAAATCAACCGTCCCGTACATTTGGCTCGAGTAGGTTTGCAGTTTTAGTATGGAACAACTGATTTTTTTTTCGCGTTTTCAATCTTGGCGCCATAGAGAAAGTTGTTCAATTTGATGGTCTGATCATCCACTTAAAAAAGTGTCAGCATATTAAGAAAGACCCTGTATAGTGCCTCCAAGATTTCCATAAAAATCTTAAATTAATCCTAGCATTGAAACTGTATATTTTAACGAAAATCTGACACCATACAAGCATAGACTTGTTTCTAGATTGTTTCTGCAAAATTTCATTGAGTTTAATTGGTTAGTATTGAAAATATCACCAGACTTCGTTTGTATGCAGCGCGTGTGGAGGAACTACTGTGGAAGGTTCCTCCGGTGAAAAGGGAAGATCTTCCGCCAGGCTAGGTGTGAAGCCTCTTCAGAGATAAGCTCGCCCTTTGTACATGTTTTCTCAACTTTGTATATTATTATGTCTTTGTGTACAATGAAGTGTTATAATAAGCCTGGGGACCGGCCGTGGTCCAACATATCTTAGTTGGACCTTGCATATATATCGAATCTCTGTGATTATTTCTCTTGCGCGATTCATGTCTTGTATGCGATTGTGAACCTTATGTGTAGCGGCTAACAGGTTAAAAATGTGAGGTCGCAAGTTGTCTTACGTACACATTAGCGAGTGCGACCGTAGCGCCATCTGTTAGCTTCGTTGCTATAACTTGTGGGTGTTGACGTCTGTGGCAAATCCCCACACGCGCATTTACGCATTCGGAATAAACTTCTCTTAAACACGCCGTGTGTGTATATCAGAATTAGTGTTGTGAACGCGTAGACCGGTGCGTGTATAAAGTGCTGACGTGTCTTTGTCGTCCCCTCGCGTCCGTCGATGCGTGTTGTACGTGAACGAGTCCCGAGGGACAACATAGTATATCTGTGGAACTGTAGTGGGAGGAACTAACTGATGCGGTTTTACTTGAAGTTTATTCCGAATGCGTAAATGCGCGCTGCATACAAACGAAGTCTGGTGATATTTTCTATACTAACCAATGAAAGTCAATGAGATTTTTCGAATATAATCTAGAAACTAATCTCTACGTTTGTATGAAGTCAGATTTTAGTAAAACTAGAGTTTACCCGCGACTTCGTCTGCACAAATTATATATAAGGAAGCGGTGAAACGGACCCTAATTCTAAAAGATATAACTAAAATCAGTTTTCTTGAAAACAAATTTTAGTTGTTTATTGATGGTTTTAGACCATGTAACTAGGACCAGCCTGGCGTTAGCATTCCCCTCTGCCAAGGTACAAGATCAACTGATCAAGAGCATTTACATACAATTTTATACCTTACTAGAGTTAACCCGCGACTTCGTCTGTCCAGATTATATACCAGATTTTAAGTCAAATCAAAAGCTATCAAACAAAAATTAGTTTCATAAAAATCGGTTCAGTAGTTTTTGCGTGATGCTGTTACAAACAAACAAACAGACAAACAGACAGACAAAAATTCTAACAAAGGTTGATTTGGAGACCGGAATACCTAAAAACCATAACGTAATTTTTTTCATGTAAATATCTTCAATGTTCAGACACACTTCTGTTACAGTTTTATAATAGTTAAGATACACAGTTTTAGAGCTAGGATTAATTTAAGATTTGTATGGAAATCTTGGAGGCACTGTAATTTTAAAACTATACAGGGTCCTTCTTAATATGCTGACACTTTTTTAAGGGGATGATCAGACCATCAAACTGAACAACTTTCTCTATAGGACTAACATCGAAATCGCGAAAAAAAAATCTTCTGTAGGTTTGCAGTTTTGTGTGGAACGGCAGATTTTTTTTTCGCGATTTCGATGTTGGTCCCATAGTGAAAGTTGTTCAGTTTGATGGTCTGAACCTCCCCTACAAATTTGAAAAATGTTTAAAAATCACTCCATATAAACTTATCAAAACGTACTTCTAAAATAGTAGCATATGCTCACGACTATATTCCCCGAGGGGGTAGTCAGAGATATTCTGAAACCTCAGAACATCCACGTTTCACCAGTGAGCCTGTCGCCACTTATAATGGACAGTGGGTACAATACATGCCTCGAAATTGAAGCATGCAGGTTTTCCTACACCGAAAAGCCAGTGGTGCTACATATCGTACATAAATTTCGAAAAACTCATTGGTACGAGTTTGCCTGGACGGGGATCGAACCATCGCCTCCTGCACGGCAGGCAAAGTTACTCGCCACTGGACTTCTAAAACAGTCCACAGAGCAAATGGTTTTACCTCAGAACTGAAAGGGTCACCGACCCCCGTTAGTTTCAGGCGAGAGGGAACGCCGTACAATTGTCTCGGCCCTCGTCAATCTATTGTTTATTGTTTCACCTTGAGTTGTCACGTGGTTCGAACAATTTTGGTTGTCATGAAGTTGATATACGAGTTGTGATGGGAGATTTCAGATCTCTGACATTTATGTAAACCGATTAAAATTTTGTTGTGGTGTGTCTAACTTCGTAGTATTTAAAAAAATCTTAAGTCTCCGGTCTTGATTGAGCGAGCCGATTGCGATGAAATAAACATAGAACGGAAAAAACATTACCCTCCTTCTAGTGCACTCGGTTTGTGCGTTTTTCCCCAGTTGGACATTGCAGGCCGAATCACCTGATTGTCTGAAAGAAAGATGATTCCGTACTTCGGATGGCACGTTAAGCCGTTGGTCCCGGCTACTATCTCTGGTGGTAGTAGTCGTTACATAAAAACCACGTCAGAGGCCGTAAGGCGGTCTGAAAAAACTCTGACACCAGGGCTTGCTGCCCACACGATAAGAAGAATTGCAGTCGGGTAAAATGAACTTGGTAAACACAGACCATTTAATGCTGGAGTTACGTGTAATTCTAATAACAAACTTTTCTGACACTTTGCGGGAGACGAGGTAGTATGAAATCCATAATTGGATTTTATTTCATTACTTTAGATTCAAATTTTGATTATTAAAATTAGTCGTTTAGTGATAATGTATAAAATTTTATGATCAGTTGATCTTGTACCTTAGCAGAGGGGAATGCTATCGCGAGGCTGTTAAATAATCTAAGTTTGTAAACAAAATAATGAACAACTATAATTGGATTTCAAAAAAACGGATTTTAGTTAAATCTATTAGAATTAGGGTCCGTTTCACCGCTTCCTTCCTTTATTCGTTTCATATAGGTATCCTATCCAACAGATAAATAAACCAGCACCCTATCATTTATCGGGAAGTGTTGAAACATGTTACACTTGTAATAACAACAAATTTTCTGGATTTTTTTTCGAATAATTACTAAATTCTAGTAAAGGCAACTATACAGGGTTACAGGTTAAGTCGACCTAAATCCTTTAAGAGGTGATAGTTTCCATCATTCCTGACTGATTTGACTATGGAACCCCATACCCTAAACTTAACCGTTCTCAAGTTATGGGACTTTGAAGTTTTTTTTTAAAAAATCCAGATTTTTTTGTCTAATGTCCCCTTTTTTTGTGTTTTGTACATCTAATGTTTTTGTTTTTGTATTTTTTGTGTGGAAATGATGGAAACTATCACCTCTTAAAGGATTTAGGTCGACTTAACCTGTAACCCTGTATATATTTTTATCCGTGCCAATGTTGCTCTAGGTTAAGCTGTATTTTTTGCTAAAACTAACATTAAAACCATTCGAGCTTACGAACGGGACGTAAAACTGCAACTTTGACAATATTTGCAACAACTCCCCCTCTATTGACACTGGCGCCCACCGCGGGGCCTCGAGCTAAATAAAGAGATATACGCCACGTGCCTCTTGGCTTTTCGCTTCATGCTCTGAAGTGCTTTGATGTCTTATTTATTTAATATACTAAGGTCTTACCGCTACTGTATATGAAAACAACCATAATGATATAAAATATAGTTTACTGTAAGTAAACATCGTGAGGAAACCTGCATGCTTTAATTTCGAGGCAATGTATTGTACCCACTGTCCATTACAAGTGGCGACGGGCTCACTCCCCGTCACACTGGACAGAGGTTCGGTACTGGTGAAACGTGGATGTTCTGTGGTTTCAGAATATCTCTGACTACTCCGTCGGGGAATATAGTCGTGAGCATATGCTATGCTGTAAGTAAAATCCTTTAGTTGACTATTAATTTACATATACATGGTGCAATTTATATAATTAGCATCCTTTTAAACTAAGAGTCTACCCATCAAACTAAACAACTTTTACTATGGGAGCAAACCGATCGAAGCAACAAAAAAATCTGGTGTTGCAGAAAACTATAAATTTTTAACGAAAATCTGACTTCATACAAGCAGAGAGATTCGTTTTTAGATTGTTTCTGAAAAATTTCATCGACTTTAATTGGTTAGTATTGAAAATATCACCACACTTCGTTTGTATGCAGCGCGCATTTACGCATTCGGAATAAACTTCTCTTAAGATGATGCCTATTTGGTTATTAATAAATGTTGAGATAACTCTAGTTCGATGTGCTTTAATGTACTTATGTTTGTGCTTTTATATGGGTGCATAGTGTCCTGCAAATAAATACAATTTCATTTCAATAATAAGTAAGTCGCGTACCTGGCTTTAATTCAGCTCTATATTAAAGTGTATATCCAGCTCTTCAACGAACGCACAGTAAAGTAATTGGTATAAAACTTCACAATAATAACCATTTCCCTGCTTATCGATATTGGCGCCCAACATGGGGCCTCCGGGCCGGAGTGTATTAAAACAAACACACGCGTGCAGCCACGTGACTTTGTGTACTATGTCGCTAAGTAGTTATAGAGATGAGAGATGACGTTGTGATACAAGAGTAAATACCCCACAAAGACTAAGCTAAAGGTACACCACTACAAGGCTCGGCGGTGTGTGCGTGACCTTTCACCGACGAGTTCACCTACACGCTGCCCGTGAACAAATCATTATCCAGCTCTTCTATGAATCCGCACGGTAAAGTTATTGGTATAAAACTTGAATATTATAATCGTTTCCCTACTTACTGATTTATATTGGCGCCCGACGTGGGGCCTCCGGACCGGAGTGTATTAAAACAAACACACGCGTGCAGCCACGTGACTCTGTTTGTATTTTATATCGCTAAGTAGTTATTGAGATGAGATATTACTTTGTTCCTAGTACGACATATAAGACATATAATAATCTAGGCATCGTGAAATTGACGCAAGGCACACTGGACAGTTCTTCCAGATTCTACATATTAATCGCTACTAGATCAAATAAAGAGATCATTCAATAAGGCATGGTGGATCTCACCGACTACTCGCCACAATACTTATTTTTCAAACAAGGACGAAATGATTTTCCAATTCCTATACAGGGTGTAAGGAAAAGTATCACTAAACAACTTTTACTATAGGAGCAAAACAGTCAGAACAAAAAAAAATCTGCCGTCCCATACGTTTGAATGAGCGAGTAGGTATCAAAGTTTAGTATGTGATAACTGTTTTTTTTTGTTCTGACAGGTTTGCTCCCATAGTAAAAGTTGTTCAGTTTGATGGGTAGAGTGTTTGGTTTAAAGGTTAATGATACTTCTCTTTACAGCCTGTATAGCTTACTGGCCAATTCTGATTTGCAAATATAAATTTATCAGAAAGATATAGTATCCGACATATCTTGGACATTACTAAAGCTGTTCTAAGAATAAGTGAGAGTTTAATAAGTTTCAAATCTCTCTTTCTGTATTTCAAAATAGCCTTAAAATTTCGTTGCTATAGAGAGATAGATATTGAAATAGAGTCTCACCACAACTTCACACAAATGATTCGTTTCATTTATTTTCAATCATCCTCGTCACTTTAATTAAACATGGATCGTTCAATTAAAAAATCTCATTCGCTAAAGTGCCTCGTGAACTTTTAATTATCTTTTAAAATTTTAACTACGAAAAACTGCACCGCAGATATTGAAGCCATCATCTATATTATACGTGTTGGTTAGGTGACGTCACACGCTCTCGAATCTAGCCACAGAGTAAATACTAGTATCACCACGTACAGAGGTCTCACTTCCATAAAACGCGTATTTAATTTGATAAAAATACTAAATTATAATGCGAGCAAAATTTACCCGTGCCAATTAAGAATTTAGATGTTCTTTGATCAAATAGAAGACACACAGATACACAGTCTCATATAAAATCTTGGCAAATTTTTGACATGTTTACAGTAGCGAGATGTGATTCCTGGCCTGTACCACAAAATTCTACGGAATTTATGTGCGGTTTTATTTATCATTATCATTAGCTCGGCGGTGAAGGAAAACATCGTGAGGAAACCTGCATGCCCGAGAATGAAAAAAAAAAATAGTTCGGATGTATGTGTAAAATATGGGTGAGCTTGGGGCCAACATAATAGACTAGCAATGGTCGCAGTGTTACATAACGACCCTTGCTTGCAATAGCCCAGCCAATGATAATAGCGAGATGCAGGTACAAACACAAAACCGTCTTCAGATATTTGTATGAATCAATACTTTTAAATCTGTTATTTTTATTTCAGCTTTCATTGTATATCTATCTCTAGCGTTTTATTCTTGATTGAAAGTGACGCCTGAAGGAATTTGTCCTTAGTACATTATGTGAACTACTTATACAGGGTGTAAAAAAACACCCTAGTAATAATTAAGGGGGTGCTTCAAAACACTAAAAATATCTGCTGACCAATACATTTTAGTCGAGTTTGCAGTATTGTATGGGACAGCTGATTTTTTATTTTTTCTCGATGCTGGCTCCATAGTAAAAGTTGTTCAGTTTGGTGGTCTAAACCACCTCCTTAAGTATTACTATGGTGTTTTGTTACACCCTGTACATAACATAAAACCATATATCCTACTAATATTATAAACGCGAAAGTTTGTAAATATGGATGGATGTTTGTCACTCTTTCACGTAAAAACTACTGAATGGATTTTAATGAAATTTGGCACACAGATAGAATATGTTCTGGATTAACACATAGGATACTTTTTTAAGGTCAACGCAGACGGAGTCGCGGGCAACAGCTAGTTATGTATAAGCGAGTTGTAGAGCGGGCATCTGTCACAGCCTTTGACACCGACCGTAAGCAAATTTTGTAAATTTTCGTAGCGTTTCAATAAAGCTAGTCAAAAATTTTCTTTAATATTTCCATGATAGATAGAAGTATAAGCGAAAATATAAATAGTTGAATATTGCTTTTGAATATACGTGTTGACACAGTTAGGATGCCTTTTATTTTCGTGTTAATTGAACGAGAAATTGGCAAATTTAATTTACTTATTTATTTATTTTGTTCGGTTCATACTCGATTAGGTGCGCTCTATGGCTTGCTCGCTTTTTACGACATCCTGGGTTGGTGGACAACGTCTTTATCATAATAAACGATGGTTCATCTGCAGGTCTACTAATATTCAAATTTCTGCTCTGTGGCCATCGAGAGCCGGCTGGTAAATATTGACGTGCTTTTTATCGTATTACGTACGTCAATCAGTTTGACGTGTATCGACCCCCGCGTTATTATATTAGTTTATATATAGGTTATATTGACAACATGGCTTTGTGTTTGTTTTGATACGTTTCGTGGTTTGATGTGGTTATAATTGTAATAGCCTTTTGAGAATTTTTTGCCAGATTTGACTGTCCCATATAGTACTGTAGCCCCGGGGCTTTTTAATTACTAAAAAGATTACCGATTTCCGTTTAGATATTGTTGTAAGGTATGAAATTACTACTATAAAAACCTGAGTCTTACAGATCACAAATCGCCGTAAGAAAGAAAAATTAAATTTCGAGGTTACCGTTTTTTTTTCCTATACTTGTCATGTTCTTCACCTTAGTTCCGTACCCATACGTAATAGTAAGACTGTTTAAAGTTGCCATACAAAGCTATAAGACCGATCAAAATTGACTTTTTCATCTGGTCTTATAGCTTTGTAAGGTACGAAATTACTAAAGAGATTATATCTAATAGAGTGAGCCATACCAATTGTAAAGTGTCCACTTTTTTTGACGTCTAGGTTTGAGTGTGTGGTGTCAAGTAGTATGGACAAAAGGTACCGAGTGACATATGGCCTTATGTTTACGGTCACTTTTCACACACACAAGCTCAAAAAAAAGTGGACAGCCGCATAAACAAATATCTATAGTTCCATCTCCTTCTACTATTAAGGGTACGTCATAAGATAAAAGAGACTAACTAAAATCGTAAATTTATGCGGACTCTATGGAGATCCTTCCTCTGAGGAAATTACTAATATAAAAACCTAATAGCACTGTAGCCTAATATATTGTAATAGTTATTAAGTCGTGTTATGTTGTAGAGTTTCTGGCCGCATCTTCTCTACAGCGACAACACGTTCCGACGCGGTGGTAGCTTTTAAAAAGATTTGACGTTTGATAAGTGTGCTGCAAGCTCCTATATTGAATAAATTATATATTGACTTGGACTTTGTATGGCAACATAACTTGTGCGGACGAAGTCGCGGGTTAACTCTAGCATTATAATAAATTAATAAATAAAAATATAATTATATGTACACACGGCGACACAGCGAGCTATACAAAACCAAATAAGCTGGCCGCGCGTGGGTCGAGTAACTTATAACGTCGCGCGGCCAGCTTATCTTGGTTTTGTTCGTTCCTAATGGTAGCAAAGAGGCGAGATACGTCTCAAGGCACGTATTGTCTTTTAGCTAGTTGCTCTTGCATACTGATGTGATGAAAAACTTAACAGAACTATGTCGGCTCCCGAGTAGGGATGCAAAACTACGTTATATTACCGAAAAAGCCCGTAAAATACAGATAAGTTACGGTCACTTTCGTAAAATTACCGGCGACCTTGGGCAGTATTTTTAGTATAGATTGCAAGTTTTCCAAATTGACAAATCGTTTTTACATACGTAATGCAAAATGGAAAATTACTTAGTTTGCTGAAAATTACGTGTAAAATATTTGAATTGTACCGAAAATTACCCGAAAAACTGAATTTTGCAGCGCCGGCGGTAGCGGCGCGTTGTTGTTTCGGTGACGGCGCGCACCTCTATCACCCACTACACCGAGCAAAATGGAAAATATAATTTTTGTGGAAAATTACGTAAACTATTTGAATTTTACCGAAAATTACGTAAAATATTTAATTTTGCGGCACCGGCGCGATTTTGTTTAATGACGGCGCGCACCTCTATCACCTAAAAAACTGGGCGAAATGGAAAAATACCAATTTTACTGAAAATTACGTAATCCGTTTGTATTTTACCGAAAATTACGTAAAATATTGAGTTTTACTGTATTTTACCGTGGTAATTTTACGGGTTTACATCCCTACTGCCGAGTGACACGCTCGTCTCGGTGCGTGACCTTCTGTGAGGTCGCCAAGTTTGCTCGTTGTGAGGGAACAAACATTTTAGTAATGGGTCCGCGAAGTAGCGCCGAGAGAGAACTTTGTACGAGATGGGACCCATTTCTAGGGAAACTTACTTGAAAATACCTTTTAAGAAATCTTCTTCTTATAAACTAAAAAAAGCTAGAATATATTTCTTGCTTTTTTTAGGTGTTGTACCACTGGGGTAGGTTATATTAAGAGGCCTATTACAAGCTAAGTGGCGCCCTCATCACAAATAAAACTTTCTCAATAAAGAAAGACTAAATTTAAAAAAGTACTACTCCAATAAACCATAAAAGCTATTGTTATACAATACTTTTATAGGTTTTTTTATATGTCTAAACATACCAATTTGAAAAAAGAAAAAAAAACGGCCGCTTTTATTTTTATTTCGTAATTCTTAAAAGTGGAATGTTTCGAACGAGTTCTGAAAAAATAGTCTATGTTTCAGATGTCACACTAGAGTTGGGATTTTTTAACACGTTGTATACTTTTAATTATTCTGTGCCAGTGGGAAACAGGCGTGTAGGCGTGTACGTCCTACATACAGAAGAATTCATAACCTGCCTTTTTAACAGTAAAAAATCTTTGGGTCACAAATAAAAATATCAAATCAAAACGCTTTGTTGCAGGAAATCTGTGTCATTCCAAACAATAAAAAAATTTTCCAACCCTTACAATGTTATCGAAGCGAAACAGGGCGCGAAACAAAAACCATGAAATATGTGTAGAAGATAGTCGATTTGGCGGCAAAGCGCGCAAAAACGTAGCCATATTTGATTGGATGCGAGGCCCGATTAGCCGCCATCTTTATTTATTTGTTGGGAACACGGACGGGATTGATTTGATTGGCTTGTGTTTTGCTTTTGATATTTTTACAATTTACTTATAACTTTTCCTGCATAGGTAGCATGGCACCGTGATATGGCGCTATCCTAAGAGGAAGGATCTCTCTTTAAGACTAGAGTGAGCCATACCAATTGTAAAGTGTCCACTTTTTTGACGTTTAGGTTTGTGTGTGTGGTTTCAAGTAGTATGGACAAAAGGCACCAAGTGACATATGGCCTTATGTTTACGGTCACTTTTCACACACACTAGCTCAAAAAAAAGTGTCAGCATATTAAGAAGGGCCCTGTATAATATCCGACATATCTTGGACGTTACTAAAGCTGTTTTAAAAATAAGTTAGAGGAAGTGTTTCAAATCTATGTTTCTGTAATGCAAAATAGCCTTAAAATTTCGTTGCTATTTTGAATGGAGAATAGGTTAACATCTTAATTCAACAGCATTAACCCACAAAACTTACGACCCATCTAAATATAACAATAAATAACAAGAAGAATTTTTATATAAAGTGCATAGAAGCCAATTACCCACAACAGTCTTCCGACACGTGACCTCCAATAATAGCTTCATATTAAACTTCAACGCAATTTCAACTTTATCACAATGCAGTAACACACCCCTTGTAATAAACGTTCCAACTTCAACGCAATTTGAATCTTATTACAATGCAGTAAGGTACTGGGTTGTGTGTAGCTATTCCCTGTAGTAGTTATGTCTAGGGTAGTTTATTTTTAGGGTTCAGTTGAATGTTTGGGTCTAGTTGTAAAAGTTATTAAGGAAAAGGTTAACTTGTTTGCTGAACTCTTTGACTAATTATTATAAGGACTAGCCTTGCGGTAGCATTTCCCCTCTGCCACGGTATAAGCACAATTGATCTTGTGCATTTACATTCAATTTTACACCTTGTCACTAAACGAGACAGCCTATAATTGCGAAATAATAACTTCGAACTCAGAACGTTTGGGGTTCACACGAGACTACTTTTCATGATTTTTAACATTCAAAATTAGAAGCTAAAGTTATGGGGAATAAAATCCAAAGTTGCGGATTTCATGTTACCTCGCCCCCCGCAAAAAGTGGCAGAAATGTTTGTTAGTAGAATTACACGCGTAACCAGTCCATAGTACAAGGTGTTACAAAAATAAAAATAAAAATGTAAGGGGGTGGCAAACCTGTCAGAGCATAAAAAAATCAGCTGTTCCATACTAAACTCCAATCTCGACTCAAATGTATGCAACAAGTAATTTTTTTTGATCCGATCGGTTTGCTCTCATAGTAAAAGTTGTTCAGTTTGATAGGTAGAGTATGTGGTTTAAAGCTATATCCCTAGTGAAATAACTATATCACGGCTTAAATTTAACTGTACATGGAATCCAAAACATAGCATCCGACTCATACTGCTGGATCCTAACCTAACCCAACTCAATAATAATTATAATATGTGAGGCATCGTGCCACGCGGCCGGCTGGCCCCTATTTGATGGGGTTCGTGCACGTGCTGCGTAATATTGTCTTCTATTGTTGTGGCATGTGTAGTAACAGGTTGTATGTAGAATGGAGCTGTAGGTTATGGCCTGTGGGTCATTTGCAATTTTGTATGGTACAGCATGCGATTTTGGTGACTCTACTTGAAATGTAAGGAAAAGAATCATTTACTTTTAAACCATATACTCTACCCATCAAACTGAACAACTTTTACTATGGGAGCAAACCGATCAGCGCAAAAAAAACTGCTGTTACATACTAAACTGCAAGCCTATAAAATTATAATAATTATGTATAAATTAGTATCCGATGAACAATTTAAACTATTTTTCATCCCCCCATCTCGGAAAGAGTATTTTTACTCTTCGATATTTGATTGCAAAAGCCGTTTTTATCCACTAGAGGATCAAGTACATTGAATTCAGAGCATCGTGTGCACTAAGTTTGTGAATTCAAAACATCATTAAACCTATTTACTTCTCCCTCCATGGTGCCCAATTTATCATACAACTTTTTTTTTTCATTTAGTCATTTCCTCGCTGAGGTGGGATGAAAAGTTACGTGTTGCACTCGAGTGCAAAGATTCTTCACCTCGTGCTCTTTTGATTCCCTCGCTAACGCTCATCCTTCGCTTGCTCGGTCATCAAAATTGAGCACGCGGTTAAAAAGCAACTTTGCACTCTTGTATAAAAAATAACTATTATTGAACTGTTCGTAAATACAAATAATTAACTATAAATATGTATTTTGTTCCAGGTACCCACTCACCGCAACATCAAAGTGAAAACTGAATATCCAATAAACAACTCCAAAAGGTTGCAAACCTCTGTATTTGCTTTTAAAATCTGCACCAGAGGGTGCGACCCCTCCCCTACCGTTCGGAACTAATTTAGACCTTAGTAATAAAGATTTATGGGCTATAGTTGCGTAATGGAATGTTTAATGATGTTGGCTAGAGGATTTTAATGACTGCCGGTGACAGGAGTTGTGAAGTTTTTTTTTAGTGTTATTTGAACAGACAAGTAGCAAAAAATGATTTTTTTTTTGTTAATCAAGAACTCTTAACATTTCAACGGGTTTAACCCCCCTTATCCGCACGCTCCCCTGTTCCATACCAAAATTGGCAAAACGGAATCACCTCGGTGTCTGTCCGTCCGTTCGTCGATCACGCGCATTTTTCTCAGTGGCCATTGGACATAGGAGCCTGAAACATAGTACAGTTATTGCAATTAATGGCCAATTACATAAATTTTGTTAATAAAGCTTAATTTCTACCCGGGGCAGTTATGAAGGCTTCTGGCCGTAATAAAAAAAGTTTTTCTAAATTATTGTGTCGGGTATCAGAATTACAGCTTATAAAAATTAAAATGCGAGTTGTTAAATACCGAACAATTTCTAAAATTTTTTCACAAATGGTTTTCTCAACAAATTATTCAAAAGATTCAAACATATTGTCTCCACTTGTAGGTATATCAAAAACAATGATGGCGAGAAAATTATCAGGTATAGATGTATTTTTTTTTTAAGTGCTTGAGTCTAAAATTAGAAATAAGCATAAGCATATGCTCACGACTATATTCCCCGCGGGGGTATTCAGAGATATTCTGAAACCTCAGAACATCCACGTTTCACCAGTAGTACCGAAACTCTGTCCAGTGTGACGGGGGTGAGCCCGTCGTCACTTGTAATGGACAGTGGGTACAATACATGTCTCGAAATTGAAGCATGCAGGTTTCCTCACGATGTTTTCCTTCACCGAAAAGCCAATGGTGTTACAAATCGCACATAAATTCCGAAAAACTCATTGGTACGAGTCGGGTTACAATTTTTTTAATTTGTCATAAAAGCTTTTCTCAACAAATTATTCAAAAGATTCAAAAATATTGTCCCCAATTGTAGGTATATCAAAAACAATGATGGCGAGAAAATTATCAGGTATCGTTGTTTTTTTTTTTAATGATTGAGTCTAAAATTAGAAATTATGTAAGAATATAGCTGTATAAAAGTTAGTAAGAGTAATTTCGATGAAAATTTGGCGTATGTTGTAGCACAATTAGTGCCAGAAAAAGCTAAGCTCTTCTGAACATATTGAAGTTTACTTTTATTTACATGGACAAAGACGGAGCAAACATAGTTAAACAATCGTTATACAAGGTGTTACAAAAGTAAACATAAACATTTAAAACTTCTATTTTTTCTTTAAGTTAAGTTTTATGTACTATGAACATTATTTCTGTTCTTAATAAATATATTTGGCGTATAAAAAAAAAAAAACGTGTAAGGGAGTTGTTTTGTTTCGACCATAAAATCGAACAACTTTTACTATGGGACCAACATCGAAATCGCGAAAAAAAAATGCTGTCCCATACATTTAGATCGAGTAGATTTGTAGTTTTGTATGGAACATCTGATTTTTTTTCGTTATTTCGATATAGTGAAAGTTGTTCAGTTCGATGGTCTAAACTACCCTCTTAAATGTTTATTTGTGTTTAAGTAACACCTTGTTTTATGGAACTCAAGCAACAACAAAAATCGCAGTTAAAATGTTTAAATCTAGTTCATTAACTTTATTAGAAATCCAATTAAAATCTGTATTATTGCTAATAACGAATAAGGATACCCTGCTCCGAGTTCAAAGCTGTCCCTACATTACCATACTATTCGTTATTACGTAATTTTAATTGAATCGTTTGTTTTGTTATGAACTCTTAATTAACTTTGTGGTTAACCGTGTGGTTATTTGCTTGATTTTTGACTTCTATTTGCTATGTTTCATGAAAAAAGGTTCAGAAATTTTCTTGCTACAGTTTGTAAAATACAGGGTCCAACTTAATATGCTGACAGTGTTTTAAGAGGATGTTCAGACCATCAAACTGAACAACTTTCTCTATGGGACCAATATCGAAATCGCGAAAAAAAAATTTGTCTCGAGTAGGTTTGCACTTTTGTATGTTGCCATAGAGAAAGTTGATCCTCTTAAAAAAGTGTCAACATATTAAGTTGGACCCTATATAGCTTGATATCTGTGCTTTAAGAGAATAATCATGCATATGCTGACGACTATATTCTCCGAGAGGGTAGTCAGATATATTCTGAAACCTCAGAACATCAACGTTTCACTAGTACCGTAACTCTGTCCAGTGTGACGGGGAGTGAGCCCGTCGCCACTTGTAATGGACAGTCGATACAATACATGCCTCGAAATTGAACTATGCAGGTTTCCTGACGATGTTTTCCTTCACCGAAATGCCAGTGGTGTTACAAGTAGTACATAAATTCCGAAAAAGTCATTGGTCCATTAAAAAACTATGAAAAAATTATAGCAGTAATCACTGAGCTATATTTTACAAACTAGAATGAAACTTGAACCCTTTGACTATTTATATGTGGACTGGTTACGCGTGTAATTCTACTAACAAACATTTCTGCTACTTTTTGCGGGGGACGAGATAACATGAAATCCACAACTTTGGATTTTATTCCCCATAACTTTAGATTCTAATTTTGAATGTTAAAAATCATGAAAGTAGTCTCGTGTGAACCCCAAACGTTCTAAGTTCGAAGTTATTATTTCGCAATTATAGGCTGTCTCGTTTAGTGATAAGGTGTAAAATTGAATGTAAATGCACAAGATCAATTGTGCTTATACCGTGGCAGAGGGGAAATGCTACCGCAAGGCTAGTCCTTATAATAATTAGTCAAAGCTTGGACCCAAGTTAACACGTAAAATACGTATCAAATGTTCGTAGCGAACATTTTAATAATAAATAAATGAAGTTTCCTCTAAATGACAGTCTCCGAGTGATAGAGAGGTAATGAAATAGCGTCATTATCGCGTCGGAGACTGTTTACATGCAAATTGTGCCGTACTTGTGTTAAGGGGATATTAACCGTTGGCGCGCTCCATACAAACGAAGTCGTGGATATTTTTTCAATACTAAACAATCAAGTCAATGAAATTTTGCAGAAACAATCTAGAAACAAATCTCTATGTTTTGCATGAAGTCAGATTTTCGTTAAAATGTGTAGTTTTAAAGTTCCAGTGCCTCAAAGATTTCTATACAAATCTTAAATAAATCCTAGCATTGAAACTATATATTTTAACGAAAATCGGACACGATAAAAGCATAGAGATTTGTTCTTAGATTGTTTCTGCAAAATTTTATTGACTTTAATTGGTTAGTATTGAAAATATCACCAGACTTCGTTTGTATGTAAGGCAGGCTGAGGTTTAGACAGAGCAGGGTGTACAAAAATCCGAATTCTTGACATAGCTAGAGAAAATATTCTTGTAAATCGTTGATTTTTTCCTATATAATTTTTTTTTATTGCTGCTTTTCCACGTTTATGTCTATTGTATATTATTTATTTATTTATTTACTAGATACATGACTTAAATAAAACATCACATAAACCAAGAGAGATTTTTAGGTGACATCAAAAAAAATCAGCAGGTTCTATTATAGGTAAACAAGAAACAGTACATTACCTCTGTGTCTAATGAAGTCCAGCACGGCTATCATGCCACCCAGGAAGAAGCGACAAAAGGGGAATTAAAAACGTCATGAGCGTTTATTTTGGCATACGTAAAATAATATAGATGGAGGCGCAGCATTTCAGGTTTGAATAAAAATACCTTTTGTAAACACCAAGCCTACACTACCCCCTTAACGGTTAATGTAATGGACTTTCACGTAATCACTTTAAGGCGCAATCTTGTTTGACGCCAACTTACCATAAGAAAAACATTAAAGGAATATCGATTTTATTCCGTAAGGAAGACGGTCGTAAATCGTCCAGAGGGAAAGTATTTACAAAGATTTTGTATGCAAGAGTGTTAATATGAAACGAGACTTTGTGAAAAATAAGGGTGGTGGTAGGGTTGGCACTAGAGAGTTAATTTAATATCCTTGTTTAAGAATTTTGTTTTATTTAGTCGGGAGAAAATAATATTATCACGTTTAAAGTATTAGCACAGCACTTCTGGATTCTCACCGATCCCAGCTACCCAATCGGCCGCGTAGCCCCAAGCAACGTCTTATGCCGAGGTCCGTACCCCTCTGGGTGCCCCTAGGTCGGTTGCTTAAGTTCATTCATTTGGCTCGGTAGACCCTTCGAGGTCCCTCCAATAGTCCGCAGTAAAAAGCAGTAACTGCTCCCTGAGCAACGCTGTCATTTCCAAAAAAAAAAAAAAAAACCACTTCTTGAGAAATTCTTGTTAGCTTATTTTACATATCTTTAATACGAAATATTTCAAACGATCTATCGAGAGTCGCGTTGTAGGTCTACTATTGGGTAGTGACATCGGTCGTCGATTGTTAGCTGTCCCCTCCCGGGTCTACAACGAAGCTCCAGTGGTGGCTCAAAATAGTGTTCTTTTCGAAAAACAATCCTTGTAATTACCGAAATACATAAACTACCGAAACTAAATCATCACATAACAAGATGGCAGCCATTTTTTTTTAAATAGAATAAAATAGAAACGATCTGTCAAATAAGCTAACAATGACTTATCCAGAAGTGGTGAAACAGGCTCTTAAAAGTAAAATCTTTTTTAAAATAATCCATCGCCATGCCAGTTACTTTATTAAATTTAAAATTAAATACCTCCGTGACTTTACACCGCAGGAATTTTTTTTTGCATAATAATATAAGGCCCTAAAATACCAACACATTTAGTACCCGGCCGTATCAGCGTAGAAACTCATACTAATTCAAACGAGAGACGGGAAACTAGCGAGGATTGCGATGCGTTCCCGCACAAAATATGCGTGATGATGTCACAAATAATTAAGGGCATATAATTCGGAGTGCGCTCCATACAAACGTACTATGGTGATATTTTCAATACTAACCAATTAAACTCAATGAAATTTTGCTGAAACAATCTTGAAACAAATATCTATGCTTGTATGGAGTCAGATTTTCGTTAAAATATACAGTTTCAATGCTAGGATTAATTTAAGATTTGTATGGAAATCTTTGAGGCACTGTAACTTTAAAACTATACTTTTTAACGAAAATCTGACTCTATACAAGCATACAAATTTGTTATTAGATTGATTCTGAAAATTTTCATTGAGTTTAATTGGTTAGTATTGAAAATATCGCCATAGTACGTTTATATGGAGCGCGCTGCGAATTATATCCTCTTAAAACGAATATTTCTGGGCTATAAAAACAAAAAAAGTGGTAAATAAACCAAAACGAGTAACTTTTAATGAGCTTTGCAGAGTCATTTTTTTAAACTTTAAACTTAAATATCACCGAAACGTTACACTGTAGGACAATTTTTTTGCATAATAATGTAAGGTTATAATAGCCCTAAAGTACCTACAACATTTGGTAATTGGCCACTTGAAAAAAAAAGGCGCGTTATGTTGTCGACAACCCTGATTCGTTTCGGCATGGTAATATGTTTTGAACTAAAGCGGCGTGATTGATAAATCGCCGCGCTGAGTGTGACGTCATCAATTTGTCGTGTTAAAGAATCGACGGTCGACGCTCATTAATTTGCCTCACAGAGGGCGTTGGGATTAAATTATTTTTTGTACCGTGTCTGTATAGTGTCTTATCTATTGAGATTAAAATTAGTTTGACGGATTTTTGAGATTTGCTAATATTGATTGATTCATTTAAAGATTGATTGATTTTAAAACACTTTAAAGTTTAATGCATTAAAAAAAAAGGCTTTAAGAGAAAATATTCTTTAACAGAATATTTTGGACTTTTCACTCTGTAGGTACCTTAGACAATAAAACTATGGACGAAAACGAATGAAAAGTAACGAAATGTATAATGATGTTCATACGATGCGTGGTAAGTCAACCCTACACATATGTCATGCACAATTTGCGCAAAGTGCGCATGTGCGAACGTCATGTGAAGTGCCGGACCTGTGACGGAATACTAAAAATCTAGCAAAGAAAATAGAGAAAATAACACAAAATTGCATTACCCTTAACTAATTCTCAACCACTAGAATAGTAAAACTGAACTTTGATTACACTCAGACAAGGTTCAGAGTTGAATAAATGATGTACTGGATAGAGCTTCAGAAGCCAGTGTCAAGGTCAGGTCAAATGTCGTGACATTTTGATATTGACCTGTGACATTTAGCTACTGAAACTGAAGCTGTGGCGACTGCATTTTGGTGTCGTTCTAGAAAATTCAACTCTGAAAGGCATCTTCTATTCATGAGGTGACTATGGAGTAGGGGTGGTTGTTTAAGCAATATTTTGACCTCCCCGAAAGGTTATGGTACGTCCCCTACACAAAAGTGGGGATGCAATATTTTGTTAAGTCATTAAAATCAGTATTTTTGGCCATGGAATCAGTTTCCACCCCTGTATTCGTATCTTTCCTTTTACATATTAGCCTAAGCTCAACTCCCTTGACGGTGACAACAAGAGGGGTTAGAAATGCAAAGTAGCGCTTTTGCTTCGGAAACGGCTGTCGCCACTTGTCTTCCCGCTCACGCTGCTACAATTACTCGTGCTCTCTCGCTCGCACCACGCCGCGCGCCTTATGGTGTTATGCAAATCATTGCATAACCTGTGGCGACACGTTCCACGCCTACTTTGCACTTCTAACCCCTCGTATAATGTTCTGTGGGCCCACCACACATACCTACCGCTGAAACTCTTGTCAACCAGGATCAACAGCGGCGACCATTCACAACACAAGACAATGAAGTCCAGCGAGCCCGGGGGACGACTAATCTGTCTTGGAACCCGCAATGAATTAATCATAGAAGATAAATATCCGAATGGAGGGATCCATTGCAAACAGGAGACAGCAATAAGGAAAAGCATAGTTATTAGAGAGCGAAATCCAGAGATCATTTTATGATAGAGTCGAAGACCCTACCGCAAAACCACCTAAAATAAAAGTACTTGTGGTATGTAAAAACAAAAGTACCAGTCTGAAGACAGAGTGTTCTGTCTCGGACAATTAGCCACTAAATGCAAACGAATTGACAATGCGCGACGATTATCGTCCGTTTGTTCTTGTTTCGTCTGGACTGTGTGCCTGTCTGCGAGGAGCTTTACCATTGTTTGGTGTTTATACGAGCAGGAATGCGATTTTTGAAAGTCAAACGTTCAAATCTGCAGTAGAAAATGACCGAATTTCTATGATTATGTATCATTCGATCATGATTTTGAATGTGTGATAGCCGTGGTGGTCCAGTGGCGAGTAACCTTGCCTGCCGTGCAGGAGGCGATGGTTCGATCCCCAGACCGACTCGTACGATTTGTAACACCACCGGCTTTTCGGTGAAGGAAAACATCGTGAGGAAACCTGCATGCTTCAATTTCGAGGCATGTATTGTACTTACTGTCCATTATGTGGCGACACACTGGACAGAGTTTCGGTACTACTGGTAAAACGTGGATGTTCTAAGTTTTCAGAATATCTCTGACTACCCCTTCGGGGAATATAGTCGTGAGCATATGCTATGCTTATGCTCATAAGCTATCAAACATTAAAGTTTCATCAAACAGTTTTTGCGTGATGCTGTTACAAATATACAAACAAACAGACACACAAAAATTCTAAAAAAGGTTGATTTGGAGTCCGGGATACCTAAAAACCATATCGTAATCTTTTTCATGTAAATATCTTCAATGTACAGACACACTTCTGTTACAGTTTTATAATAGTTAAGATTACATTAACAAAAATCAAAAATATGTTTTATATGATACTAGCAGCCCGTCCCGGCTTCGCACGGGGTAGACAATTGTCTATTTTACCAAGGATCCCTAATTTTTTTCAAAATGAAATGTAGCCTATGTCAAATTGGAAGAATGTAGCATTCTATTGGTGAAAGAATTTTTTAAATCGGCCCAGTACTTTTTGAGCCTATTCATTACAAACATACAAAAATAGGTACAAATCTTTCCTCTTTATAATATTAGTGTAGATGTAGATGTAGATTGAAATCTACATAATCTAAGGTAGTCTACTGTAGTCAAAGTCAAAGTCAAAATTGTTTATTCAAAATAATATCACATAGAAAACTTTTTGACGTCATGCTTTTGAATCAACCACCGCGTCGGAAGGTGTTCCGTTATAGAGAAGATGCGGCCAGAAACTCTACAACACACTTCTTTTATACAAAACAAAACTACCATAGTCTACTAGTAGACTGGCTACGTAGCATTTACAACTCTACTCCAACGTGAACTATTTGTAGACACCTCCATCGATCCATCAACACACGTGTCTGACAAACATGACAGCCGCGCGCGACTGTCAAACTGTCAAATGACATTTGTCACGCGCTCCCATTACGTCTATCTCTATAGAGTCTGTTCAATTTGGACAGGTTCAGTTTGAATGTTAATGAAGCTGGCTTTTTGTGAACCAAATATGGATTATGTTGATGCAAGCTTTGTGAGCAGTCTCTTAAGAGGATATGTGAAAAATAGGATTCTTCAAAGCATCATAGAGCTTGATGTCTAGATAGAGCCTCACGCTTCTGCCGTATAAAACAAAAGTGGCCAACGTTTGCGTGAGGCGTCATACAACTTATGTCTGTGTGCGTGTATACCAACACGGTTTACGGTTCGCTGATATTTTTCTCGACGCGTTCGTAGCTCCGACTGTCAATCTTGACATAAAAAACTCTAGTCAAGTTATTAAAGTTGACTCCTATGTGTGACTCCTATTCTCATTGCTGGTTCTGACCCGAGCACTTGTCTCGCGTGGTTTTCGCGCGTCGCGTTTTTGCCTGCCACGAGGCTCCGCAATCCTCTTTTCGCCGCAATTCTTGACCAAAAACAATCCCTGAGATTGGGATAGATACTCCCACAAACTACTTGACTTTGGCGGAAATGCGGCGCTAACGCACAAGCAAAAAGTCTATTTATTATATTCTGAAAACTCAGAACATCAACGTTTCACTAGTAGTACCGAAACTCTGTCAGTACTACTAGTGAAACGGACAGTAAGTACAATACATGCCTCGAAATTGAAGCATGCAGGTTTCCTCAAGATGTTTTCCTTCACCCAAAAGCCAGTGGTGTTAAAAATCGTACATAACAAATGTACTTACTGTCCAGTAAGTAAGTACAATACATGCCTCGAAATTGAAGCATGCAGATTTCCTCACGATGTTTTCCTTCACCGAAAAGCCAAATTAAAAAAAAGCTATAGAAATTCGTGTCAAAGATATCGCCTCACTCTCTCGACCATTCTGCGACAGACATTTGACTCTTGAGTCCGCTAGTGCCCTCGGCGGAAGTGCAGAGTGCGACCGGATATTGACCGCGGGCCTGATCGACTGTCGACCCACATTCGACACTCTTTTGTCGCCAGTTACAATTGGTATTGACTGAAAGCCATTTGGTTGGTCAGCATTATATGACTGAATTTAATCGTACCTACCTACGTATAGTTGAAGTGACTATACTGTTTCGATTTGGGTCTGAAACTTTGCTATCTATACTCCATTTCAAATAGCAACGAAATTTTAATGCCATTTTGAATTACAAACTCAAACTCAAAATGTTTTATTCAAAATAATATCACATGGATAGCTTTCTGACGTCATTTTTGACTCTACCACCGCGTCGGAAGGTGTTCCGTTGTAGAGAAGATGCGGCCAGAAACTCTACAACACAAATCATTAACTAAAATACAAAGTACACTTAGAAATAGAATATTGAATTACATAGTGTAACATTGTCAAGACCAGACATTTTGGTCATTCATATAATCATCGAGTTTATAGTAGCCTTTTTTGCAGAGGACTTGCTTAACTTTTTGTCTAAAAAGTTTAGAATATTCTCTGGTATCTTATTATAATAGCGTATACTATACAGTGCCCCATGAAAGATGTGTTGACTTTACTGAGTCGAAAATGTGGGAAACAGAAACAGAGATTTGAAACACTTCCTCTCATTTATGTGTGATGAAATTTTTTTTCTCGTCTATACCATGGTGTGGGGTATCGTTGGATAGGTCTTTTAAAAATATTGTGGGTATGGGACAACCATTTTTTCGATTTAGGGATCTGTTAGCGAAATATTAATGAAATGCAAATTTTTGTCTGTGTGAAGAAAAGGTGTTTTTATGTTTTTTTTTCGTACAAATTGACAGAACAGCCACACTATACAAAGTAACATTCTATTGGCGTTGCCGGTAGTAGAAAATGACAGAATGTATGGATTTGACATTAGCGATCGAAACATTTTGACGATCGCTAATGTCAAATCCATACATTCTGTCATTTTCTACTAGCGTCAACGCCAATAAAATATCACATTATCGTTGCAGGGTTTGCCCCGAACACTTGTCTTTCGCGTGGTGTTCGCGCGGTTCGCGTCTCAGCCTGCCACGAGGCTCCGCAATCCATCTCAGTTGTGTTCTTACTCAAAAACGATCCTCGAGATTGGATAGATACTACCTCAAACCACTTGACACTGGCAGAAATGCGGTGCTAACGCACAAGCAAGAAGTCCATTAATGATAAATAAATAAAAAACAAATAAATTTTATCTAGTGGGGTAGAACGGGCACGGAATAGAGTCAAGATTTTAAAGTTTCAGTACTGAAACACAGACAAGAGATGGTCGTCACCCCCGCATCCCGAGGGGTCTGTCGGTCGGGGGGGGGGGGGGGGGGAGTTTATTGCATTACTGTGTCGATCCGATAGTGCAGGTGTCTTACTATACAATTTACATAAAGCTATCGAATACAGGCTTAGAGCATATGGAAATGGAGTTGTTACCGACGGGTGTACCCCTCTGTCAAAGTAAGTGGACATTTTTGTCCATGCGCGTTATATAGGGTCCTTCTAAATATGCTGACCCTATTTTAAGGGGATGACCAGACCATCAAATTGAACAACTTTCTCCATGGGACCAACATCAACATCGCGAAAATAAATCAGCTGTCCCATTAATTTGGCTCAAGTTGGTTTGCAGTTTTGTATGAAACAGCTGATATGTTTTTTGCGATTCCGATGTTAGTCCCATAGAGAAAGTTGTTCAGTTTGATGGTCTGATCATCCCCTTAAAAAAGTGTCAGCATATTAAGAAGGACCCTACACAACGTGTTAATGAATTAACGCAAAACTAGAAAGTAGTTTGTTTAGAATCGAGAGCAGAATCGAATTATCATGTTTTCAACATAGGTAATTTTTTTCAAAATATTGAATTATTTATTTGTAAAATTTAAAATTTACTGAACTCGATCTCAACCCACCGCTCGGGCACTCTCACCCTACTTACTACCAAAACAAGATTCTTAAAATGTATCCATGAGCATGTTAGCGCTTTCATTAGCGAATAACTTTAAATGTTAAGTATCAAAATAATGAAATTATTGCTTCAATCTAATTATTTTGTTACAAATCAGTTGGGGTGAATGAGGTTTTGCGCTTATTCATTAACACGTTGTATAACAAACACATGATTCGGATATAAATATTCGTATTCATCATACAAATATTTGCTAGTTGCGGGATTCGAACCCCTCTTCACAGCGCAGCAGGCAGAACTGGGCTATAATTATTTTGATATTTAAAACAGAATGGCATTAATAAAACATACAGAGTCCTTCTTAATATGCTGACACTTGTACGCGGTGATCAAACCATCAAACTGAACAACTTTCTCTATGGGAATAACATTGAAATCGCGAATAAAAAATCAACTGTCCATATATATAGCTCGAGTAGGTTTGCAGTTTTGTATGAAACAGCAGATTTTTTTTCGCGATTCGATGTTGGTGCTACAGAGAAAGTTATTCAGTTTAACTGTCTGATCATCTCCTTAAAAAAGTGTCAGCATATTAAGAAGGACCCTGTATACAGGGTGAAATTGATATCCTTAGCATCCTTTGAAACTAGCAGCAGATTTTTTTTGCTCCGATCGGTTTGCTCCTAGTAAAAGTTGTTCAGTTTGATGGGTAGACTGTTAGTTTCGAAGGATGCTAATGATATCAATTTCAAACTGTATATATTTTTAAACAGAATGGTATGGACAGACATACTATTTCGTAGACAAAAACTTAACAAAGCAAGAAAGGTGGTCTATCAGCAACGAACTCTGTCCCTTCTCAATTTGTGAGGTAACTCAATTTGCTTCGGAACCGGGGTCGCGCCTCACGGGCGTTTCTCTTTGTTACAAAGGTCCTAGGGTCTGAAAATATGTGTAGTTATGTGTGTATTTCTTTATTTCTTAGCTGTAGTGCAGTTTACGGTATCGGAAACGATCAACGAAGTTAAGCAACGTCAGATCCTATCAGTTTTTACCGGACGGCGCCAGAAGGAGGGTTATGTTTTTATAGTGACAGTTTTAGTCATCCCATGGTTGTCTTGAAGAAATCGCTTTCAGTGGTAAGCAGAGGTTAGATTTTGCCGGTCATTCTAGGGCCGCATTGATATGTTAATATAGATAGGGTCCTTTTAAATACTTAATTATAATGTGACAAAGAATGAAAGACAGAAAACTGATCTCCTTGGCATCAAATCTCTATGAAAACTAGCAAATAAACGTGCTCTTCAACAAAATACAACCTTCAACCTTCATTCGCAATGAATTTATGAAAGATTTATGACTTATTGTTACGAAATATTTTGTCCGATTAACATCACAATTTACGGAAATTCATTTCCAACATTGTTTTAATTTCGAGAGCTCATATATGACGACGTTACTCTAACATCTATTACTGTGTGTAACATTTACTAGTAAAATGAAAACGCTCCAAATTTAATCCACTCCTTTGATTTAATACTTTTACACTTAGGTAGGTACACAAATTAACACGATTCATTTAGGACCCCTCTGGTCAAGATCCAAAACTGAACTGAACTGAACTGCCATGTCAGTCTGAGCTCTTAAACTGGTCTCCCCCCTTTGCCACCCCACCAACGACATTCTCAGTGCTACGCGTGATTGGTCGATACCTGTGATTGGCCGATATCTCCGATTGGTCGTTATAAGTTGCCAGGAATGAAACAGTATTGCATTTAAAAACAAAACTAAGGTCTTTATTTAATTTTAATTTAATATGAATACTCAAAAGCATTGTAAATTTTTAATAATTTGTCACGTTCAAATTTTTAAAATAAAAGTAAAATATAATTTCAACATTACAACAATGCGGCCCTGGAATGATCGGCAAAATCTGACCTGTTTTTGCTACAATATATCTGATGGCGACTGTACCAATGAGTTTTTCTAACTTATGTAAGTAATAGCGACTGCTCTCAAACGGTGAAGGAAAACATCGTGAGGAAACCTGCATACGCTGAAGAAGAAATTCCGATGCTTATATGAAGTCTACCAATCTGCATGACCGCATTGGAATACACTGAGGGTAGGCATGTGCCCTGCAGTGGGACGTATATAGGCTGTGATGATGATGAAAGAAATCAGCCCACATCAACCCACAGCTGAGCATAGGTATCCCGTGTATTGCGACATTCTTCAGTGAAGAAATTTCTTCTTCAAACTTCAGCAAAGGACCATGAAGAATCTTGACGGTCCTTTACTAATCTGATGCAACACGAACCCGTCACTCTCACAAAGTCATCAGACCAACATGCTGGGGGTCTGCCTACTGACCTCCGTTCCTCTCGAGGCCACCACTCTGACACGGCCTTGGTCCATCGTCTACCCTTCTACTTCTAGCCAAGTGTCCCGCCCATCTCCACTTCAACTCTTTGATCCGCTTACCCACGTCTTCGACCTTGGTTCTTCGTAGAATTTCGAAGTTAGGTACGACTATTTTACCTTCTGAAAAAAACCTTTCTAAGTAAAAAATGCCGACGCCTCCGCCCCATAAATAAAAATCGTGCCTTAATGAAGTGGCTCTAATGAAAAGTAACGTAAAAACTCGACTTATTTCATTAGAGGTCGTTTGTCAGCGCGAGAGTTACGACCTCGGTGGATGAAATATTAACTTTGCAGGCTTGAACTTGCTACGTAACTGGGAAATGTTGTTTTTACTCCTAAACTTAGTATCGCGTCCACTTTCGGGGTCGCCAGGAACGTTGCTAAAACAACAGACTACTTAGCCCAGTAAAAATACGGGTTGGATGAAAATAATTTATACTTACTACGCAATTTTTGTTGCTAGATCGTTTAAACAAATAAACGAAATCTATTAACGAATCCAACTGTAATTTTTTTTATTTATAGTGTCAGATTGCTGTCTTTTTTTATTTTTTTATTTAGGTTATGAGTTTACATACCCTGTGTAAAGTTTGTACTAAAATTGAGTATTTTGTAATTTCTACTTATTTAAAAACAAAGATCCCGTTGTGATTTTTCAGTGGATTTACTTCTAATATAAAATAATAGAAATGTATTTAACAAATGACATAAACAATTTTTATACAGGATCCTTCTTAATATGCTGAAACTTTTTTAAGGGGATGATCAGACCATCAAACTGTTCAACTTTATCTATGGGACCAACATCGAAATCGCGAAATAAAAATCAGCTGTCCCATACATTGGGCTCGAGTCGGTTTGCAGTTTTGTATGGAGCAGCAGTTTTTTTTTCCCGATTTTAATGTTGGTCCCATAGAGAAAGTGTAAAGTCCATAGGTGGGAAGCAGAGGAATGAAACACGAGCGTCCGAATGTACTGAGCGTATAATTAGAACTAAACAAAATCATGACAAACAACTACCTTAATATTATAAATCTAAATCTAAAGGAATCTACCTACATTACACTCTTCCACACTAAATTATTATGTACTCTTAATACTAAATTATAACTAACACAGGAATGTTTATACACAAGGCTTACACTTTATAGTTGGGCACATTATTAATCCTACATTGCCTCATAGGGCGGCTCCGGGGCGGTGACACGGTTGGCGAGGCGAACCCCCACTCCGGTGAAGCCGAAAGTGCGCCCTCTACTTCCCTACTTCGACCCCCTGGCTGGTCGGCCATACCCCGCGGCGACTCCCTCGCTCCCGAAGAACCCTCCGACTGTCCACGCCTCGGTGTTCGTGCCTCGCAGTCTGAAAGAGGCGTATGAGAATCTGTGCTCGATCTATCATCTAGACCCAAAGTAGTCGAAGCGAGCGACGGTCTACTATAACTACTAGGTCGTTTGCGTAATTGATCTATATGCCTGTGTACCGTTTCTCCGTCTTTACCTATCACTCTAAAATTGCTTTGTCCCAAACTGTTCCTCACGCGGCCTGGAAGCCACTTCTCTCCTTTCAAATATTGCCTGTACCATACCTCTTCATTCTTCTCCACGCTTCTACTCACTCCTCCTGCCGCTTCCTTCTGGCGGTCTTGTGCTCTTTTTACCTGACTTTCTCTATCTGGTTTAATTATATCTAGCCGAGTGCGTATGTGTCTACCTAAAAGTAACGTAGCAGGGCTTTCCCCTGTAGTTGAATGTTCTACGTTCCTATAGTATATCAAAAATGTCCATAAGGCCCTGTCGATGTTTTGTTTTTCTTGTATTGCTTTTTTAATTACACGTTTTAAAGTTCTAACTGCGTTTTCTGCTAGGCCGTTCGAAGCCGGATGGTAGGGGGCTGTGAAAATATGTTCAATCCCGTTATATTTCGTAAAATCTCCGAACTCCTTCGAGGCAAATTGTGGACCATTGTCACTAACAATTTGCTTGGGTAAACCCCATCTACTAAATAATTCTATCAACCTATCTATGAGCCCACTAGCCGTAGTACTGGTTGCATTAAAAACTTCTATCCATTTGGACATAGCGTCTACCACTACTAAGTATGTTTTGCCAGCGATGGGCCCCATATAGTCCAGATGGAGCCTTGACCACGGGCGATTAGGCCAGGGCCACATGCGCGGCGCGTGTCGCGGCGGCGCGTCCGCCTGCGCCGCGCACACGGCGCACTCGCGGCACATGCGCTCCACTGCCTCGTCCACACCGCCCCACCACACGTAACTCCTAGCTATGGCCTTCGATTTAACTATTCCCATGTGTGGTTCGTGAATCATTAATAATATTTTGTCTTTACAATTTTCCGGTACTACTAACCTGCGAATAATTTTTCTCGGCATCGTTTAACGTCCGTGACGCATAAGCTACCGGCCGCTCCCCCCCGCCGTCCGCGCTCAGCTGTGATAGCACTGCCCCTACCCCGCGCGCGCTCGCGTCACATGTTACGATTAACGGTTTCTTTGGATCATAATGTGCCAATACTACTGCGCTTGACAACAACTTTTTAATTTCTCTAAATGCCTTTTCACACTCATTGGACCAGAACCACCGTTTTTCTTTCTGTAATAGTTCATAAAGTGGGACTATCCTCGCACTCATATTCTTTATAAATTTCCCATAAAAATTAATCATGCCTAAAAATGATCGTAATTCCGTTACATTTGTTGGCTTGGGCATACGTACAATTGCATCTACTTTCGATGAATCTGTTTTTATTCCGTCTTTACTTATTACATGGCCTAAATAACTTATTTCATCAACTAAAAATACGCACTTGCTACTCTTTAGTTTCATTCCAAATCTATTTAATCTGCTGAAAACTGCTTCTAATGCCGTCAAATGATCCTGTTTGCACTTTCCCGCTATGATGACGTCATCAATAAAAATTGCAACGTTCGGAATATCTTTTAATAAAGTGCACATAATACGCTGAAAAATACCCGGGCTTGAAGATAACCCATACACTAATCGGTTGTATCTATATAGGCCGCGATGTGTGTTTATAACTGTATATTTCTTTGTTTCATCTAAAACCACTTGATTGTAAGCCTGGGACAAATCAATTTTTGAGAAATAACGCGCTCCGCTCAAGCTCACCATAAGGTCATCTATTCTAGGCAATGGATAACGGTCTATCAATAAAACCGGGTTTACAGTCGCTTTAAAGTCTGCACAAATTCTCAACGAACCGTCTGCTTTATTTACCGGCACCAGAGGCGAAGCCCAGTCGGAGCAGTCAACGGGCTCGATGACGCCCCGTCGCGCAGCATGGCGTCCAGCTCCGCGTCTACGCGGTCGCGCAGCGCGTAGGGCAGAGGCCGCGCGCGATGGAACACCGGCGCCGCCCCCTCCCGCACCCGTAGGGTCGCCAAACCTCCCGTGTACCGTCCCAGTCCACCGCTAAATAGCTCCTTATATCTGTCAATTAACACATTTATTTCATGAGACATTTCAATACGTTCACCTCCTACGTTATGACAATTACTAAATGCTGGGATTGTTATGTTCAATTCTGTCAACCATTGTCTCCCCAGTAACGCTGTAGTGCCTCCCTGAATAACAAATAGTTCTAATCTTTTTTTACAACCTCCGTAACTGACAATTGGTTTTATAATTCCTAACGGTTTTATTTTCGAACCGTCATAAAAATTCAGTACTATTTGACTATTTCCTATTTTGTTATGTTTGAAATATTGTTCGTATGTTTCACTGCTAATGCACGATACGGCCGTGCCCGTATCCACTTCCATACGTATAATGTGATCGTCTATTTTAATCGGTAAACTCACCGCTTGGTAATCGTTCAAACATAAGTGGTGGAAATCCTCCTCCCAAACTTCCTCGTCCCCGGCAGGGTCCGCCGCCTCTGCCTCCCCGAAGAACAGTCCCGATGAGTGTGGATTCCCGCTACCGCCGCGGCTGTACCCGCCGCGACGGTTGCCCGTGCCCCCGCCGGGCCCCGGGCACACTCGTCGCAGGTGTCCCGTGCGTCTGCACATGCTGCACACATAGTCCCGAAACCGACACATCGAGTAGTCGTGGTCTGTGGACCCGCAACCTCCGCAGCCGTACCGGCGGCCGGACGTGCCGCCCGCGCCGTAACCGCCTCCGCCACGTAGCGCTCCGCGCGCTCCGGCTGCACCGCCTCGCGCCGTTCCGCCCGCCATTCTCGTGTTGCCCACACCTCGAATACTCCGCGATGCCCACCGTCCCACACCTACATTGCCGCCATTTTGTGTGAGTGCATGTACCGCCAACATGGATGCGCCACCGACTCCCGTGGCCTCCTCACCCATGCCCCGCGCCGCTTTCCTTTCAACCACGGCCGCATCCCGCTCCGCCGCCTCAAGGGAATTCGCAATTTTTACTGCATTACTGTAGGTCAACGTCTCGTCTTCCGCAAAAAGCCGCTGTCGTATGACGTCACTGCTTAACCCACATACAAATTGGTCTCGTAGATTTTCATTTAAATTAGTGTTGAACTTACAACAACGAGCCAATTTCTGTAGTTCGGCCACGTAACTAGCTACATTCTCCTCACTAGCCTGCCTCCGCTGCCGAAAACGAAATCTTTCGGCGAGAATGGATTGCGACGGTTGTAGGTGCTTACGTAACAACTCCACCGCTTCACTATACGTCAGTTCCGCCGGTTTTTTAGGACTCGATAGATTTACTAATAATTCGTATGCTTCATCGCCGATTACCGCGATCAAGGTTGGTAGCTGCATTTCCGACTGAACCTCGTTAACTTTAAAAAACATTTCTATTCGATCCACATACGACGACCACGCACCACTCTTAAGGTCAAACTCGTTCACTTTACCGACCGACATGTTTACTATTTGTCCTCTGTACAATAAAACTGCTTTACCGCAACACAAAATCCGCACGCGCTGCTATCCCACTTCGTCGTCACTGTAAAGTCCATAGGTGGGAAGCAGAGGAATGAAACACGAGCGTCCGAATGTACTGAGCGTATAATTAGAACTAAACAAAATCATGACAAACAACTACCTTAATATTATAAATCTAAATCTAAAGGAATCTACCTACATTACAGAAAGTTGTTCAGTTTAATGGTCTAATCATTCCCTTAAAAAAGTGTCAGCATATTAAGTTGGATCCTGTACACAATTTTTTTCCAATTTTAATGTTTTTTTTTACTTTGTTTAATTATTTAAGAACTTTTTATTTGGTTCACAAACTAAATGATAACTAGAATTATGATCTAAAGTATACAAGAAAAAAAAACTTCTGTTATAAATTATTTACTTTCGCTGGGCTATGAGGTCATACTATATAAATGATCAAAATGCTTGGGTCTGAGGTCACTAGCTTATAGTTTATTTACTTTACTGTATAGTATCAATTATTTTATTAAATAGACTATGTATTATTGTATACATAACTTTAGCTTAAGAATTTATATTGTAATAGTTATTAAGTCGTGTTATGTTGTAGAGTTTCTGGCCGCATCTTCTCTACAGCGACAACACGTTCCGACGCGGTGGTAGCTTTAAAAAAGATTTGACGAAATTATATTGACTTTGACTTTAACTTTGATACACGGATAGGGACTTTGTATTATACTATTTAGAGATTATGTATTATACGGAGTGTAAGTGACAGCCTAGCAAATACTGAAACAGTAAACTCAGACCATCACACTGAACAACTTTCACTATGGAGCCTATCTCAGGAAACGCGAAAAAAAAATCTTCCGTCCCATACATTTGTGTCGGGTAGGTACAGCAGTTTTTTATGGGACATCAGATTTTTTTCCCGTTTCCTGAGGTACGCTCCATAGTGAAAGTTGTTCAGTTTGATGGTCTGAGTTCACCGTTTCAGTATTTGCTTGGCTTACACCCTGTATATCAAAAACGGACTGTTCTTTTGTTGAGATAAAATGTTAACAGATACCTACACACAATCTATTTACGCAAACAACATCTCCTTTGTGAGTTAAAATGAAATTAACCGAGATTCCTTAAACTAATTAATTTCATGTTCAAAGCTCAAAGTTAAGCGAAACCTCTCAGATTAAGAAAAGCTGAAAACTTTTACAATTATCATTAACTGGAGCCTCTGTCAGCCCTACAGAGTGAAAGCGCTGTTTTATAAGCGTCCTATAAAAGCTTTTCATAAATCTTATAAGGGGAATATAATGCGAAAAAATTGATTTTGGAATGGATTCTCATAGCATTTCAACTTAAAATGTTTTATTCAAAATAATATCTTTCTGACGTCATTTTTGACTCTACCACTTTTGGAAGGTGTTCCGTTGTAGAGAAGATGCGGCCAGAAACTCAAAAACACATATCTTTTAAAAACTAAAGCGAAGTCACAGAATAGGTAATAGTGTATAGTTCGGGCTCACCCCCCATCACACTGGACAGAGTTTCGGTACTACTGGTAAACGTGGATGTTCTGAGGTTTCAGAATATCTCTGACTACCCCCTCGGGGAATATAGTCGTGAGCATATGCTATATAGTTCTGTATACAGAACGGCCACTCCCCCCCCCCCCCCCCCTCTGACTTCAGATACCCTACCTCACCTCACACTTTCTGGGGAAACTTGAGGGAAGCCGAGCAAGGGAATGCAGTCAGCTGCGCGCACCCTTTGGATTTGACTACATAAAATTGTGTCTTATTCAGTGCATAAAAAACGTTGAAAAATAACGCTAAATTCACATGTTCAATAATTCATTAGCTCAAATACTATTTTTAATAATAGAACGAACAATTAAAAGTATTGAAATGTCGATGACGTTAAATGAAAAGCGTGGCTTTCAACCCTACACGCAATGTCATGGACGGTTTGCACAAAGTGCGCATTTGCAGACGCCATTTGGAAATTCAAAAACGTTCTTTAGAGTGCCGGACCTGTGGCGAAGTATCAATATCAAGTACCTATCGTGAGATCCTTCTGTCTTATTAAAATTTTAAATATGGCGTCTATCTTAGTTTTGATGATTTCGCCACTGTCTATAAGTTTAAATAGCAATATAAGTGCTTGACGTTGTACGGTTATAATGGTGACATTAAGGGCAAGACTACTTGAGCCACCGTAGAATTGGAGCTGCGTTGTAGGCGACACGCAACGCGGCCACCCCATAGCAGTCCCACAACGCGACCCCGAGATCGTTGTAACCACAGAACATTATAAGAGGGGTTAGAAATGCAAAGTAGCGCTTTTGCTTCGGAGACGGCTGTCGCCACTTGTCTTCCCGCTCACGCTGCTACAATTACTCGTGCCCTCTCGCTCGCACCACGCCGCGCGCCTTATGGTGTTATGCAAATCATTGCATTACCTGTGGCGACACGTTTCACGCCTATTTTTAACTTCTAACCCCTCTTATAATGTTCGGTGGTTGTAACTATGTGGTTATAGTACCTGACTGTACCCGCCTACTTTCAGAAGAATAAACAAACAATACAAAGCCCATGAGATATCAACAAAAGAAATCGACAGCAAAAACGCTACAAAATTGCAGCGAAAGCAAAACGCAACAAACATCGCAATCAAAGGCTAAAACAAAGCTCTATCTGAGTCACTGGAACAAAAGGCTGAATGGGGCCGAGCCGTTGTCTGATGATTGAAAAAAAAAAGTAAACTGTCAAACGCAGATGTTCCCGCGTAAAGACGGCCATGATTGGAAAATGGCGGAGATATAGGGCAGGAAGGAAAAGCATAAAGGTATTTTTCCGAGAGTTAGTTTTAGAGCGGATTTTTGAAGCAAGAATTTTCTGTGTTGTAAAAATAATGCAAGAAAAGCTGGGCCTTCATTTCTGGTTTAGGTCTATCATTTATTTTTCAGAAATCATAAGCATATGCTCACGACTATGGGGGTAGTCAGAGATGTTCTGAAACCTCAGAACATCCATTCACCAGTAGTACCGAAACTCTGTCCAGTGTGACGGGGGGTGAGCCCGTCGCCACATAATGGACAGTGGATACAATACATGCCTCGAAATTGAAGCATGCAGGTTTCCTCACGATGTTTTCCTTCACCGAAAAGCCAAAGTTAAAGTTATGTTTGTAATTAAAAACCAGTTGTGTATAGTCGTGGGCATCATCATCATCATCAGCCTACATACGTCCCACTGTAGGGCACAGTACTACCCTCAAATAGGGTGTATGTGCGTAAGTCCACCACGCGTGCACAATGCGGATTGGTAGATTTCACATATGCAGGTTTCCTCACGATGTTTTCCTTCACCGTTTGAGAGTTGTTTGAAAATAGTAGTTGTTGGGCATATTATACCGTAACTATACAGGGTGTAAGTGACATCCTAGCAAATGCTGAAACGGTGAATTCAGACCATCAAACTGAACAACTTTCACTATGGAGGTATTTACAGGAAACGCGAAAAAAAATCTGCTACTGCTACTCCACACATTTGAGTCGAGTACACACGGCGACACATCAAGCTATACAAAACCAAAATAAGCTGGCCGCGCGTAGGTCGAGTAAAGTATATGGTCGCACAGCCAGCTTATGTTGGTTTTGTGTAGCTTGATGTGTCGCCGTGTGTACCTAGGTACAGCTGTTTCGTATGGAGCAGCAGATTTTTTACGGTTTTCCTGAGGGTGGCTCCATAGTGAAAGTTGTTCAGTTTGATGGTCTGAATTCACCGTTTCAGTATCAACTAGGCTGTCACTTACACCCTGTATAAAATTGAATCTACCACTGAAATACTGTAATATGTAAATGGCGATACATACCGTTTCGCCGGAATTTCCCAACAATTCCCCGAAACGTGCCGCGTTATCAGTACAAAAGTTTACTATAGACAATCTCTTTGTTGGAAACTATGCTAAGTCGACTTGACGTCGGCGACGGGGTGAGCAGAAAGTCTTCAGAGTTGGCGACTTGCACATTCAACGAGTAGAACTTTTTGCACGAGTATTCATCAAAATTAATTAAATACCGGTCAAGTGCGAGTCGGGCTACTCGCGTACAGTCGCCATCAAATTTGTCATAGCAAACAAGGTGGTCAAATATTTCTAAGCAGTTCTAATTTTCAATAATTTCTTTACACATAATCAATCAAAAATATTGGAATTCCTAGAAAATCAAATATAGGGTCCTTCTTAATATGCTGACACTTTTTTAAGGGGATGACCAGACCATCATACTGAACAACTTTCTCTATGGCACCAACATCGAAATCGCAAAAAAAAAATCAGCTATCCCATACATTTGGTTGATCATCCCCTTAAAAAAGTGTCAGCATATTAAGAAGGACCCTGTATATCTACGCAGTCAGGGTGATCATAAAAATCTGAGCAGTTTAGGAATAAAAAGAGCTTAATCCGTTGTTATCTTTGACTAATTATTATAAGGACTAGCCTTGCGGTAGCATTTCCCCTCTGCCTTTGTATAAGTACAATTGATCTTGTGCATTTACATTCAATTTTACACCTTATCACTAAACGAGACAGCCCATAATTGCGAAATAATAACTTCGAACTTAAAACGTTTGGGGTTCACACCTGACTACTTTTCATGATTTTTAACATTCATAATTAGAATCTAAAGTTATGGGGAATAAAATCCAAACTTGCGGATTTCATGTTACCTCGCCCCCCGCAAAAAGTGGCTGAAATGTTTGTTAGTAGAATTACACGCGTAACCAGTCCACATATAAATAGTCAAATCCACTGTCCATTATAAGTGGCGACGACCCTCACCCCCCGTCACACTGGATAGAGTTTCGGTACTACTGATGAAACGTGGATGTTCTGAGGTTTCAGAATATCTCTGACTACCCCCTCGGGGAATATAGTCGTGAGCATATGCATATGCTTATGCCTATATTTGTGTCTGTGTGACGATCAGCCAAGCCACTTTTATCTTGAAAGTTTTACAAAGAGGGTCGCATTTATACCAACTACCAACAAACGTCTCAAGTCCTGTAAATCCCAGCACTTTAGCACTTATTCCCTTGTTTTAAGAGCCATAAAACGGGAACTGTATTGCAAGACCTACCAATTGAAACTTTCACTGGTTTACTCCTCTGAATCCAGCCACTTTCAAACTTATTACCTGGTTTTAAGAGTTATATTAGAGGATTTATAACAACAACTAAAGTATAAAGTCTTTCAAATCCAACCAATTTCAGACTTATTGCCTTGTTTTAAGAGGTAAATTAGGGGACTGTACAAAGTTGTCACATAGAGTTCATATAAAGGTATGTTGTCGACAGTTGTGATGTATGGAGCTAGTTACGATTTTGTTTTGAAATATTTGTCTAGTTTGGTTTCATACAAATTGGACTACAAATCATGGTGGTACGGAAAAAATGGTGACAATGCTTTTTTGTAGCCGATTTTGACTACAGCGACCGCTTTATTAGAAAAAGCAGATAGATGTAGCCCAGTCATTTTACGGAGTTTTTAGGGTTCCGTAGTCAACAAGGAACCCTTATAGTTTCGCCATGTCCGTCCATCTGTCCGTCTGTCCGTCTGTCCGCGGCTTAGCTCAGAGACGCTTTGTACTAGATAGCTATAATTAGGCATGGGTATACACATTTATCACGCCGACAAAGTGTTAAAAAAAACTTGAAAAATTTTTTTTTAGGTACCCTACACGAAAAGTGGGGATGACATTTTTTTTTCTCGTTTATTCCCTCTTATGGGGTATCGTTGGATAGGTCTTTAAAAAATATTGGGTGTGGCAAAACCATTTTTCGATTTAGGGATCTGTTAGCGAAATATTAAGCTTTAAAGTAAAAATTGTTGTCGTCCCCCCCCCCCCCTGCTGGCTAAACGGTTGTTTCTGGATACGTGAAAAAATTCACGTCAGTAGTGTATATAACGAAGTTAAAAGGAAAACTATCACCGCCGAGTAGGATTTAAGAGTTAATGAGTAATAGTCGACCAACTTCTAAAATGTACTTTTTAGAGTTTATTAGCCGTTAAACCGTAGTATAAAACAAAAAACCCCTTCTAAGTCCGTATACAGTGACAGTGACAGGAAACTACGGAACCCTAACCTGCGCGTGGCCCGTCATTCACTTGGCTGGTTCTATTTATTGCTCAAAAGTAATTTATTTTGTCGAATCTAATCAAAATTAGATCATTTATATTAAAATGATCAAGTTAAATAACAGACGGACAGACTCTTCTTTATAAACCGCACCTTAATGATACACTGAAAAAGTATCAATTCTTAATTAGTCCCGTCTCAAACCGTAAAGTGACTGGGCTAATGGTACTCTGAACGACTTGATCGTTGTATCCGGCTGTAAGGACCATTTTTCCAAAAAACATAGTCCTCTAAAGACCTTAATGAACAACTGCTCTGATATCAAACAAAACTCGTTAATCAGACGGAAGCTATGTTGTGACGTCACTACTGTCTCGGCTACCTACTTGAGCGTAATGCGAATGCGCTGGATGGATTAGTAATTGACCTAATTTCTGTGTGCATCTGCTGACTCAAGCGGTGCGGTGCCAGTTGTAGCGGGTTACTAACACGGCACCGTCATCTTACAGTAGTAACAGGTTTATAAATCTTACCGATGTAGCTCGCAGTTGAAAAATTTAATAGCGCGCGGAATTATATTCACCATTCAGGATGTACCACCTGAATTCCATTGCCTTTTATTAAATAGACTATGTATTATTGTATACATAACTTTAGCTTAAGAATTTATATTGTAATAGTTATTAAGTCGTGTTATGTTGTAGAGTTTCTGGCCGCATCTTCTCTACAGCGACAACACGTTCCGACGCGGTGGTAGCTTTAAAAAAGATTTGACGTTTGATAAGTGTGCTGCAAGCTCCTATATTGAATAAAATTATATTGAATTGAATTGCCATGATTCACTAATGGTTTTCGCGCCCCTTTTGCTGCTATCCGACTTTGTACCCTTTCATTACTAAATGACTTCGAGTTTTGTCGGGGACTCGGGTCGACGAGAGAGTGCATCTGTCTTTAGTACACACATACAGGGTTACAGGTTAAGTCGACCTAAATCCTTTAAGAGGTGATAGTTTCCATCATTCCTGACTGATTTGACTATGGAACCCCATACCCTAAACTTAACCGTTCTCAAGTTATGGGACTTTGAAGTTTTTTTTTAAAAAATCCAGATTTTTTTGTCTAATGTCCCCTTTTTTTGTGTTTTGTACATCTAATGTTTTTGTTTTTGTATTTTTTGTGTAGCAGATTAGCTGCTTCATTATTTTAAACACAAAAACTGCAAGTAACTGTACCAACTGAGTCGTATTAGACGATTGATAGTTAAAAAAAGAAATTAATTTGTGAAGAGTTTTTTTTTCTTTCTTTTGTATTTAAAAAAAAATCTATGACAGTTGTGCTGCAGATGTGCTTAAAAATATCTACGGTTCTTCAGCTTTCCGATAAGGTATAATACAATAGGGTATTATTGGAATTTTATAACAAAAACATCGATGATATGCTACCAGGTAGTAGTAAAAAATAACGATATTTAAGCGTCAAATTTAACTTTACTCAGAAAACAAAATAAAACAATCCAAATAGGTAACGAATGAGGTTTATTAATCATTTTTACAATACATGTTCCACATGTCCGCCCCTATTTCGCACACATACACGCATTCTGTGCCTTAAGCCACTTTTCACTACCCCAGTTGTGAGTCCTCTTCTTATTTCGTTAGCAGCATCAATTATTTTCTGCCTCAAAACATCAACAGATGTTATTGGGTTAGGTTCATCGTAAACCAAACTTTTCATGTGCCCCCACACATAAAAATCCATTGGTGTCAAATCTGGACTTCTAGCTGGCCACGGTGTAGGCCCACCTCTCCCGATCCACTTATTTGGGTAATTAGTGTCTAGCCACTCTCTGACACTCCTTCTAAAGTGCGCGGGGCACCCGTCGTGCTGAAACCACATGTTTCGAATGAGGTTTAATGGTATGTCGTCGAGCAAATCGGGTAAATCTTGCCTTAAAAAATTTTCATAGGTCTCTCCATCCAAATTTGGAGGAAGAAAGTAAGGCCCAACCAGATGGTTTGAAATTATTCCCATCCATACGTTAAGGCTGAAACGTCTCTGTGACCCCTTTACCCTTTTCTTATTAGGATTTCTTCCTGCTTTCGGAGCCCAATGATGGGCGTTATGATAATTGGTTATCCCATCTTGATCAAATTTGGACTCGTCAGTCCACAAGATGCTTCGAAAAAACGAAGGATCTTCCAAATCTGCATTCAACATAAACCTGCAGAAATCCAGCCTCCTCACAGGATCTCCTTCTTCGATAACATGCACTGGCGTGTAGTGGTAGGGGTAGAGACCGGCAGTATGCACAGTAAACCACACTTTCCATTGTGAGATTCCAAGTTCTCGGGCAACAACGTTGGTTGACGTAGTCGGATCCAGTCGAAATCGTCGAACAATCTCATTATCTTCCTCTTCATCATCATCATTAATACGTGGTCTACCCAGGTCTGTTCGTCGCCTCGAAACAGAGCCAGTCTCTCTAATTCGTCGGTAAACTCCGTCGAAGACACTAATATCCGGAATTCGGCGGTCAGGAAAACGTGCTATGTATTCTTGACGAGCTTGTAAGGATACACAGTTGCAGTACCCATAACAAATCAAAATATCAGCATATTCTTCGTTCGTAAAGGTCGCCATCTTCAACAGTTCCAAATCAGAAGCACAAATCAAGGTCCAGTTAACAAGCACAGTCACGAATAGGAGGAAACAGTCCAGAAAAACAAGCTAAGTCGAGTAAAAAACGAAGAGCACCAAGTATCGCATCTACCACGGACGAATGGCGTAAGCAGACTAACCATAACCAAACACAATAACAACAAAATGGCGTTTGAAATAACTTGTCTCTCTTGCACCCGTTTACATTGTATGATATCCCGCTCGCACGTGACGCGCTACCCATTGTACCCATTGCAAGACAATGGGCGTTGCGAGCAACTTTACGAAATACCGTTATTTTTGTTATTACCTGGGAGTCTTTCATCGATGTTTTTTCCGAGAATCCTGATAACACCCTAGCAAATTATACCTTATCGGAAAGCTGAAGAACCGTAGATATTTTTAAACACATCTGCAGCACAACTGTCTTAGACTTTTTTTAAAATACAAAAGAAAGAAAAATAAACTTTTCACAAATTTATTTCTTTTTTTAACAATCAATCGTCTATTACGACTCAGTTGGTACAGTTACTTGCAGTTTTTGTGTTTAAAATAATGAAGCAGCTAATCTGCTACACAAAAAATACAAAAACAAAAACATTAGATGTACAAAACACAAAAAAAGGGGACATTAGACAAAAAAATCTGGATTTTTTTAAAAAAAACTTCAAAGTCCCATAACTTGAGAACGGTTAAGTTTAGGGTATGGGGTTCCATAGTCAAATCAGTCAGGAATGATGGAAACTATCACCTCTTAAAGGATTTAGGTCGACTTAACCTGTAACCCTGTATACGTGCATTACACAACCAGACCGACCGCTTTTCTAAATAAGCAGACGCTGTAAATGAATATTGTAATTTTTGGTATTGCATGGAACTGGTGGATTTAAAAAGAATAATATTTTAGTTACCGCTCCGCAGAACTAGTGGGAAAAAATCGCACTAGTTCCGCCACGGAATTTCCACCGCGGGCGGGAATAAACGGTCGAAATTGGCTGCGAGAAATCATACATAGCAAGACATCCAGGTGGTCTATTATAAACGTTTGGACATGTCGGCACTTTTAGTCGGGGAAATCTACGGATTTTTGTATGGAGTAGGTTGCATTAATTGCACTTTTGGTGAAAATTTGGAATATAGTAGATAAATACCTGAAAAACATAAATTCTCAATAATCCCCGATTTTTTATGTTGTATTATTGAATAATTAAGACATTTACAAAACATTAAATTTAGGTATGAACAAAAAATGGAAAACTGGTGATTTTGTACAGGATGGCTTCGTTCAATACGTTTTACTTATAACAATAATAATCCACGGTTAATATTGTTAATTTGGGTAGATATTTAATATTTTGTAAGTTTTCAAAAATTATAACCTCAAAACCAAATTATTTACTGTTTTTTTTTACACTTTAAATTTGCCAATTTATAATTAACTGTCTCTATTGCTGGTATGCTGGAAGAAATATCTTTCGAAAAAAGCTTGCTCTTTGTACATTTATATCGATATTAAGGTATTTCTCAGGTTCCTGAGCCTATATAACCACGAAATCTCGACAACAGTGTTATAAACTAACAGTAATATTATTTCAAACACAATTTACTAAAGTGTCTTTAATGCAATCTCAAACCTTATTTTTCCTAGACTATAACGCCGCTCCGCTCATGCGTCCGCTAGCACTGGAGCGCGTCAGTTCTCTTTGAGAGCTAAATTATGCTTCCGTAACATTTGGGTTGAATTCGCGTCATAGTTACTATTGATTTAGTGTTTAGTTTCGTAACAATAATTTGAGCTAATAGAAACTGTGGCATAGGTTGATTGAGTCCCTTTGATATGGTGTTGATTTAATTACAATGATGCTTAGGAACGTCGGTGGCGCGTTGAGGAGAGGTATGGACACTTGATCATCAGGACTAACGTATATACAACGTGTTAATGAATTAACGCAAAACTAGATAGTAGTTTGTTTAGAATCGAGAGCAGAACCGAATTATCATGGTTCCAACACAGGTAATTTTTTCAAAATATTAAATAATTTGTTTGTAAACTTTAAAGTTTACTGAACTCGATGCCAATTCACCGCTCGGAACTCTCACCCTACTTATTACCAAAACGAGATTCTTAAAATGTATCCATGAGCACGCTAGCGCTTTCATTCATTGCTGAAATGAAAACAAATCATTTTTGTCTGAAAACTTAAAATGCGAATAATTTTAAATTTTAACTATTAAAATAATTAAATTATTGTTTCAATCTAATTATTTGCTTACAAATAAGTTGGGGTGTATGAGGTTTTGTAGACATATACTAGGTGTTACAAAAGTAAAATAAACATTTTAAACTTTTAAGGGGGTTGTTTAGACCATCAAACTGAACAACTTTCACTATGGGACCAACATCGAAATCGCGAAAAAAAATCAGCTGTCCCATACATTTAACTGGATTAGTTTTGTAGTTTAGTATGATATATTAGATTTTTTTTCGCGATTTCGTTGTTGGTCTTATAGCGAAAGTTGTTCATTTTGATGGTCTAAACCACTCTCTTAAATGTTTATTTCTGATGTGGTTTTTATGTAACGACCAGAGATAGTAGCCGGGACCAACGGCTGCAATGTCCTAACCAACTGGGGAAAAACGCACAAAGTGATATATCACTAGGTGTCCCCCGTGGGAATCGAACTCACAACTTCCGTGTCAAGAACACAATGCTCTTAACCATTAGACCACGGAGGCAGTTATCAACGCAGATATTCATCCACCTACTCGTATGTAATCGACGATATTATTTGATGGTCTAACCCACCCCCTTAAATTTTTATTTGTATTTCTGTAACACCTTGTATATGCTGATGATGATGATTTTAATACAAAGTATTACAAAAGTAAAAATAAACATTTAAAACTTTTATTGTTGTTGTTTAGACCATCAAACTGAACAACTGTCACTATGGGACCAACATTAAAATCACGAAAAAAAAATCTGCTGTCCCATACATTTAGCTCGAGTAGATTTGTAGTTTAGTATGGATCATCTTTTTTTTTTCGTGGGTTCGATATAGGTCCCATAGTGAAAGTTGTTCAGTTTGATGGTCTAAACCACCCCCTTAAATATTTATTTGTATTTTTGTAACACGTTGTATATCTTCTCAGTTACAGTTTGTTAATAGTTACGTTTATTTAGTAATAATTTAATATTTATTAATTTTGTTTTCGATAATAAGGAAGAAGGAACACAAAAATCATGTCAAAATACACGATGAATGGGAAATCCATACAAATAGTAAAAAGAACTGTTTCCAGATTAATTAGTCACACGAATATCCATCCACTCGTATGTAATCGATGATATTATTTGTAACATGCCACATTACACTACAATAGATCATAGCAACAATAAACTCGTGCGTCTGCGCACATTACACAAACACTCGTTACTATTGACACGGGATGGATAGAAAAAAAAGAATCTTACCTGGATTTCACATCTGTCTCTCACTGTACCTAGTACAGGGTGATTGTAAAGAGGTATAATAAACTATTTGCCAGTTTTGGAAAGATATTTTAAATTATACGTAGGTTTATTTTATACCTTTTTCAATTATCTTTTTCTTAAAAAACCGTTTTTTATTCGAAAAAAAAACAATGAGATTCGCGCGAAAACAGCCGATCACGTGACACTTCTGGCTGTGACGTCATATTTCAATAAACAAAGTAAAGCTAACTACGACGCTTCAAATCACATGACGTTTTATTGTTTGTAATGTGACGTCACACGATGCTCAATCATGGCCGCCCGCGTTTCAGCTTTTGAAATCCACAGATAAAAAACCTCTAATTAATTTTTCAAAAATACAATATTTACAAGTTACTGTAATGCAAAAAAACATATTGTATGATTATTGTAATCCTATAAGCTACTATATCTAATATATTTAATATTTTACCGTTACAATTGTCAATTAGCCAATTAGGAGAGGTACAATAGCACGTTTATACAGGCTGTAAAATTAAATGCGTTCAAATTACGAGTAAATACTATCACTCAAACGCAAACTCATGAACATGTACTTTGTATATTTTGTTTTGTTTAAAAGAAGTGTGTTGTAGAGTTTCTGGCCGCATCTTCTCTACAACGGAACACCTTCCGACGCGGTGGTAGATTCAAAAACATGACGTCAAAAAGCTATCCATGTGATATTATTTTGAATAAACAATTTTGATTGATTTTGATTTTGTGCATTCTTCTGATTCTCACGTACGCTGCTCAAACGTGGTCTTTGACGAACGATTATAAGTCATGCCTCAACTCCTCAAGGTCTGTCAGAGAGCTATGGAGCTCAGCATCCTAGGCTTAAAACTGAAAAAAAAATCAGCTGTCTCATACATTTGAGTCGGGTAGGAACAGCAGTTTTGTATGGGACAGCTGATTTTATTTCGCGTTTCTTGAGGTAGGCTCCATAGTGAAATGGTCTTGGTCTCGGTTTGATGATCTGAGTTCACCGTTTCAGTATTTGCTGGGCTGTCACTTACACCCTGTATTGCTTCTACCGATACGCAAACACCCTATACATATATATTTGCTATCCACTCACCAACTATTAAAATTAGTCCGTCCGTCTGTCCCCCGCATCTATTCACCACAGACAGATGCGGGCGGATATAATGCTCTGTATTTATAGCACTTTATTGTCAATAACTTTAATAGTGCGGCCATCTTGTTAATTTTACATTTCGTCTGCTATTTATGATTATTACGGGTCTGGGGTCTACACTGGGTGGTACAGAAAGGGTGTGGGATCGTATTTAGGGGTATGTAAGTGACAGCCTAGCAAATACTGAAACGGTGAACTCAGACCATCAAACTGAACCAACCCGACGACGGCCCGATAGCACAGTCGTTAGTGAACCTGCCTGCTGTGCCAAGGGTCGCGGGTTCGAATCCCGTAAGGGACAAATATTTGTATGATGAATAGGAATATTTGTACTCGAGTCATGGATGTTTGTATCTAAATATGTATTCTATATCGTTGTCTAGTCATTATAACACAAGTCCAGGCTAAATTCTGGTACTTTAAAAAAAAAAAATTATTCTTTATAACTTTCACTTTGACACAGAATAGTATATAGTTCTACATACAGAATGGCCACTCCCCGCCCCCTCTGACTTCAGATCCCCCATCTCACCTCAAACTTTCTGGGGAAACTTGAGGGAAGCCGAGCAAGGGAATGCAGTCAGGCGCGCGCACCCGTAGTATTTGACTACATAAAATTGTGTCATTTCAGTGCATAAAAAACGTTGAAAAATAACGCTAAATTCACATTTTCAGTAATTCTTTTGCTCAAATACTATTTTTAATAACAGAACGAACAATAAAATGTAACGAAATGTACATGATGTTCATACGATGCGTGGTAAGTCAACCCCACACATATGTCAAAGACAATTTGCACCAAGTGCGCATGTGCGAACGCCATCATGTCAAATCCAAAACGTTTTGAAGTGCCGGGCCTATGACTACGGAGCCTACCTCTGGAAACGCGAAAAAAAATCAGCTGTCCCATACATTTGAGTCGGGTAGGTACAGCAGTGTTGTATGGGACAGCAGATTTTTTTTTCAGTTTCCTGAGGTAGGCTCCATAGTAAAAGTTGTTCAGTTTGGTGGTCTGTGTTAACCGTTTCAGCATTTGCTAGGCTGTCATATACACCCTAGTATTACCGTTGGCGCGCTCCATACAAACGTAGTCTAGTTATATTTTCAATACTAACCTGTTAAAGTAAATGAAATTTTGCAAACAATCTAGAAACAAATCTCTATGCTTGTGTGTCGTCAGATTTTCGTTAAAATGTATAGTTTAAAAGTTAGTGTGCCTCAAAGATTTCCATACAAATCTTAAATTAATCCTAGCATCGAAACTGTATACGGCTGTCCCATACATTTGCGTCGAGTTATGTTTGCAGTTTTGTATGGGACAGCTGATTTTTTTTCGCGATTTTGATATTGGTCCTATAGAGAAAGTAGTTCAGTTTGATGTTCTGATCATCTCCTTAAAATAGTTTCATCTAATTTTGTTAGCCCTTATACAACGTGTTAATGAATAAGCGTAAAACCTCATACACCCCAACTGATTTATACCTAACAAAATAATTAAAACAATAATTTCAATATTTTGATAGTTAAAGTTCTTCGCATTTTAAGTTTTCAGGCAAAAATTATTTGTAATCATTCCAGCAATGAATGAAAATGCTAACGTGCTCATGGATACATTTTATGAATCTTGTTTTGGTAGTAAGTAGGGTGAGTGTGCCAGAGCGGTGGGTTCAAGTCAAGTCAAAGTCAAAAATTGTTTATTCAAAATAATATCACATAGATAACTTTTTGACGTCATGTTTTTGACTCTACCACCGCGTCGGAAGGTGTTCCGTTGTAGAGAAGATGAGGCCAGAAACTCTACAACACACTTCTTTTAAACAAAACAAAATATACAAAGTACAATTACATAAATTCAATATTAAATTAAATAGTGTAACATTGTCAAGACCAGACATTGAGATTGAGTTCAGCAAATTTTAAATTTTTTAAACAAATTATTTGATAATTTGGTAAAAAAAAATCTATTTTGCATAAGTATAAGCACATGCTCACGACTATATTCCCAAAAGGGGTTCTCAGAGATATCCTGAAACCTCAGAACAACCACGTTTCACTAGTAGTACCGAAACTCTGTCCAGTGTGACAGGGAGCCCGTCGCCACTTATAAACCATGAAACACACTACATACTACACACTACACACTTATTCTATTTGAAACCATGATAATTCGATTCTGCTCTCGATTCTACACAAACACAAACTATTTTCTAGTATTGCGTTTATTTATTAACACGTTGTATTAAAAAAAATAATGCTCTTAGAGCATTCTGATCTTGTAATTTTACCGCTTTTATTATCGTTATTCGTGAATCTATTGTTCAATTATACTTCATTATTAGGTACTTTAAGCAAAAATGAGCAAATTAAAACGTTAAAATAAAGCGATCTCAATTCTTGTGTTTGTTTTCGTATAATAACCTTTGTTGTATAAAAACGTTGCTCATTTCGTTTACTGAACCCCTTTTATTTGAACCTCGTAGGGATGCTACCGATATCACGTTACGGATTTGGATATTAAGGAGCCATAGGTTCAGAGGAATATATTTTCTATGAGAAACGCGATTGCCCAGCCCTCCGAAAAGTGCGTGCGTGTGCCGTATTTTCTAATAAAAAGAATTAATAAAATTACTTTTTAATATACAACGTGTTAATGAATAAGCGCAAAACCTCATACACCCCAACCGATTTATAACAAAATAATTAGATTGAAACTATAATTTCATTATTTTGATAGTTAACATTTAAAGTTATTCGCATTTTAAGTTTTCAGGCAAAAATGATTTGTTATCATTTCATCAATGAATGAAAGCGCTAACGTGCTCGTGGATACATTTTAGGAATCTTGTTTTGATAGTAAGTAGTGTGAGTGTGCCCGTGTGGTGGGTTGAGATCGAGTTCAGTTAGTTTGAAATTTTACAAACAAATTATTTAAAAATTTTGAATAAAATTACCTATGTTGAAAACATGATAATTCGATTCTGCTCTCGATTCTAAACAAACTACTTTCTAGTTTTGCGTTAATTCATTAACACGTTGTATATATATTTTTTATGATTTCACTAGATAAACTAATGGTGAATATGTATGAATATAAGTTCTTCTAAAACGGGGAAAATGTTTAAAAACATGAAAATACGTAATCTTTACGACGATTTTCTATCGAGTGAAGTAATTCCAATCGTGTGTTCAATTTATGATTTTATGATCACTTGATAAACTATCCAAGAATAATATGTAAGAATTTGGTTTCGGTAAATTGTATAAATCTAGTCGAAATATGAAAAATAAAAGATGCCTCCAAAGTATTTCGTCCTACTATTGCGCTTTAAGCGACTACATCCTGGCAAACTAATGTTTTTAAAACTTCTCTCTTTTCATACTAACTCGAATGGAAACCTAACAGAGATGATTTGATTCCAAATCGAATCAATTTTATTTTGTAAACACGGGTAGATTAATAGATTACAGGTTATAGTGTAGACATACGAGTAAGTCATAGATCTCCACCTTTTTTTTTTCGACGTACAAACATTTTTTAAATACAAATGAAGTTAATGAACAAAAATTAAAAGCATGGCAAATGAATCAAATTAGGTAAAATATCAAATTAAAAAAGGATTAAATAAAGATAAAGAAATTAAAATTATAAATATTTTTGGTAATACAGATCTAAACATAGCAATACTGTTTTTTTTTTAATTTTTACATATGATGTCAAAAGAAAACGCAAAACCAAATGCAATAAGTAATAAGTATCTTGGACATTGCCACACAAATTATCTAGTAACATTTAAAGTACCAGAATCTAGCATGGACTTGTGTTATGATGACTAGACAACGATACAGAATACATATATAGATACAAACATCCATGACTCGGGTACTAAATATTCATATTCATCATACAAATATTTGTCCCTTATGGGATTCGAACCCTATAAAAATGAACAAACAGAACCCTATGACATGATTAACATGAAATAAATTTATTTATGTCACAAAAATAGACATGATTAACTACTCTTAGAATCTTGTACAGAATAACAACATACTCGTAAATATCAAAAATTACAATAAATCGTGATGTAATTCTTATTATATAAAAAATCGTATTTTGTAGCGCTAAGATTCTTACCACCCAGATTTTGTTCGTGATTATTACATTTATCCAACCTTTTGCATTTCGGTTACAGGAATGTTTTCGGATATCACCTACGGATACCGAGCTCCATCCCATCCCTAATCCGGATCCATTGTTGTGCATTCAACGGATTTTATCCTTAAAACGCGAATGTTAAATCCTTTTTTACACTTTGTCGGGATATGGTGATCTCTTTAGTCGTTTTGGGAAATTGGGTTTTTGGTTGATAGGGAGAGGGTTAAAAGTTGAATAGTTTTGTAATTGGGTCACCATATTTAAGGTCATTAAAGTGGTTTGTTTTTGTTTGTTACAATTATACAGTGTGAAATTGGAATGATTCGACTTTCTGACCATCCAACTGAACAACTTTTACTATGGGAGCAAACTCGAAATCGCGAAAAAAAAAATCAGCTCTTCCATATAAAACTGCAAACCTACTCGAGCCAAATGTATGGGACAGCTGATTTTTTTTCGCGATTTCGATGGGACTTTCAGTTTGATGGTCTGAACCAGCCTTAAAAATTTGTCGAATCATTTCAATTTCACCCTGTATTACAGACGCGGGGCGCCCGCGACTACGTACTTACTTTAAATACTCATAACTTTTGATTGAATCATCCGATTGCGATGAAATAAAGCCTATATGTTAATCCAAACCGCATCCAAATCGGTTCAGTTCAGTACACCAGTTAAACAGTATAAAGTATGTGTATTCATTCGGTCATGACCGAATATATAGGGTCCTTCTTAATATGCTGACACTTTTTTAAGAGGATGATCAGACCGTCAAGCTGAGCAACTATTTCTATGGGACCAATGTCGAAATCGCGAAAATAAAATCAGCTGTTCCATACTAAACTGAAATCTTACTGGACACAATTAATGGGACAGCTGATTTCTTTTTCGTGATTTCGACATTGGTGCCGTAGAGAAAGTTGTTCAGTTTGATGGTCTGATCATCCTCTGAAAAAACTGTCAGCATATTAAGTTGCACACTGTACAGGGTCCTTCTTAATATGCTGACACTTTTCTAAGGGGATGTTCAGACCGTCACGCTGAACAACTTTTTCTATGGGACCACCATCGAAATCGCGAAAAGAAAATTAAGAAGGACCCTGTATAATAGTGAAAGTTGTTCAGTTTGATGGTCTGAGTTCACCGTTTCCATCTGCGGAGGGCAGTCCCTTACACCCTGCACAAAAGTAAACGAAACCAATTTAAAGTATCTAACCAGAATCTTCATTTTGGGGTAAATTGAACTCATCACTTTGCCGAATGGGGTAATTTCAACCACCCTTAATGTTCTTGGAAGGAATTTGTTTTTTGTTGATAAGATCTCCGTAATTGCAGGTACATTTGATAGCTCTATTGGTTGTGAACTTGCCTGCTGTGTCAAGGGTCGTGGATTCGAATCCCGCATAAGCATATGCTCACGACTATATTCCCCGAGGGGGTAGTCAGAGATATTCTGAAACCTCAGAACATCCACGTTTCACCAGTAGTACCGAAACTCTGTCCAGTGTGACGGGGGGTGAGCCCGTCGCTATTTGTAATGGACAGTGGGTACAATACATGCCTCGATATTGAAGCATGCAGGCATGCATGCATTCGAATCCCTGAAAGGGAAAATATTAGTTTGATATTATACAAGGTCCTTCTTAATATGCTGACACTTTTTTAAGAGAATGATCAGACCGTCAAACTGAACAACTTTTTCTCTGGGACCAATGAAGAAATCGCGAAAAAAAATCTGCTGTCCCATACATTTGGCTCGAGTAGGTTTGCAGTTTTGTATGGAACAGCTGATTTCATTTTCGCGATTTCGATGTTGGTGCCATAGAGAAAGTTGTTCAGTTTGACGGTCTGATCATCTCCTTAAAAAAGTTTCAGCATATAAAGAAGTACCCATATAAACTTTAATATTGCCATAATTCCATATGATTTGTCAAATCTGTCTCTCTCTGTCTGCCTGTGAACTTCACGCCTCTTATCGAGTAGGGTAGGCAGAGACTTATTCGCATTACTTACTGTAATCTCTACACAACCTCATTTAAATCCATATATCACCTCATCTTTCTGTAGGACTTAACTGATTTGATCAGATTACGTCTAGACCAGTAAAAATACTGGTCTAAGCAAATAATTTATAATATGCAATTTTTTTTTGCTAGATCGTTTATTCAAATAATATTAAGATACTTTATTAACGAATCCAACTAAAATTCGTTATTTTAGTTTTAGTACTAAAATGTAAATTTTTTATTTGTAGTGTCAGATTTCTTTATTTTTGTTGTTTGTTTTAGGTTATGAGTTTACATACACTGTGTAAAGTTTGTACTAAAATTGAGTATTTCGTAATTTCCACTTATTTAAAAACAAAGGTCCCGTCGTGATATTTCTTTGGATTTAATTCTAATATAAAATAATAGAAATGTATTTAACAAATGAAATAAAAACATTGATATAATTTTTTTATTTAGGCTGATTTTTTTCCTTTGTTTAATTATTTAAGAACATTTTAAGTTTGGTTTACAAAATTCGATTTCTAAATGATAACTAGAATTATAATCTAATGTATAAAAGGAATAAAACGGCTGTTACAAATTATTTACTTTTGCCATACTACGGGCACTGTAACTTTACTGGACTAATCCTACGAGGTTTCGTCAAATGTTTTCTAAAACATACTTCACTTGAATTACTAAGGTTCTCTCTACATATCATGATCTATTGTCAATCTCATTATACTCGAGCAGTTTTGTAAGTGCTCTCATATATTGTGAAGTATTTTAGTTTTATAAGTGGGCATTCAAATTGAGTATAAGTAGTTGGAGGAATAAAGAAAGAATTCGAACGGATTGAATAGAGAGTATAATATAATAATACCACAGTATAAGCAGGAGGACGTATAGTATGGATACTCCCAGACCCTGCTAGGGTTGCCACTTGCCAGGCGTCCATAAAAAAATTTTTTTTTTAAATGGATGTATTCCTCGAGTAATTTTAGGTTATTTTAAAAAGTAAAAAATAATTCAGTCACCTATTATTTTGATGTTAACAAATGTATGTTTTACTTTTTAACTCTGTTTTAAGGTATTTTAGGTCAATTAATGCGTAGGGGACCGCTATGCAATGACCATTGATTTTTTTACAACCACTTGCGGTCCCCGACACATTAATTGACCTAAAATATCATAAAGAGAGTTGAGAAGTAAAACATACATTTGCTTACATCAAAAATAAAAGGTGACCGAATTATTTTTTACTTTTTAAATGTTTGTTTTTGGCGTTGGGGGTTTATTAAATTTCTAATTTAATGTTATTTCATAATCTAAAGTTACATGAAAACCACTGAACCGATTTTCATGAAACAAGCTAAGAACACTCGAAAAAATTAGCTTTCTATTTAAAAAAAACCGCATCGAAATCGGTCCTCCTGTTTTGGAGCTACGATGCCACAGACAGATCGACAGACAAGGTAAAAACCAAATCGTGTTTTTTCAAGGTATTATGTTTTTGTTCTATCTTAAAAAAGGGAATTCCATACAAGTGTCAAACTTGATATGATTATAGAACATACTCTAAAGTAAAACAACACATACTAAAAACCGGCCAGGTGTGTGTCGGGCTCGCGCAAGGATGCGGAGAAAACATTTTTTTTTACCTCGGTTTTATTCAGTTCCTTTTACCACCCCCACGTGAAGGAATAGGGTGGTATATCCCGAAACAATACAGAAAACTTTTAAAAGTAATTAGTTAGAAACGGATCACAACAAAAGATTGATAGATGTATGTCAAACAATTGTTAATGGAGGATCGATTTATACCCTCGGATCTTAATGGATCATTTATTATTGAACGGATCAACTTTTACTCGACGTTATTTATCAAAAAGATTTATGATTGTTTTTTTAGAGCTTCAGATTCCGACTTGTATATACAACGTGTTAATGAATAAGCGCAAAACCTCATACACCCCAACTGATTTATAACAAAATAATTAGATTGAAACAATAATTTCATTATTTTGATAGCTAAAATTTTAAGTTATTCGCATTTTAAGATTTCAAACAAAAATGATTTGTTATCATTTCAGCAATGAATGAAACCGCTAACGTGCTCATGTATACATTTTAAGAATCTTGTTTTGGTAGTAAGTAGGGTGAGTGTGCCTGTGCGGTGGGTTGGCATCGAGTTCAGAAAATTATAAATAATACGAACAAAATAATTTAATATTTTGAAAAATGTAACCTATGTTGAAACCTTGATAATTCGATTCTGCTCTCGATTCTAAACAAACTACTTTCTAGTTTTGCGTTAATTCATTAACACGTTGTATAAATATCATCGTCACCACAGCCTATATACATCCCACCGCAGGGCACAGGCCTAGGGAGGGTGTATGGGCATTAGTCCATCACGCGTGCACAATGCGGATTGGTGGACTTCACATACGCATCGGAATTTCTTCTTCAGCGTATGCAGGTTTCCTCACGATGTACACATCTACACTACACTACACCCACACAAATCCCCATCTATTCTACAATTTCCATTAAAAAAAAAAGTTTCCTTCACCGTTTGAGAGCAGTCGGTATTACGTACATAAGTTAGAAAAACTCATTGGTACATGACATGCCGTCCGTGCGGACTCGAACCCGGTCCTCAAGATTGAGTTTCCATACCTCTCCGCAAAGCTCCACCGACGCTCTTGATAAATACCGCCCTTTTAAATAATACTATTCTTGTCTATTTAATTATATATCTGTCTTCATTGCAGGAGGGGACGATACGCAAGACGAAGGCATCAGGTTCACGAGGGAGCCAAGCGATGTGGTCATCACGACCGACTCCTCGACACTGCTGCCCTGCTCGGCCACGGCCAGGGCGGCAGTCAGACTGACGTGGAGGCACAGCGTCAGCGCCCAGCCGACCAGGGAAGATGTTATATTGAACACTGACAAGTATAGGTAAATGTGTTCTTTGTTTATTAACATTATACTCCATTCCAAATAGCATAAGGCTTTTTTGAATTACAGAAACAGAGATTTGAAACACTTCCTCTCACATATTCTTAGAACAGCTTTAGTAACGTCCAAGATATGTCGGATAGTATATCTTTCTCATAAATAAATCATATTTGCTAATCAGAATTGGCCAGAAAGCTATACAGGAATCGGAAAGTCTTTTCGTCCTTATTTGGAATGAAGTATAGGTTTGTACAAGACTCTTTGACCCTGCTGCCTTGCTTGACCACGGCCAGGGCGGTAATCAGACTAACGTGGCGGCTCAGCGTCAGTGCCCAGCCGACCACGGAAGATATTATATTGACAACTGACAAGTACAGGTAAATTGATTCTATGCCTTTCTATGCATATTTGCGTCCAATGGGTCGTCCCAGGTTTCACTGGAACGACATAGTGGAGGCTGACCTGCGTGGGCTTCAAGCCAGCCACTGGCGAGAAGTTCGGGATCGGAAAAAGTTCTCTCTTGTTTCGGAGGCAAAGACCCACTTTTGGTCTTGGAGCTAGCGGAGTTAGGACTAACTTCGTTAGCTATGATGGGTCATGGCCGTGTTCGAGCCGCTACTGATTATAGTTGTTGACTTTGGGAACTTCGTTAATGTGCTCTGAGATGGCTGATGTGCCCTACCTTGGCTTTAAAAGTGCGTTCGCACAGGCTACATATACATTTTCCATTTAGATACTGGATGATCTCGGGTGGTCTGGCTTGAAGTTCGTCGAGATCAGCTCTGCGCTTAACCTCGGAGTCGAACTTTATTCTGGACATTATACGGAACTGGGGTGTAGTGGGGCGTCTACTCCATTCAAAATAGCAGCGAAATTTTAAGGCTATTTTGAATTACAAACAGATTTGAAACACTTACTTTCACTTATTCTTAGAACAGCTTTTGTACCGTCCAAGATATGTCGGATAGTATACAACGTGTTAATGAATAAGCGCAAAACCTCATACACCCCAACTAATTTATAACAAAATAATTAGATTTTAACAATAATTTCATTTTTTGATACTTAAAATTTAAAGTTATTCGCAATTTAAGTTTTGAAGCAAAACTGATTTGCTATCATTTCAACAGTGAATGAAAGCGCTAACGTGTTCACGGATACATTTTAAGAATCTTGTTTTGGTAGTAAGTAGGGTGAGAGTGCCCGAGCGGTGGGTAGAGATCGAGTTCAAAAAAATTTAAATTTTAATAAAAATTTATTTAACATTTTGAAAAAAATTACCTATGTTGAAACCATGATAATTCGATTCTGCTCTCGATTCTAAACAAACTACTTTCTAGTTTTGCGTTAATTCATTAACACGTTGTATAGGTATGTATCCAATAAATTAATTACATTTGGTGATCAGAATTGGCCAGAAAGCTAAATAGGAATCGGAAAATTTCGTCGTCCTTATTTGGAATGAAGTATAGATAGCTATAAGGCCTATAGCGTAAGGTTTGTACTGCTGCAGTCTGACTGTGTCGTAGAGACAGTGTCAGTGTCCAACCGACTAGGGAATATTTTTCACTATCTTAAAATCATGTTTCTCCATGTTTCAGGAAACAGCTATCGAACGGGTCTTTGGTCATCGAGGGTGTGACAACCGCGCTGGCGGGGAGGTACCAGTGCGTGGCGACGGTCGACGGCGTCGGTACCATCGTGTCCAGGGTCGCCAGCGTGCTGCTAGCAGGTAACATCATCATCAGCCTATATAAGTCCTACAGGCCTCTCACGAAATACGAAAGCCATCTAGCGCTACAATTTCACGGCACGATTGAAGTATTCTGAAGGCACTCTAGATCTTTCCGGGTCATATTATGGGAGCAGCCGCTTTTGGCTCGAGTAGGTTTGTTGTATGGAATGGATTTCGATGTTGGTGCCATAGAGAAAGTTGTTCAGTTTGACGGTCTGATCATCCCCTTAATAAAGTGTCAGCATATTAAGAAGCGTGGAAGACCCGGTGGACCGACGACCTGGTGAAGGTGGCGGGAACCCGTTGGATGAGGGCGGCGCAGGACCGGTCGTAATGGCGATCCTTGGGGGAGGCCTATGTCCAGCACTGGACGTCCATCGGCTGAGATGATGATGATGATGATGATATTAAGAAGGACTGATGTATGTATGATCGTATGACCCCGTTTGCAAACTCTACATTCGCATTATCACTTAGGTACTCATGAGATAGTTCCAGTCCATCATCATCTTATTCAACTCTGTTCCAGTTGTATTTCTAAAATACGTAATAACTGTTTGCAGAGCTGCCGCAAATATCGGCCGGTCCCCGCAGCATCCTGGCCGTGGCGGGCTCGGCCGCGCTGCTGCCGTGCTCGGCCCGCGCGGCGCCGCGGCTCGCCCTCGCGCCGCTGAGCGGAGCCGAGCGGCCTGACCGCAGGGTGTATGCGGCCCCCACCCACCGCGCCCCTCCCACGCTGCGGCTAGACGTGAGTGCGCTCACCGTTATCTCTAAGGCTGATTGTTATTGCGAGATATGAGCCTTCTACTCAAACACACGTAACGTGGGAAACACTATAATTACAGCAGTATAGCTTTTCTAGCGGAAAACTTTGACTTCCTCGGAAGATCGACTCCTGACGGATGAGGTCAACGGCCCGTGGAAACTACGACAGATAGGGTTATGGACCTCGAACAAATGTCATAGGGAATCCTGGTCAGATTGGGTTAGCGGTAAAAAAAATAAAAAATAGCGAAATCCAAGATGGCTGCCATGGACCAAAGAAGCTTCAAAAAGTTGACCGATACGAATTGACTGAAAATTTGTATCCGGGGGTTTTTGTGGTCGCTGATTAAGAATATGACATAATTTTCATGAGGGTCTACAAATTTCATAATTTTTAAAATGCAGTTAATTTCTCGGCCCTAGCTCACAAAGGTTAAGTCCTATGATAAAAGTACATATAACTTGTTTAGTAGGAAATTTTTTCAGGTTTTCGATACGACTTATAGATTAGATTTCGAGATCGAAGCAAAAAACCAAAAAATGGGACCTTCTTTGTGACCCCTCCAACCCCTCCGGCTTACCTCAGAGGGGTGGGAACTTTTAGTATATTTGTCTCCTAACTAGTCCAAATAAAGTTCCGTTGTCAAACTTCCTGCTGTCGACTTTTCCATTCACAATCATTAGTTGCCTAAACTACCTAATTTCGTACGGATTGATTTTGAAAAACTATGTGATATCCCATCGAGAGTTCAATGTCAAAGTTGTCATCCGATGCGTTCTGTTTCCGTAAGTGAAACTGTCTGAAAACGCATTGATGTAGACTTTTACAACCGTACCCTCAGGTAACGTGGCTACGCAACGGATCGCCGGTGCGCCTCGAGGCGGCCCGCGTCACAGTGTTGCCGGGCGGCGCGCTGGAGCTGGAGCCCGCAAGAGCGCACGACGCGGGCACCTACCGCTGCCGAGTGGCTATACACATGCAACCCGCGACCTACACGTGAGTTCACTACTGTGTGGCGCTTTTAGCGAGCATGACCGATCCAGGCGAAGGAGAGGCGCGGTGCGGGGGTGGAGGCAAACGGGTCGCCGCACTATGATTCAAAAGGCACTTCTAGCTGGACAAAAAGGGTCGCCGTATTTCTTCTACTGAACTATCAAAAACGATAGCTAACACCCCCGAGGTTACGATTTCGGTAATAATTTAATGAAATGTTATAATTTGTGCGGGATGTGTGCTTGTTAAGAAGAACCACGTGTTAAATTTGATTCACTTTATTGTTTTAAAAATGTTATAAAATAGTTTATGTTAATGCGTTACATTTGAATGCTCGCCCGATGCCGACGCGATCGGAAAATGCACTAATTAATTACGAGGCGGCATCGAGCGACGCGTTAGAAAAAAGGTGTTCGGTTACACTAAACCGAACATATTCCCGGGCAGAAAAGATGCGTTACGGGAGGCTGGGGTGCATCCAAATGTTACAAAATATTATTAAGAATACAAAAATGTTAAAAAATTAAATTATACAAAATGTTAAAAGTAAGAATAAATCTTATACAGAATCATCTTCAAACACTAATTTTCTAAACACCGGTTTCGTCCTTCTAAACTCCTTCATCTCATATTCTTGATCAGCATCTTGAGATGCGTCTCTGCGGGGGATAACACGTGGGGCCCGTTGCTTCGGCGCAGGCGTCGCGGGTGCTTCCACCACTTGAGATGTTTTCCAACTTTGGTGAATTCGACGGTAAAACGACACTATTCCAACCAGTGCCAGTAGTGCCACTATGACATAGATTACCACGTAGTGGTGAATATCGTGGTATGAAACACGCACATCGTCTTCATAGGCATCACTCTCCTTCATATGTTTCAGTTTAGCTTCTATTTCCTTGTACAGCTCTATGCGTTCCAGATCTGTTTCATTCAAGTAGTTCTCTCCAAAATATCTTCTGGTATTTCTGGTCATCTTCATTAATTAATATCATTCTAAACATCTTTTCAATATCAGCTGTAAAAGCATACTGATATTGTCTCCATTTAAGTAGTAGCATCTGCAAGTCGATCTGTAAATTTGGGCCAGTTTGCATGAGATCGTTGAGACTGCACCCTGTATTTGTTTTGTGTGAGGCATTAAATACCACCCTGTATTGTGTTGTCAATGAATCGGCGCGCTCGACTCCATGATGCGGTAAATAGAATTCAGGTGTCTGGTTACCGCTCGCCGGCGTCATATGTTGCAATGTCTTATATTCGTTCATAAAAGTTTTATAATCATGTGCTAATTTTGGTTGTTTTTGAAATTTATTCTCCAGACTTCTAAATTGTGCTAGAGCAGTTTGTTTTGATGATCCCAGTTTGCTCTCAATGTCTTCCTTGAGCGGTAACCTGACCTCATAACGCCCATCTTCCTTCCTTGTTGTTGTTTCGTTGAAAAATGTTATACATTGCTGGTCCTCTACTGACAAATTTGATTGCTCAGTAATTTCTTCTACTTCCCAAAACTTATGTATGTCTTTCAAGTTATGTAACACTATGTTGCATTTATATGTTTTGGCGCTGCCGCACAGCAGCCAGCCAAGTTTTGTTCGTTGAGCTACAGGCTGAGTAGCGTCTTGCCCTTTAATTATGCCGTCGAGTATTATTTGCGAATAAATGTCTGCTCCTAGTAATATGTCGACTGGGCGGCTAATATAAAATTCAGGGTCCGCCAGTGAAATGTTTTCGATAATCGTCCACTCCGGCCTTGTAAATGTTTTGTTAGGTAAGTTACCGATCAAACTAGTCATAATGATGACGTCAGTTTGAAACTCAAAGTCACTCTGGGTCGAGTGACACTGAATGCTGAGCATGCCTTTTCCACTGTTTTCTTTTTCTCCGACTCCAAAAATAGTTCCCTTACATCCCTTTCGTTTCAGTTTTATTTGTTGCGCTGCCCGTTCTGTTATCAATGACACTTGAGAACCTTGATCGACTAAGGCTCTCAGGTTATAGTAAGATCCATCTGCTCCCTTAACTTTCAGCATGGCGGTTGACAACAAAACTTCAGCCGATGTGTTACCTCCATTTTGTGTGTCGTCCTCATTTTTGTTTTTGTTCTGTTTTGTTGCTCCTGCTGTCGATGCACTTTTGTCTGGTAGCGCATCGTGCATAATGGTGTTATGTTTCTTATTGCAATTACGACATGTTTTTGTCGATTTACATTCATTGCCGTTGTGACTAAATAAGCAATTGATGCAAACTTGCAATTCCTTGACGGTTTTTAGTTTTTGTTCATTTGGTAATTCGAGAAATTTCTTGCAATTGTAAAGTCCATGCTCGTTGTTGCAGAGTGGGCATTTTCTGAAAGTCACGTTGTATGTTGATTTCGTCATAAGTTTTCTATTCACGTTTCCTTTGTTCCAGTTATTATTCGTTTGATTGTTTGGAAATTTTCCATAATATGATGTTGAAGGGTTTGATGTAAAATGTTGGTTTCCAGATTTTTGTTGAATGTTTTCGTTCATTCGGCGGGACGACTCCAAGGCAGTAAATTTTCCCTCCAAAAAGTCGAGAAATTCTTGAAGTATTGGTAGTTCTCGGCGATCCTTCAGCGAATCTATGTACTCGGCGTGTGTGTTAGCGTCTAACTTTTGATCTAAAATATGCACGAGCAGAGGGTCCCAAGTAGTTATATCCACACCTAGGTTTATTATCGCGTTAAGGGTTTCTTGAGTGACGTCATGCATTCGCTTGATTGGTGCCAGTGACTGTTGCTTTATTACGGGCAAATCCAAAAGCATGTTAATATGCGATGAAAATATAAGTTTTTTGTGGTTATAGCGGCGGTTTAAGATGTCCCAGCAGACAGTGTAGTTGTCGGAGCTTATTGGCAGATGTTGTATGAGACGTTCAGCTTCACCACGTATCTTACTTTTTAGAAACTGCATTTTTTGGGCCTTGGATAATGAAGGATTGTTGTGGATGGCTTCCGAGAACAAGTCTTTGAAAGACACCCATTGATTGTAATGCCCGTTAAATGTTGGTACATCTAGATTAGGGGTTGTTTTTTCTCTATGTTTCTCCGACCACATCTTTGAGTTGATAAACTTCTTTAAACTGCAGTAACGTTTCTCATACCTGTTATACAAAATCTCTAATTCCATGTTATCGGTGCCGCTTAACTCGCTCTCTATCTCCCAATGAAGAGAGTCGATTGTTCCCCACCGTGATTCCAATGTTTTCCGTGCATCTTCTAACTCCCACATTTCTGTTAATGTTTCGATGTTAATACTGGAAATAGTTCGTTGAAAAGCTTTGTAATTTGCCGCTTGCTTCCGAAGTTTTTCGTCTAACTTGCTGTCAATAGTCTTGCCTCCTGGAGTTTCTTTCGACCCACCTGGTTTTGTTTGTGGGTTAATAATCTTTGTAACGTCAATAGTTTCGTCTTCTATTTTGGTGTCTAAAAACTCCTCTCCCTCCACATCTTGTACTTTGGTATACCTTCTTATGTAACTCATGGCGTCCAGATAATATGTTTTTGTTGATGCATAGTAGCCGCCCGTAAAGTAATCGTCTGAACGGTCCTCGCATCTCCTCAACTTTGCGTCGTTTTCATGATACTCTCGAAATAAAACTTCTAATTCATCTATTCTCTTCTTAGCTATTAACTTCCTGCGTTCAATGTTTTCCTTTTTAAAGTTGTTAATTATCTTCTCGATTAATGTTGATAGTTCAGTTTGTTTCTCCAGAAGATCTTCCATTGTTGTTAATTGTTGAATTTTCTTGTTAATGTTAATGTTTTCACTGTTTGCCGACTCCTCTAATGTTCAATGTTAATGTTGTAGCACACTTCCCTGTTGTTGCTGATTCCTTTAGTATCCCAGCAAGCTCTATAGTGTGATATAAGCCCCGTCTCAATTCGATTGGTGAGACCCGCTTGTGGGAGGCCAACCGAACCGATAGCTAACACACCAGAACTCACCAGAACACCAAAAAGGCTCGAAGGACCAATGTGCGGGATGTGTGCTTGTTAAGAAGAACCACGTGTTAAATTTGATTCACTTTATTGTTTTAAAAATGTTATAAAATAGTTTATGTTAATGCGTTACATTTGAATGCTCGCCCGATGCCGACGCGATCGGAAAATGCACTAATTAATTACGAGGCGGCATCGAGCGACGCGTTAGAAAAAAGGTGTTCGGTTACACTAAACCGAACATAATTAGTTATGATTTTTTAAAGTGCGTGTTAAGTGTCGTCCAATATGAAATCATCCCTTTTTTTAGTTTTATTTTTCAACATCTCAAAGTGAATACAGGGAGGATTGTGTTAATTTTAGTTATGAATCGTAAAGTGGATAATATGAACTACTTATAAGGATTTTTAACTATACCAACAACTTATTCCATTACCAAGTAAACAGTAGCTGAATGTGATGGATATCCATTTATCGGGCGTACTTAATGTTCAACAGATCAGAACTTACATGTATCCCAATGTATCCGGGCTGTAACTTTTATATGTTGTAGCCTCATTCAAGCCATTTAATATAATATAAGTTACAAGCCCCTCACTGGTGTACTTCCATGTTTTTTTTAGATATCTATCGCAAAAAGGAATATTTTCACGAATGGGTATAATACCCAAAATATTATAAAAATAATCATTAATTAACACTCATTTTCGGTAGATAAGATTTAAATGAAGCAACAGATGTGTTTTTTACAAAAATAAAATGAATATATCCCAAATTTGAAAAGAAATTGGCTGAAAAGTGTACTCGATGAGGGGAATACACGGGACTGTTTGGAAATTTATATTGACAGGTTATACGGGTAATTCACCAATGTCATACGAACAAAATTAAGTATAAGATTATAATATTAATGGAAAATAGCAAATTTTGAAATCATATGTAAAACACCAATTTACATAGACCTCAACACAATAGAGGTCATTTTATATTGGTTTTTGTGTTTTAGCGTAAATAAGACTCATAATTTTATCGTTACTATATATTTTGACCAAACATGAATTGAGGTTAATACATGAATTGAGGTAACAGTATAAAATAATTATGTCTAGCTAATAATTATGTGCGTTTTGAACCATAGTGCGCCGGTGCGAATAGAAGCAGCCCGGGTCCTAGTACTGGCAGCCCACGACTTACACGTGAGTTAATTATATCGGAGGAGCTTTCTGCAAGCATCACCGGTCCAGGGGTGGGGCGCGGTGCGGGGGAGTGGAGGCAACAACTGTACCTCAGGTGACGTGGCTACACAACGGGTCGCCGGTGCGGCTAGAAGCAGCCCGGGTCATAGTACTGACAGCCCGCGATTTCAGCATGCCCGGTCCAGGCGATCGAGGGGTGCGGTGCGGGGGGTGGAGGTAATAGCTGTACCCCTCAGGTGACGGGGCTACACAACGGATCACCAGTGCGACTCGAGGCGGCTCGTGTGACGGTGTTGCCGGGCGGCGCGCTGGAACTGGAGCCTACACATGCAGCTCGCGTCCTACACGTGAGTTTACTGCATCTGTGGCGCTTGTAGCAAGCATGACCGGTTCAGAGGTGCGGTGCGGTGCGGGGGGTGGAGGCAACAACTGTACTGAGGTGATGTGGCTACACAACGGGTCGCCGGTGCGGCTTGAAGCAGCCCGGGTCATAGTACTGGCAGCCCACGACTTACACGTGAGTTAATTATATCGGAGGAGCTTTCAGCGAGCATCACCGGTCCAGGGGTGCGGTGCGGTGCGGGGGGTGGAGGCAACAACAGTAACCTCAGGTGACGTGGCTACACAAAGGAGCGCCGGTGTGGCTACAAGTAGCCCGGGTCACAGTACTGCCGGGAGATGCGAACTTTTAACATTTTGACGGTTTCAAGATGAAATGACGTGTCAAGTAGTGGTTATGGGTGACTAAAAAGTACGAATACTTTCTCCTACTTGCAGAACGAGTGAGGAGATGGAGCTGCGAGTGACTACCGAGACGAGCGGAGTGGAGTCACCGCCGAGGTTCATAGCCATGCCTCAACCACTCACCGTCATAGAAGGTATACCTAGACAATTTGTTTTACTGTTTTCGGTAAAGCATAAATACTAGTACTACCCGTACAGAAGAATCACTTCGAAAACAGATTTCATTATTTTCAATAAATAGCGACTCTCTCTGCACGGCAATAAGGTGCAAAGTTATTTCGCACCCGTCCTATCTACCAACCTACCAACCGTCACGACGGCGCGCGTGCAAACAAAAATGAACCGAGTCATCAGACATGAAAGCTTCCTTTACATAGTCTCCCTCTTTCACGTGCTGGCAGCGTGACATCGCTAGGGTTTTCAAGTCTCGCATTGACTACTCACAAAATGGCGGCAAGTCTAATGAGATTTGACCAAGAAGCTTACACGGTATACCTAATCCATTGTCATTCACCCCTCGGTGGGGATCGGCCCTCAAGCGTACCCGAGCTGTGGAGTGAGACAGGGCTGGTTATAGATATCTTTACTATTATAAAACTGTAACAGAAGTGTGTCTGTACATTGAAGATATGTACATGAAAAAGATTACGACATGGTTTTTAGGTTTCCCGGACTCCAAATCAATCTTTTTTAGAATTTTTGTCTGTCTGTTTGTTTGTATGTTTGTAACAGCATCACGCAAAAACTACTGAACCGATTTTGATGAAACGTTTTCTGTTTGATAGCTTATGATCTGGCTTAACATCTGGTATATAATGTGTGCGGACGAAGTCGCGGGTTAACTCTAGTAATACATATAAACATTGCAGGTGCCTCGGTGACATTCGACTGCGCGGCCGTGGGCAACCCTAAACCAGATATCACGTGGCTCAATAACGGTGTCGCCATAGATCTGAGGTAATTAATCTACTTGTCACTACTGCTACTGTATATAACAAATTGAACATATAAATTATATTAATGATATTATAATGTTTATGTATAATTGTCGCAACACTAATACGCGATTGTCATGTTTAAATCAACAGTTCAACAGAAAACGGCAGGATGCATTTTCTTAATTCAAAAAATATCAAGTTTAAACAGGTTTTAGCATATGCTCACGACTATATTCCCCAAGGTTGTCAGAGATATTCTGAAACCTCAGAACATCCACGTTTCATCAGTAGTACCGAAACTGTCCCACTTGTAATGGACAGTGGGTCCCACTTGTAATACATGCATCGAAATTGAAGCATGCAGGTTTCCTCACGATGTTTTCCTTCACCGAAATACCAGTGGTGTTACAAATCGTACATAAATTCCGAAAAACTCATTGGTACGAGTCGGCCTGGACGGGGATCGAACCATCGCCTCCTGCACGACAGGCAAGGTTACTCGCCACTGAACCAACACGGCTTAACGGAGTAAATAATAAGTGTAAAATTATTCCTTCTACAGTTACTCTTCTATAAATTAAACCGAGAAGCCTGTGGTGTGCACAGATTTTAGCGTGTGTTTATATTCCAAAAAGCTACGATTGGAAGTTAGAAACTTTACACGTAGCAACCCGCTTACTTTATCTACATCTCGCTGGAATTCGATGCACATCTCGCTTCTCATTTATATGGAGAGAATGGATGAGAGAAGATTGACATGTGCAATTTATAAGGCAAGAGTAAGTGGAAATGATGGATGGGGGTGACCTAGATGAGACGTACGCGGTCCACTTTGGCGACATGCTTAAAAATAACCAGGTCAGATGTACCCGAAACAAACGAGCATAACGAATGTTGAGTACCCCAGTGGGCAGTGGCGGATTTACCAGCAGGCTGAGTAGGCTTGAGCCTAGGGCGGCAGATTTTGGGGGCGGCAAATTTGGGGACCGATTTTTTTTTACCTCATAGAAATCAAAAAGATTTTACAATGACGATTTTCTGATGTCTTACAGATAGAAGTCTGCAACCAATTTTGCCGATGACTTTTCTCTCTCACTTGTCATTGCACATTCCGAGAGTAGCAAACTTCCATATTCTAGAGTCAAGCAGCTAGTTCGCCGCTCCTCAACCAGTAATTGAAAAGAGCGAAATTGTAGAAAATATATTCCCCTCTGCCCACTAACAACCCATCCATGCTAGTCCTACTACTGGTTGGAGGCTACGAACTGGATGGTTTGTTTATAATTTTTCGATTCTTATTCGAATATAATGAATAATTTAGTGAATAATTTTACCGATTTCAATCTTATGTATCGACTATTATGTGTTTCAAATGCACTAGCTTCAGAAAAAGGTTTGCCATGAAAAATTTAACGCTTTAGCTCTTTTGTGCATAGAGTCGGAATTAATGAACAAGATTACTTACGACGACATCATCGATGATTGTGCCAACAAAAAATCGCACAAAAAGGCATTGTAACGAACTTCTATAACTTGACTGAAACGATTATTTTTAACTGTTTGTAAGCGCAATAAAGATTATTTATTCACGTTTACCAAATGTTCATTATTGTGTAAATAGCATACATTACCCCGCCCATACATGATTGAGCTCCGATTAGCTAAAAAATATACCGAAAAATTATTTTACGTGCAATTTCAACGAAATTGTTGCATTGTAAAAATGATATGACAATTGTAGAGGCAAGGGCGGCAAAAACTATTCAGCCTATACCTTGAAAATTTGTAAATCCGCCACTGCCAGTGGGAGACAGGCGTGAGAATATGTATGTATCGGCTACAATGCTGGGTAGGTGATAAAGAGTTCACATGAAAGGCGAGAACTCCGTATCATAATTATCTTTCAATGTTTCACATGTAAAACTGCCATGGAGAAGAAACGGCAAGAAACTCCATTACAGCCTATAGTTAGGTCCGGCGGCGTTTGTACTCGACGACATTCTCGTCGTGACGTTTTTTTTTTTGTATTTTGTATGTCTTTACTTATAATAGTATAAGGTGACTAATGGATATTAAGAAATAACAACAATCAGTTATGGGCTCATCACTTTCCATAATGCCTATTTATGATAACAATGTCCTTCACAAGTGAAGTAGGCACCTGCCTACTCACTAAATTGTCACTAAGACAATGCACCGATGCACAAACAAATACACAGAGGAACACACACGACACGTCACTAGCCCTGAAGGTCCCACGCAAGAGTCCCTCACTGGCCAAGCTCCGTCGCCTTCGACAAGGGATGTTTACATTCCACGCGGGGGAGAGGAGAGGCGTGAGACGGGAACCTCGTCATCATTCTCCTTATAATAGTTATTATTATCTCCGTAGTGACCTGGACTCACGGTTCTACCTGGTCGGGTCGGGCTCACTGCGGGTGCAGTCGGCGCGGGCACTGGACGCGGGCACCTACACGTGCCGGGCTCACAACAAGCTCGACTCCACCGACCACACCACACATCTGACTGTACTTGTGAGTCAGCTTTTATTATATAGGGTGTAACAAAACATTTCAGTTTTTTAACTACATTTTTTATTTAAAAAAAAAAATGTTTGAAAAATAAGAGATACTTACGTCTTTTTCCGATTATATTTTCGATAGATATTTCTATTTGGTTGTAAGATTAAAGGACAGGCTTTTGCCCAGCAGTGGGATAAAACAGGCCAATAAATTTTTTTTTTAATTTAAAAAAATATTTGAATTCATCGCTGTATACAATACCTTGGACTGTACTTATGCAAATAAATTGTTTATCTATCTATCTAGAATAATACCTATATTGTAAATGTTGTAAATAAACCCTCAGTAACTCTACGAAATCTAGAAATAAATAAATTTTCAAAGTGAATACAAAATGCAGCCATCTCATTTATCCTTACTTTGCATTTTTCAAATAACTCGACAAATAATGGATAGAAAAATGTGAAAAATTTGATATAAGCTTTACACAATCTCCAAAAGGTTTTCTAATTTAGGTACCTTTCGTAAAATGTAATGTTGACCAACAACGATTAATTTTGTTTTCGAACAATGAGCACACTTTCTGTAACGCCCTGTACATGTGTTAACAGACGTCTCCCCGGGTGCAACTATCAGCGGGGCCGGTAGTGCGCGCGGTGACCCGCGGCGACGTCACGCTCGGCTGCGAGGCGCGTGCTAGGCCGGCACCCACCGTCACGTGGCTGAAGGACGGCGAACCTCTCACCCCCAACGACAACGACATAGCCATCATCGACGGGTGAGTTTATCACGTTATTATTAGCCAATAGGGAGCCAGTATCACGTCCATGATTGACAAATAGCGCAAATTATTTAAGTTAACTATTTTTTTGAATTTTTTTATTATTATAATGTTGGACTATTGAAAAAAAAATTGTAAACATAAATATAGGGTCCTTCTTAATATGCTAACACCTTTTTAAGTGGATGGTCAGACCGTCAAACTGAACAACTTTCTCTATGGCATCAACATCGAAATCGCGAAAAAAATATGTGCTTTTCCATACAAAATTGCAATCCTACTCGAGCCAATTGTACGGGACAGCTGATTTTTTTTTTCGCGATTTCAATGATGGTCCCATAGAGAATGTTGTTCAGTTTGATGGTTGATGGATGGAAGTTCTGATCATCCCCTTAAAAAGTGTCAGCATATTAAGAAGGACCCTGTATATTTGAAATTTCTTTATTGGCGTTAGATATGAGGATATTACGAGACATTTGGTGGATGCTTTACAAAAATTTACTCAGCCGTTTCCTAACTGGAGGAGCCGAAAGATGATATGTTTTGAAAATACTTTTTGGATACAAAAAATTTATGACGTCATAACTCCAGTATGGGAAATATTTTTAAGAACTGCCGGTCAAAATGATTGTTCTAACCTAAAGTACATTACTACCAAACGGCTATCCTGTACATCGATTTGCGTTTTTTTTTGGATAGGCTAACCACTAATAGTATCACGGCATGATTAACCAATGGCGCGTCCAGGAAACTAGGAGAGACCAATAGGGTGATTACATCACGTCATCGCTAGCCAATAGGAAGCCAGTATCATCACGTTTACCTGCTTATTCGAAAAAACAATTTTTTTTCTATTTTATTTGTATTTATTAAGAGTCAGGTTGCACAGCGATCTTACATCAACGCCATCTATCGAGCCATTTGGAACTATGTTTTCTTTTGCATAAGGGAGTAGCTTCTCATTAAAAAAACGTTCGAAAATAATGCTAAACTCGCATTTTCGGTAATTCTTTAGATTGAATACTATTTTTAATTACAGGATAAACTATAAAAAGTACGAGTAAAAGAAACGATGACAAAAAACAATGACGTCACTATCTATTATTTAGAACAATTTTTCATACAAAACGCGTGTTTTAACGTCTGATAAAGATTTGCTGATTTGACTAGTTGGAAACTCGCGGGTTGGCTGTCAGATAAATGTCACATAAATCCGACATTGAATTATAAGCTGGGAGTCGCGCTGCAAGTCTGGCGGAGTACGGACGCGTGCGTATCGGCGCGTTAGGCTTGCACGTGGCTCCGCCATTTTGTGAACTCTTTTGTGTTTTAACCTTAAAACAATCACTTGAGATTATAAACTACTTACATTGGCAAAACTGCCACTCTAGACTTAATGAATACTACTGATCATTTTCCTTCGTATACTCTCCACATAACGAGACATTGGCTGAATTGTGATAACACATTGGATGCCACTAAACAAAAATTGAATTGAATTGAATTATAAGCTTCGATCATGTCATAATAGGGTATTTGACAGCATATAATATATAATCTATTGATGGCATCCGTATTGAATATACATTTTGGAAACCAACTATTTAGTCAGTTAAGAAAAATACTGGATATTTTAAGAGTAAATCATATTTTTGTCTACTTTAGTCACGTGATCGTAAACGACTGTGATTGGCCGAATGGTTGTTGACGTCAACTGCTTGTAAACAGTTGCGTGTAGAGTGTGAGTGTCGTACACAGTTTACGTCATCGTGACGTCACCTGCTTGTTGCCACGTATATAGTCAGGAAAAGCGTTTTCGCGGGATATTTAAATAACATTTCTGTTTTAGTTTTTTTTGGACTATATGTAATGGAACGTAAAATATAGTCTATAGAGTTCTTAGACATGTTTTTAAAAACATGTCAAATACCCTATTGGCTTATGGCATATCGGTATTACTACACAAGAAATATTGTTATCAATAGCTATGTGACTAAGGTTCACTATTGTTTGCAGCACGTCGCTACGTATACAGGGTGTGTTGAGAGTGGACGCGGGCATGTTCCAGTGCATGGCCTCGTCGGCTGCCGGAACCGCGGTGGCTGGCTTGCGCCTCATCGTGCTGCCGCCCGGGGATGGTGAGTCTATCATCATCGCTACTATCTATTCTTGTCAGGAAGTAAATGATAGTAAAGCGATCTCAAGTGCTCGCACTCAAGATTATGTATACGTTAGAGTGATATTAAGTAATAAGAGTAGTAATAGAGGTCGGAACGTGTTTTGTCATATTCACTCAATAAGAAATGCACATAGCAAATTTGCTCTAGTTAAAAAAGGAGATCGCTACCTTATTGCTATCCTTATCGGCTTAACCACATTTTTGGACAACGGTCACCTGATTCAGAAAAGGTCACTTCGTATAAATCGTATAGGATTTTATGACTATCGTCAACGTAAGCGAAAAAAAGATCTTGGTCAAAGGCTCGCTCTTAAACTGTCTTTTATACGTCAGAGTGGACTTACGAGCTCACTAGCACTTGAGATTGGTTCATTAATAAAATATGGAAGACAACAAATTGTAGAGAGATACTTTTGTAGTTTTTGTACCTGATTGACAAATTTGTTCTACTTCATATCTTTTCGACACAATCTCGAAAAATACGAGATTTGTATGTAAAAGAAAAGAAACAAAAAACATCTTCCAATTTGTTTAATTCTATGTAAGTAAATCAAATAACACAAAGTTACAAATATCCGACTTTTTTAGCGAAGACCAAAAATCTAGCCAAATAATAATAATTATTGTCTAACCCTATATTTTTTTAAAGTTTTCTCTGTGTTGCAAATAGTCCACCCAGGTGAATTTTGTTTAATGTTTTATTTTTTTTAAGTTTATTTTTAATTATTTTTGTTTTTTTTTCTTTTTATTTACTTTTCCGTTCTACCTCTCCATTTCCACAGATTCAACAACCACAAAAACCTCAAAAAAATCACCAACAAAATTCAACACAAAAAACATAAAAAATTCAACTCACGACATATTCAATAGTCTCATTTCATCCGGAACTCCAGACCAAAGTCTAGACCAGCCTGAAGACCTGGACTTCCTAGGAGAAACATCATCTGCCTATACATCAGGTCCTGACATCGAATATGATGATTATCAGGACCATCAAGATATAGCCCATGATAATTTCGATGATAATTATTTCCACGCTGCCGAAGATCTGGATCTCGACGAGTTGAGGAAGGGTAACGGGAGTTTGGTCTCTATGCCAAGGGCGTTAAGGGCGGTTATCGTGAAGCATAGGTTCGTGACGCTAAGCTGGGAAGAACCGGCGGTGAAGGGCGAGGAGATCACTGGATATGCTGTCGTTTATAAAGTGAAGGGGAGTGAGAGGTGAGTTATCTTTAATACCTATATACTTACCTTAAAAATAAGAAAAAGAAACATAATGGGAATGGGGCCGTTATCTTTGTAGGAAGATAAAAAAAAAGAGGGAAGATCTTCCAAGGGCTGTTGAAATGCCGGGCATCGCGGTCCGACTAAGAAAGAGAAACATAATGGGGATGGGGCCGTTATCTTTGGAGGAAGATAAAAAAAAGAGGGAAGATCTTCCAAGGGCTGTTGAAATGCCGGGTATCGCGGTCCGACTAAGAAAAAGTGGCATAATGGGGAGGAGGTCATTTTCTTTGGAGGAAGAGTTAAAAAAGAGATTATCGATACATTAAAAAACTAGGCTCACCCCCCGTCACACTGGACAGAGTTTCGGTACTACTGGTGAAACGTGGATGTTCTGAGGTTTCAGAATATCTCTGACTACCCCCTCGGGGAATATAGTCGTGAGCATATGCTGTAAAAAATTAGGAGCGAGCTCGAGATTTTACTGCAATATAATGACATCATTGCAATTCGATCTAAAACTAGGCACGAGCCAAGCGTGCTCGAGATTTTACTGCAATATCGACATCATTGCAATACGATCTAAAACTAGGAGCGAGTGAAGCGAGCTCGAGATTTTACTGCAATATTATCCACTTTTTACCCCTTCCCCTCTAAGGACCGGGGCGGCTTAAGTTCATGATGATGATGATTCATTTGTTATTCAGGGAGCGAGTGTCCCGAGGAGCGGCAACTCGTCACGAGATGAACGTAGCGTCGCTACAACCCAACACCACCTACCTGTTCTCCGTGCTCGCTCACACCCAGCATGCCGTCTCACCGCCCACCGACGTAAGTGTCATCATCAGCCACAACATAGATATTAATAGATTTTTTTATTTCTAAGTGACAGGCCAGTCATTCTTAATGCCTATAATGCTTGCTATAAGGTCGATAGAGCGATGATTGAGCGCTTTTCTTTTCTTTTTTAAAGTTACTTCTTAAAAAAGTTCTTCGCTCTATAGAGAAGAATGCCAGATCATGTTAGAATCATGTCATGAAAGTCCCTGCCTTTTTTAAAGCTATGGTATCGGACCCATACAGCCATGTCAGACGCAATAAGTGTGTACATAGGGTCCTTCTTAATATGCTGACACTTTTTAAGGAGATAATCTGACCGTCAAACTGAAAAACTTTCTCTATGGGGCCAACATCGATTTCACGAAAAAAAATCAGCTGTTCCATACAAAAATGGAAACCTACTCGAGCGAAATGTATAGGAAAGCTGTATTTCTTTCGCGTTTTGTTCAGTTTGATGGTCTGATCATCCCCTTAAAAATGTGTTGGCGTATTAAGAAGGATCCTGTATATGTAAGTGTAAACGTCGCATGAAACACGTGCGCGTTGGTCATTACAGTCTCGGCTGTATACCGCTCTCGCCTGCAGCTCGTGCTGCAATCCAGCCTCGACTTTAATGATCAATTTAGCTCACACATACTATTGTGTCCCCCCACAGCCAGTAGAAGTGCACACGCCAGCCGAGGAGTTAACCTACGGACCCCCGCGTGACGTCACCGCGGGGTCTGTGGGTCCACACTCACTGCGGGTCTCGTGGACCGCGCCTCACGCGGCACCTCCTCCCACCAAGTACACTATCACTTACACCGAGGTGAGAATGAAATCTATCGAACCATCTGGAACTTTTGTTCTTTTATTAGTTTTTGGAAAATTCCTCATTATAAAATACTTGCCGTGCAGGAGGCGATGGTTTGACCCCCGTCCAGACCGACTCGTACCAATGAGTTTTTCGGAATTTATGGACGACTTGTAACACCACTGGCTTTTCGGTGAAGGAAAACATCGTGAGGAAACCTGTATGCTTCAATTTCGAGGCAGGTATTGTACCCACTGTCCATTTAAAGTGGCGACGGGCTCACTCCCCGTCACACTGGACAGAGATTCGGTACTACTAGTGTGATGTAGAAACGTGGATGTTCTGAGGTTTCAGAATATCTCTGACTACCCCCTCGGGGAATATAGTCGTGAGCATATGCTTATAATCAACCATCAAACCAACATAATGTACCACTCCACCAGACGGAGAGCGGTCGCGAGCAGCAGCAGTGGGTGGACTCGGACTCCGCCTCCACCACCTACACTCTGTCAGGGCTGCGCGCGGCCGCGTTATACTCCGTGGTGGTGTCGGCGGCCGGCGGCGCGCCGTCGACAGCCCTGCGCGTCAGGACGCCGAGTGACGTCCCTGCCGCCGCCCCGGCTAACGTCACCGCTGTGTCTACTGGCGCCACTGTGAGTACCATTATTTGACCCCGCTTTCTTGTTGCACTGACGACACTGCTGTGTCTAATGGCGCCACTGTGAGTACAAAATACAAAATCATTTATTTACTAAAATTAGTTTACACATACGGTTTACTTGAGGACCCGTACGAGGGAATGCCTGGAGTACGATGGTCCAAAACAGAGGATTACTAATATATATGTTTACAACACAACTCAGAATACAGTTAAGACTAAAAGAATAAATACAAATTAAATTTAAAGGACAGTTGAAGTTAGCAAACGAGCAAATAAATTACTAAGTAGTTATAAAGTAGTTTTACTAGACCCCGCTATCTTGTCGCACTGACGTCACAGTGGCGGCAGTGGGTGGACTCAGACACCATCTCCACTACCTACACACTGTCAGGGCTGTGTGTTTCCGCGTTGTACTCTGTGGTAGTATTAAGTGGCTGGCGGCGCGCCTTCGGCAGTCCTGTGCGTCAGGACGCCCAGTGACGTACCTGCTGTGGCCCCGGCTAACGTCACTGCTGCGTCTACTAGTGCCACTGTGAGTAGCATTACTAGACCCCGCTATCTTGGTGCACTGACGTTACTGCGGTGTCTACTGGCGCCACTGTGAGTAGCATTATTTGACCCCGCTTTCTTGTTGCACTAACGTCACTGCTGTCTACTGATGCCACTGTGAGGAGCATTACTAGACCCCACTATCTTGTTGTACTGACGTCACTGCTATGTAATGACCCTCTAGCATGATTTCTCTATACGCGCGCGACTCGGTTTTTTCCATACTAAAAGTCGCGGCAACCGCGGCTTGCGCAAGAACAGGTTATTTTGTAGAGAAATCATACTATACGTGCTGGTGTAATTGCTATCTTGTGCAGGTGCTGGCGCTATCTTGTCGCACTGACGTCACGATAGACTATATAGGTAGGGGTGAAAATCACTCACTTAACTTTAGGAAAATTATGACTAGATAAAAAAATATAAAATTCGTTTTTTTTTTTTATATAGTAAAAATAAAAATATTGCCAAAAATATCATCATGTTTTTTTAATGATCATCAATGGTCATAGTAAACAGTCCACAGAAATAAAATAGGTATCACATATACCTACCACTATTGTTTCGTCAACGCGACGAGATAACGAGCTCTTGTCATTACTTGCGAAGTGCCTCCCGATATGTAAAACCATTAAAACAGTGACCTACAATCTGACCGGGCGTTGTATTGTGACCCGCAGTCGATCCTCGTGCGCTGGGAGGCGCCGGCGTCGCGCACGCACCGCGGCGCGCTCACGGGCTACAAGGTGCGCTACCGCGCGGTGACCCCGCCCTCCCCGGGGTCTGCGGGCGCGGGGTCTACGGGCGCCGGCTCCGGGGTCTCGCGCCGCAAGGCCGACTCCCTGACCACGCCGGCCGACGCGAGGAGAGCCGAGCTGAGGGGCTTGGACACTGCCACTACTTATCAGGTACGGGTCTAATGCCAACAACATTACAGTTCCACCACGTTTATTTGTCATGTCGTTAATCTTCGTTCGTGCAGTCAGGGACTAACATTTCTTGATGACACTATAATCAACCTTATGAATATGCCGCTAAATTGTGAAATAGATTTCCGTGCAGTGTAAAGACCGAATGTAGATCGTGTCTGTCATGTGTCAGGCGCGAAATCAATGTGGGGTATTATTTGTAATTACTAAGGACATATTTTTTGGAAACAAAAGACACATTTATTCAAGAGTACCGTTTACGAGATCCCCTTCCTGTTTGCTAACTTTAAATAAAGGAAGTATCGTCAACAATTAATATTAAAATCGACGGTTATCTACCAGTTATAGACTAAAAAAAGGAACGGCCCCAAAATGCAGCCTTGAGGTACACCCATTTTCACCTATGATCCAGACGATTTAGCTCAGCTCACTAACACTTTTTGGACTCTACTCTTGACTGTCTCTAAGTAGTAGTCTATCTTATAGAGCGCTCTATTATTCTCTCCGTTATTTTATAGTTGCTATAGCAATCTTTTATGATGAACACTGTCAAATGCCTTGGCAAAATATAAAAACAGAGAATATGATCAACAGATCCGCGTATGTGCTATCAACGCGAACGGATCGGGTCCATTCAGCGAGTGGGTGTCCGCGACCACCCAGCAGCAGCAGCGCGACGAGACCAGGGTGCCTCCCCAACCTCCCCCGCTCACCAGTGAGTTATATACCGAGTTGTACAAATGATTCAACTAGTGTTTCTACTCATTTGTTAGTATTATGTTAATTAGTTTAATTTTGTTCAAGTTATCATAAAGATGGTCCTAAGGGTTTCCATAATTGAACTCCTCCTAACCCTGGTTTGCCTGCGTGAAGCAGCATTCCGGGATATCCATAAGAGGCTGGGTAGACTGAATTTTTTTCATTCTACATACTTGCTCAAAAAGTAGCTCTTATTGCACTGTTTCTTGGTAAATAATGCAGCTTGCAAAACACGCGTGCACTACGCACGTAATGCGGTAACACCTGCATGCGCATAACTAAATCAAACACAGACGCACAGCGCAATAAGAAAGTAATCTAGGCGCCATTTTTCACAAATGTTTGTCTAATTTTATTTTTATTTTTCCTCGCAAGTGTGTTGAAAAACATAGTATGAAACGCGAGAGCGTTGGTCATTACATTCTCGGCTCGTATACAGCCCTCTCCTGCGGCTCGAGCAATCCGGCCTATAATGACCAACTTAGCTCACTTGTATAACGTACTAAACATGCACACCCACCATTATAACGTGATCTCTCTTCACTAGCGCGCGCGGGGCGGGACTGGATCTCGGTGTGGTGGTCGGAGGACGGCGGGTCGTCGGACGTGCTGGTGCGGGGCTACTGGCTCGGCTGGGGGCTCGGTGTGCCTGACGAGACCTCGCGCGAGCTGCCCAAGAGTCTACACTCTCACGTCATACGGAACCTCGGTATGGAACGTTATATTTTCTCTCGCACTCACACATATGCTCACGACTATATTCCCCGAGGGGTAATCAGAGAAATTCTGAAACCTTAGAACATCCACGTTTCACCAGTAGTACCAAAACTCTATCCATTGTGACGGGGGGTGAGCCCGTCGCAACTTGTCGGTCTGGACGGGGATCGAATCATCGCCTCCTGCACGGCAGGCAAGGTTACTCGCCACTGGACCACCACGGCAGTCACTCACACCCGCTAGTTAATTGATCTCTCTTTTACGCTTATTTTATCTCTTACTTACACTGGATCTCATTTCTATGTCCATTCGCTCATTCTCTCGCCAGCAGGCCTCGCATGTCACCTCTGAGAAAACGATAAAAATCGAGATGTGCCTCCATCTTTGTTATTTTACTTGTGTTTTTCTCATTTTGTCGCTTTGTCATGGGTAGCATGCTAGTCATGCAAGGCTTCGGACTTCCGAATGCCGGTTATTCCAGGGCCGCATTTAAATGTTAATATTGACCCTCTTTTAGAATTATAACAATATAATTGTATGAGCCCACTCATACTATTTAAAATACTTATTACGTTTTAATACTGTATTAACCTAAATAAAGCGCTGACTTGCATGTCACGCATCAGCTATGCATATTGGTGGAAACAATAAATCAGTGTACGTTCATCACTCGTTGGGTTTGGTTATTTAGCTCTCTTCGGAGTCACCACCCCCTTCAGCATCCCTTAGCTTTATCTACTTACTTCAGCATTAGCTTACTGTGTGGTTCGTACCATACAATAATAACAATGCGGCTTTGGAATGACCGGTAAACCCCGAACTCTGGTGATCACACATAATTGCTCACTCTGTAAGTGTACGAGCAGGTACACTCACTTAATTTTAGCTTTGGAGCTAACATCAACAAAAAACACGATATTTATTCCCGATTTTGATGTTGGCGCGATACTGAATTTTTTTGCAGTTTGATGGTGTAAATCACCAATTTAAATATTACTAGGATGTTTTGTTATAAATATACGTATACAACGTGTTAATGAATTAACGCAAAACTAGAAAGTAGTTTGTTTACAATCGAGAGCAGAATCGAATTATCATGGTTTCAACATAGGTATGTTTTTTTAAATATTAAATAATTTGTATGTAAAATTTAAATTTTACTGAACTCGATCTTAACCCACCGCTCGGGCACACTCACCCTACTTACTACCAAAACAAGATTCTTAAAATGTATCCATGAGCACGCTAGCACTTTCATTCATTGCTGAAATGATAACAAATCATTTTTGCCTGAAAATCTAAATAGCGAATAACTTTAAAATTTAACTATCAAAATAATGAAATTATTGTTTCAATCTAATTATTTTGTTATAAATCAGTTGGGGTGTATGAGGTTTTGCGCTTATTCATTAACACGTTGTATAATGACTGTATTAATATACGTGTAAAGGCATCCGATTGGTGACCCCAACTGAAACACAATCGTGGAACAATTATTATGATAAAAAGGAGTGACTGACTATAATTATTTTACAGAATCGAACTCGGAGTACGTGATATCCCTCCGGGCCAGCAACGCTCTCGGGCTGGGTCCCCCGGTGTACGCGACCGTGAGGACCAAGCCAGCCGCCGAGGGGGACCTGGTGGATGATGAGGATGAGCTGGAGCCGGACGACGAGGACGATGAGGACGACGAAGACGAACCGCCCCCACTCATACCACCCGTCGGGCTGAAGGTATGTCTGTGTAGATTTGTTATATTGAAGAACGGCGGCCTAGGGGGACCTGGTGGACGACGAGGACGAAACGCCCACCCTCATACTACCCGTCGGGTTGAAACTTTGACTAATTATTATAAGGACTAGCCTTGCGGTAGCATTTCCCCTCTGCCACGGTATAAGCACAATTGATCTTGTGCATTTACATTCAATTTTACACCTTATCACTAAACGAGACAGCCTATAATTGCGAAATAATGACTTCGAACTTAGAACGTTTGGGGTTCACACGAGACTACTTTTCATGATTTTTAACATTCAAAATTAGAATCTAAAGTTATGGGGAATAAAATCCAAAGTTGCGGATTTCATGTTACCTCGCCCCCCGCAAAAAGTGGCAGAAATGTTTGTTAGTAGAATTACACGCGTAACCAGTCCATTTAATAATTAGTCAAAGGGTTGAAAGTATGTATGCTGTGCTATCAACATCAACATTAAAAAATATATTCAAAATAATATCATATAGATAACTTTTTGACGTAATTTTGTTGAATCTACCACCGCTTCGGAAGTGTTCCGTCGTAGAGAAGATGCGGTCAGAAATTATATAACGTGTTAATGAATAGGCGCAAAACCTCATACACCCCAACTGATTTATAACAAAACTAGCAGCCCGTCCCGGCTTCGCACGGGGTAGACAAATAAATTTTAAGACTCATTTTTCTACACCTTCGGTTACATTGTTCAAATTTTACCAAGGATCCCAAATTTAAAAAAAAAATGAAATGTAGCCTATGTCAAATTGGAAGAATGTAGCATTCTATTGGTGAAAGAATTTTTTAAATCGGCCCAGTACTTTTTGAGCCTATTCATTACAAACATACAAACATACAAAAATAGGTACAAATTTTTCCTCTTTATAATATTAGTGTAGATAATTAGATTGAAACAATAATTTCATTATTTTGATAGTTAACATTTAAAGTTATACACATTTTAAGTTTTCAGGCAAAAATGATTTGATATCATTTCAGCAATGAATGAAAGCGCTAGCGTGCTCATGGATACATTTTTAGGATCTTATTTTGGTAATAAGTAGGGTGAGTGTGCCCGTGCGGTGGGTTGAGATCGAGTTCAGAAAATTTTAAATTTAACAAACAAATTATTTAATATTTTGAAAAAAATTGCCTATGTTGAAAACACGATAATTCGATTCTGCTCTCGATTCTAAACAAACTACTTTCGTTAATTAATGAATTAACGCAAAACTAGAAAGTAGTTTGTTTAGAATCGAGAGCATAATCGAATTATCATGGTTTCAACATAGGTAATTTTTTTCCAAATATTAAAAATTTTGTTTGTAAAACTTAAAATTTACTGAACTCGATCTCAACCCACCGCTCGGACACTCTGACCCTAAAGTCTACCAAAACAAGATTCTTAAAATGTATCCATGAGTACCTTAGCGCTTTCATTCATTGCTGAAATGATAACAATTTATTGTTGCCTCAAAACTTAAAATGCGAATAACTTTAAATTTGAACCTTCAAAATAATGAAATTATTGTTTCAATCTATTTTGTTATAAATCTCTTGGGGTGTATGAGGTTTTGCGCTTATTCATTAACACGTTGTATAGATAACATTTTGACGTAATTTTGTTGATTCTATCGCCGCTTCGGAAGTGTTCCGTTGTAGAGAAGATGCGGTCAGAAATTCTATAATATACGAAAATACACAGAAATTACAAAAATTTTAATAGTGTATGAACAAAAAGGGTACAAAGGGCGGCCTTATCACAAAAAGTTATTTTAGTGACGCATGCATGACGCACGTTCATGGTTCGATCGCCGTTGACAGTCAAATTTTTTCGGTTATATTTTCTAAATTCAATGTTATATTTATGTATGTTGTTAAGGGGATATAATTCGGAGCGCGCTCCATGCAAACGTACTATGGTGATATTTTCAATACTAACCAATTAAAGTCAATGCAATTTTGCTGAAACAATCTTGAAACAAATATCTATGCTTGTAAGGAGTCAGATTTTCGTTAAAATATACAGTTTCAATGCTAGGATTAATTTAAGATTTGTATGGAAATCTTTGAGGCACTGTAACTTTAAAACTATACATTTTAACGAAAATCTGACTCTTTACAAGCATAGAAATTTGTTTTTAGATAGTTTCTGAAAAATTTCATTGAGTTTAATTGGTTAGTATTGAAAATATCACCATAGTACGTTTGTATGGAGCACGCTCCGAATTATATCCTCTTAAGACCGCCATTTGTACCCTTACGTTCTATTCTGTTTTTGGTGTGCAAATCTACACTAATATTATAAAGAGGAAAGATTTGTACCTATTTTTGTATGTTTGTAATGAATAGGCTCAAAAAGTACTGAGCCGATTTAAAAAATTCTTTCACCAATAGAATGCTACATTCTTCCAATTTGACATAGACTACATTTCATTTTGAAAAAAATTAGGGATCCTTGGTAAAATAGACAATTGTCTACCCCGTGCGAAGCCGGGACGGGCTGCTAGTAAAGAATATTTATGTTATGTTATGTTATGTTGCAGGTTATAATGTTGAGCGGGACAACAGCCGTGGTATACTGGACGGACCCCACACTGCCCAAGGGACAGGTTCGTTTGAATATTTCGCTAACGGATCCCTAAATCGAAAAATGGTTTTCCCACACCCATAATATTTTTAAAAGACCTATCCAATGATACCCCACACCATGGAATAGACGAAAAAAAATTTTTTCATTCCCACTTTTCGTGTATATCTTTAAAAAATTTAAAGATTTTTTTTATCTCTTTGTCGGCGTTTTAAATACAATCCAATAACAGGTTTCTAGTACTAAGCGTCTCTGAGCTAAGCTGCGGACAGACGGACAGACGGACGGACATGGGGAAACTATAAGGGCTCCTTGGTCACTACGGAACCCTAAAAACTGGTATATTTATTATCTCGCTACGATGACGGGATCCGGTACGGACGAAAAAAGTAACGATATGGTTTTCCCTAACTCCAAATAAACTTTTTTTTAGAATTTTTGTCTGTGGGTTTGTTTGTTTGTAACAGCATCACGCAAAAACGACTGAACCGATATTGATGAAACTTTTTTGTTTGATAGCTTATGATCTGACTTAAAATCTGGTACTATACAAGGTGTTACAAAAATACAAATAAACATTTAAGGGGGTGGTTTAGACCATCAAACTGAACAACTATCACTATGGGACCAACATCGAAATTGCGAAAAAAATATCTGATGTGCCATACTAAACTACAAATCTACTCAAGCTAAATGAATGGGAGAGCAGATTTTTTTCACGATTTCGATGTCGGTCCCATAGTGAAAGTTGTTCAGTTTGATGGTCTAAACAACCCCCTTAAAAGTTTAAAATTTTTATTTTTACTTTTGTAACACCCTGTATAATTAGTGCTGACAAAGTCGCGTGTAAACTCTAGTATACCTATAAATGTAAGGTATGTGATCGTGAGTCCGTGTCCCCGCAGACGGCGACGGACGGTCGTCGCTACGTGGTGCGCTACTCGACGGCCGGCCTGCGCGCGCGCACCTTCAACGCGACGGACCTCAACTGCATGCTCGACGACCTGAGGCCCTTCACCACCTACGAGTTCGCCGTCAAACTTATCAAGGGTATGTCTGGCTTTTTGTTTACCTACGTTTCCGATTTATACAACGTGTTAATTAATTAACGCAAAACTAGAAGGTAGTTTGTGTAGAATCGTGAGCGGAATCGAGTTATCATATTTTCGACAAAGGTAATTTTTTTCAAAATATTTGATATTTTGTTTGTAAAATTTTAAATTTACTGAACTCGATTTCAACCCACCGCTTGGGCACTCTCACCCTACTTACTACCAAAACAACATTCTTAAAATTTATCAACGAGCACGCTAGCGCTTTCAATTATTGGTGGAATGATAACAAATCATTTTTGCGTCAAAACTTAAAATGTGAATAACTTAAAATTTTAACTATGAAAATAATGATATTATTGTTTCAATCTAATTATTTTGTTATAAATCAGTTGGGGTGTATGAGGTTTTGCGCTTATTCATAAACACGTTGTATATGATCTTCCTACCAATAGGTAGGAATAGCGTAAGTTTCTGATTATATCTAAACTATTATACAACGTGTTAATGAATTAACGCAAAACAAGAAAGTAGTTTGTTTAGAATCGAGAGCAGAATCGAATTATCATGTTTTCAAAGTAGGTAATTTTTTTCAAAATATTAAATAATTTGTTGGTAAAATTTTATATTTACTGAACTCGATTTCAACCCACCGCTCGGGCACTCTGACCCTATTTACTACCAAAACGCTTTCATTCATTGCTGAAATGATAACAAATCATTTTTGCGTCAAAACTTAAAATGTGAATAACTTAAAATTTTAACTATGAAAATAATGATATTATTGTTTCAATCTGATTATTTTGTTATAAAACAGTTGGGGTGTATGAGGTTTTGCGCTTATTCATAAACACGTTGTATATGATCTTCCTACCTATTGCGTAAGTTTCTAATTATATCTAAACTATTATATAACTGTTATATGCTCATTACTCAGTTGCAGACAGAAACGGTCATTAAAGTTAATCCGAAGAATTTCATTATTTTGATAGTTAAAATTTAAAGCTATTTTCATATTAAGTTTCGAGACAAAAATTATTTGTTATCATTTCAGTAATGAATGAAAGCGCTAACGTGCTCATGGATATATTTTAACAATCTTATATTGGTAGTATATAGAGTGACTTTGACTTTGACTTTGATTACATTTTACAAACAAATTATTTAATATTTTGAAAAAAAATTACCTATGTTGAAACCATGATAATTTGATTCTGCTCTCGATTCTAAACAAACTACTTTCTATACTCCATTCAAAATAGCAACGAAATTTTAAGTCTATTTTGCATTACAGAAACAGAGATTCGAAACACTTCCTCTCACCTATTCTTAGAACAGCTTTAGTAACGTCCAAGATATGTCGTATAGTATATGTATCCAATAAATTAATTACATTTGGTAACCAGAATTGGCCAGAAAGCTAAATACGAATCGGAAAACCTCGTCGTCCTTATTTGGAATGAAATTCAGTTTTGCGTTAATTCATTAACACGTTGTAATAGCCGTTCTCACCCCCCACAGGAGGTCGTGAGTCGTCGTGGTCGATGTTGGTGTCGAACACGACGCTGGAGGCGGCCCCCGGGTCCCCCCCGCGCGAGCCCCGCGCCTCCCCCGCGCACCCCCCCGCGCGCGCCGCAGAGCTCGTGTGGGCCCCCCCGGCCAAACCCAACGGAGTCATTACTGGTTAGTAATGTCTATTTTTTTTACCCGACTGCGCCAGAAGGAGGGTTATGTTTTTCGAGCGTATGTATGTATGTATGGCGGGGACAAACCAATAACCAACCAAAAATCGTCTGTGTCCCCGTTTGCGATACCTACCTAATAACATTCAAATTATATTCGCCCAAATAAAGCTGTGATTACATAGCTTGTTTTTCTCTTTTCAGTTACTAGGTTTTTTATGCAGTCGGGTTTTTTGTTTATCTTAATAATTTATAGTGTCTTTAACGGCTCTAGATACTAGTCCTTTTGAGCTATTCGTTATTTTCATGATGGGATGATAGATGGCGATGAATCTGTGGTCCATTTCGTAAGCTCGCGCGTTGCCGCCAAAATGACCATGTACGAGTTAACTTGAACCAAAACGTATGTTCTGTTATCGTGTTTATTTGAGATTCCTGTTACGTCGTTCGCTTTACGCAACTGTTTGGTACACAATCCGCACGAAATTATGTCACAAATATCACTAAAACCAATTTTACACGAATTTCAAATACGACGAACACAGCAAGAGCAATGGCGCGAAGCAAACTCCCTAGTATTGTCTATGTGCGAAGTGGGTGTTGGAAGCAGACGAAGCGATCGCAGCACACGACGTGGCAGAAATGTGCAACTATTTCGGACAAGTTGTCTTTGCTTGTGAATCTATGCAAATCTACAGGGTCCAACTTAATATGCTGACAGTTTTTTAAGGGGATGATCAGACCATCAAACTGAACAACTTTCTCTATGGGACTAACATCGAAATCGCGAAAAAAAATCAGCCGTCCCATACATTTGGCTCGAGTAGGTTTGCAGTTTTTTATGGGACAGTTGATTTTTTTTTCGTGATTTCGATGTTGGTCCCATAGAGAAAGTTGTTCAGTTTGATGGTCTGATCATCCCCTTAAAAAAGTGTCAGCATATTAAGAAGGACCCTATTTGTCTAGATTGAGCCTCACGCTTCTACCGTATAAAACAAAAGTAACCAACTTTCTTAGGTTGTTGTGTGTGAGGCGAGTGAGACAACTTGTCTCTGTGTGACACGGTTTATCACGGAGAGTTCGGTGACATGTATTATTGTATACATAACTTTAGCTTAAGAATTTATATTGTAATAGTTATTAAGTCGTGTTATGTTGTAGAGTTTCTGGCCGCATCTTCTCTACAGCGACAACACGTTCCGACGCGGTGGTAGCTTTAAAAAAAGATTTGACGTTTGATAAGTGTGCTGCAAGCTCCTATATTGGATAAATTATATTGACTTTGACTTTGATATTTTATTCGACGCGTTCGTAGCTCCGACTATCTAGAAAAAAAATTCCGTTTGTAATTTATTTAGTGGTTTGTTTGTAAGGTTTAAATGTTTCATTTATTCAAATAATCAACCTTAGAAAAAGTATATTTCTAGAATGAGGCTAACGCTTCTACCGTATAAAACAAAAAGGGCCAACCTTCTTAGGTCGGTATGCGTGAGGCGTCATACAAATTATGTCTGTGTGCGTGTATATGGATAGGGTTTAGAGGCCAGTATTGGTCACAATTTTTTTCAACGCTTTCTTAGATTCGACTGTCAATATTGATATATAACTTATCGAAGTAATCAACATAGATTATTTGAATAAATGAAATATACTGTTATACGTAAGCATAAGCATATGCTCACGACCATATTCCCCGAGGGGGTAGTCAGAAAATATTCTGAAACCACAGGACAACCACGTTTCACTAGTACCGAAACTCTGTCCAGTGTGACGGGGGTGTCGTCTCCTTAGACGATTTATATACGGACCCGCCTCGCCTTAGCATTTCCCCTCTGTCAACGTACAAGATCAAAAAATATTACGCATTTACACACAATTTTGTACCTCATCACTAAACGCGACAGCCTATAATTGCGGAACAATAATTTCGAACTTATGACGTTTGGGGTTCACTCGACAAAGTTTTTTATGATTTTAAACATTTAAAACTAGAATCTAAATTAATGGAATAAAATGCAAAGTTGCGTATCTCGTGTTACCTCGCTCCCCGCTAAAAGAACAGAAAAGTTTGTTAGTAGAATTACAAGCCACTTGTCCTCATATGAGTAGTCTAAGGTCTTTTCTGACTATTTCCTTGAGAAATATAGTTGTGAGCACATCCTTACGCATATAACTTCGCAGGTTACGTGATAATGTACGCGGTACAACGATCCGGGTCGTCGTCGTCTTCCGGTGGGGCGAGTGCGGGCGCGGGAGCGGGAGCGGGAGCGGGAGCCGGCGAGTGGACGGCCATAGCAGTCGTGGGCGAGGCGACCCGCGCGCGGGTGGATCGGCTGCGGCCGCGTACCACCTACAGCTTCAAGCTGCAGGCGAGGAACAGCAAGGGGCTGGGGCCCTTCAGTGCCGTCGTGCCCCACACTACCGCCATGGGTGAGTGGACGGCTGAAGCAGTCACAAGTCATTTCATTTCATTTATTCATTCCGTAACAATAATACATTGCATATAGTGTCGGTATGATTAGTTGTATTCTTTTTAATGTATCCTTCTACTTAGTACATAGATTACATTTCCCAAATGAGTTTTCCATTTCATGTTACTTTCAATTTTAATTCCAACGTTTTGTTTCCTCTTTGTTTTAAATTAATTATTTTGGTCTTTTTTGGATAAGCATAAGCATATGCTCACGACTATATTCCCCGAGGGGGTAGTCAGAGATATTCTGAAACCTCTGAACATCCACGTTTCACCAGTAGTACCGAAACTCTGTCCAGATTCTGATCTAAGGTTTTGTCTGTGTGTCTTTTCAAGATTCAACAATAAATTGTTTCCTTCCAAACAGTTTATGATAGTGTTCAGGCTTGGACGAGACCAAGTGTTCAGGCTTTTACTCACCTCAAGTTCACTATCATATATTGCTGTGCTATCATCGGCAAACAATCAATCAAATCAGCCCACATCAACCCACTTCTGGGCATAGGCCTCCTTTTTATTGTTTATTTATGGCCTTCGGCATGTCATTAATATAAACTAGGAAGAGCAACGGCCCCAATACGCTGCCTTATGGTACTCCATAGCGTGTAGACCTTGGGTTTAATATGTAAACTGTTTTAGTTTTCGTTTTGTTACATATTTTTCTAATGCAGGTTATTTGTGTTCTATCACCTAAGTATGATTTCAATAGAGATAGAGCGTTTTGCCTGACGCTATATATTTCAAATTTCTTTAAATGTATGTCGTGGTATACGTAGTCGAAAGCTTTAGTAAGGTCCATAAACATGGGAAGTACAGTTTATCTTTTGTCGATTTTATAATAAATTAATTTAAGTAAGGCATAAGCCATAATGATGGATGTAATGTAAATTGTAAATGTGAATAAATGTCTAAGTCAATCGATTTATTTTTCTGGAAACCTTTTTGCTCATTACAAATTATGTGGTTCGCTTCTAGATAATTATATAGACTATAGATTCAAATAATCCTCGAGTTTACATTATAGTAACCTTTTTTACAGAGGACTTGTTTAACATGGGACTTTAAACTTTTTGTCTGTCAAGTTGAGAATATTCTCTGGTATCTTATTATAATAACGTATACAGTGCCCCATGAAAGATGTGTTGACCTTACTAAGTTGAAGATGTGGGAATACTAATTTATTTTTCATCCCCCCATCTCGGAAAGAGTATTTTTACTATTCGATATCTGAGTGTAAAAGCTGTATTTATCCTCTAGAGGATAAAGTAAATTGAATTTAGAACATCGTGTGCACTAACTTTGTGAATTCAAAACATCATTAAACCTATTTACTTCTCCCTCCATGGTGCCGACTTTATCATAAAACTTTTTTTTTTGCATTTATTTATTTCCTCGCTGAGGTGGGATGAAAAGTTACGTGCTGCACTCGAGTGCAAAGATTTTTCACCTCGTGCTCTTTTGATTCCCTCGCTAACGCTCAGGATTCTAATTTTTAGAATTTTAAAGATTTAAATTTTAGAATCCTTCGCTTGCTCGGTCGTCAAAATTGAGCACGCGGATAAAAAGCAACTTTGCACTCTTGTATAATAATTAACTATTTATATCCTGTATTGTAATTATGAATAAGAAATAGTACCTTTATGGTGGAACCGCACCCGCTCGAAGCTGATGAACTTCCCCCCCACAGAGTCGGGTGACGGGGGCGGGCTGGCGAGCGCGACGTCGGCGTGGCTGTGGGCGAGCGCGGGCGGCGCCTGCGCCGTGCTGGCGCTCGCGGCCGCGCTCGCCCTCTCGCTGTGCTGCCGCCGCTCACAGCCGCCGCTCTCCGCCGGCAGCAGGTATGACAACACTACCTGAGAGGAACGATCTCCACAGAGTCTGGTGACGGGGGCGGGCTGGCGAGCGCGTGCTGGCGCTCGCGGCCGCGCTCGCCCTCTCGCTGTGCTGCCGCCGCTCACAGCCGCCGCTCTCCGCCGGCAGCAGGTATGACAACACTACCTGAGAGGAACGATCTCCACAGAGTCTGGTGACGGGGGCGGGCTGGCGAGCGCGTGCTGGCGCTCGCGGCCGCGCTCGCCCTCTCGCTGTGCTGCCGCCGCTCACAGCCGCCGCTCTCCGCCGGCAGCAGGTATGACAACACTACCTGAGAGGAACGATCTCCACAGAGTCTGGTGACGGGGGCGGGCTGGCGAGCGCGTGCTGGCGCTCGCGGCCGCGCTCGCCCTCTCGCTGTGCTGCCGCCGCTCACAGCCGCCGCTCTCCGCCGGCAGCAGGTATGACAACACTACCTGAGAGGAACGATCTCCACAGAGTCTGGTGACGGGGGCGGGCTGGCGAGCGCGTGCTGGCGCTCGCGGCCGCGCTCGCCCTCTCGCTGTGCTGCCGCCGCTCACAGCCGCCGCTCTCCGCCGGCAGCAGGTATGACAACACTACCTGAGAGGAACGATCTCCACAGAGTCTGGTGACGGGGGCGGGCTGGCGAGCGCGTGCTGGCGCTCGCGGCCGCGCTCGCCCTCTCGCTGTGCTGCCGCCGCTCACAGCCGCCGCTCTCCGCCGGCAGCAGGTATGACAACACTACCTGAGAGGAACGATCTCCACAGAGTCTGGTGACGGGGGCGGGCTGGCGAGCGCGTGCTGGCGCTCGCGGCCGCGCTCGCCCTCTCGCTGTGCTGCCGCCGCTCACAGCCGCCGCTCTCCGCCGGCAGCAGGTATGACAACACTACCTGAGAGGAACGATCTCCACAGAGTCTGGTGACGGGGGCGGGCTGGCGAGCGCGTGCTGGCGCTCGCGGCCGCGCTCGCCCTCTCGCTGTGCTGCCGCCGCTCACAGCCGCCGCTCTCCGCCGGCAGCAGGTATGACAACACTACCTGAGAGGAACGATCTCCACAGAGTCTGGTGACGGGGGCGGGCTGGCGAGCGCGTGCTGGCGCTCGCGGCCGCGCTCGCCCTCTCGCTGTGCTGCCGCCGCTCACAGCCGCCGCTCTCCGCCGGCAGCAGGTATGACAACACTACCTGAGAGGAACGATCTCCACAGAGTCTGGTGACGGGGGCGGGCTGGCCGCGCTCGCCCTCTCGCTGTGCTGCCGCCGCTCACAGCCGCCGCTCTCCGCCGGCAGCAGGTATGACAACACTACCTGAGAGGAACGATCTCCACAGAGTCTGGTGACGGGGGCGGGCTGGCGAGCGCGTGCTGGCGCTCGCGGCCGCGCTCGCCCTCTCGCTGTGCTGCCGCCGCTCACAGCCGCCGCTCTCCGCCGGCAGCAGGTATGACAACACTACCTGAGAGGAACGATCTCCACAGAGTCTGGTGACGGGGGCGGGGGCGGGCTGGCGAGCGCGTGCTGGCGCTCGCGGCCGCGCTCGCCCTCTCGCTGTGCTGCCGCCGCTCACAGCCGCCGCTCTCCGCCGGCAGCAGGTATGACAACACTACCTGAGAGGAACGATCTCCACAGAGTCTGGTGACGGGGGCGGGCTGGCGAGCGCGTGCTGGCGCTCGCGGCCGCGCTCGCCCTCTCGCTGTGCTGCCGCCGCTCACAGCCGCCGCTCTCCGCCGGCAGCAGGTATGACAACACTACCTGAGAGGAACGATCTCCACAGAGTCTGGTGACGGGGGCGGGCTGGCGAGCGCGTGCTGGCGCTCGCGGCCGCGCTCGCCCTCTCGCTGTGCTGCCGCCGCTCACAGCCGCCGCTCTCCGCCGGCAGCAGGTATGACAACACTACCTGAGAGGAACGATCTCCACAGAGTCTGGTGACGGGGGCGGGCTGGCGAGCGCGTGCTGGCGCTCGCGGCCGCGCTCGCCCTCTCGCTGTGCTGCCGCCGCTCACAGCCGCCGCTCTCCGCCGGCAGCAGGTATGACAACACTACCTGAGAGGAACGATCTCCATAGTCTCTTTTGTCTTAAGACGTACCTTTAATAGTAGAAGGAGATGGAACTATAGATATTTGTTTATGCGGCTGTCCACTTTTTTTTGAGCTAGTGTGTGTGAAAAGTGACCGTAAACATAAGGCCATATGTCACTTGGTGCCTTTTGTCCATACTACTTGACACCACACACTCTAACCCAAACGTCAAAAAAATTACACTTAACAATTGGTATGGCTCACTCTAGTCTTAAAGAGAGATCCTTCCTCTTAGACTAATACTAATCATTTGCAGCTCTGTCAGGTATGTACGGCACCAGTCGTTGAATGAACAGAACGAGCTTAATATACAGCATGCGTATGCTCACGATTATATTCCTCGAGGGGGTTATGTTAAGCATGTTTAACACTTTGTGGAGGAACTACTATGGAAGGTTCCTCCGGTGAAAAAGGAAGATCTTCCGCCAGGTTAGGTGTGAAGCCTGGGGACCGGCCGTGGTCCAACAGATCTTAGTTGGACCTTGTATATATATCGAATCTCTGTGATTATTTCTCTTGCGCGATTCATGTCTTGTATACGATTGTGAACCTTATGTGTAGCGGCTAACGGGTTACTAATGTGACGTCGCAAGTTGTCTTACGTACACATTTGCGAGTGCGACCGTAGCGCCATCTGGTAGCTTCGTTGCTATAACTTGTAGGTGTTGACGTCTGTGGCAAGTCCCCACAACTTCTTTTGAATTTTTACCATTTGTATGAAATGTCAGCTGAGTATCCAAGGTATGGTAAAACTTAAAGACTTTGTTTTTATTGCAGTACATACCAGAAGTCGTCTGCATCTGCGGCCATAAAGCCACCGGATCTGTGGATCCACCACGACCAGATGGAGTTGAAGCACCTCGACAAGAGCATACACAGCTCCAACAGTAAGAGTACGACCCTCCCTCACTCTACACCAAACACACACACACACACACACACACACACTAAGTGCTCTACACTAAGCACACTTATCTGTGCAAAGTCTTCTTTCCGTGCACAATCATCATGTCTCTCTTCAGATTGTCCATTTCAAGTATCTTGCCCACTGAGGTATAATGTATAGAGCGAACATCGCGCTTCATGACGTTGTTCCATTCAATTGCGGCGATATAGTACTCTTGTATTTAGTCACTAAAATGCTGAAGTGGTCCAGTGGCTAGTAACCTTGCCTGCCGTGCAGGAGGCGATGGTTCATGCGTAACTTCTCCTTATACAACGTGTTAATGAATAAGCGCAAAACCTCATACACCCCAACTGATTTATAACAAAATAATTTGATTGAAACAATAATTTCATTATTTTAAAAGTAAAAATTTAAAGTTATTCACATTTTAAGTTTAGAGACAAAAATCATTTGTTATCATTTCAGCAATCAATGAAAGCGCTAACGTGCTCATAGATACATTTTAAGAATCTTGTTTTGGTAGTAAGTAGGATGAGAGTGTCGGAGCGGTGGGTTGAGACCGAGTTCCGTAAATTTTTTATTTTACAAAAAAAATATTTCATATTTTGAAAAAAATTACCTATGTTGAAACCATGATAATTCGATTCTGCTCTCGATTCTAAACAAACTACTTTCTAGTTTTGCGTTAATTCATGAACACGTTGTATAAGTAGTGTAAGATGTGTGTCGGTTGACGGCCTCAGTATGTCGGTCTCTGTCCGCAGTGTCGGCGGGCAGCGTGGAGGGTCCCGGCGCGCTGATGTCCTCCACGCAGACGCTCTCGCGCGCCCCCCCCGCTGAGTACGAGCCGGCGCGCCACCACGCGCCCCCCGCCTCCCTCGACCGCCGCCACTACGTGCCCACCTATGTCGGTGAGTCCACCGTCTTACGAGCAAGCTCACCCGACACCGAGTAGTGAGTTCCCCTTCAGCCGCCCTCGAGCCCAGCATCGAACCACAGGCACTTCAAACAACGTTGTGGATTTGACATGATGGCATTCGAACATGCGCGCTTGCTGCTAATTGTCTTTGACATATGTGTGGGGTTGACTTACCACGCATCGTATGAACATCATCTACATTTTGTTACTTTTTATTGTTCGTTCTGTTATTAAAAATAGTATTTGAGCTAAAGAATTATTGAAAATGTGAATTTAGCGTTGTTTTTCAACGTTTTTATGCATTGAAAAGACTCAATGTAATATAATCAAATCAATCAGTCTGTTAAAAGTTGTGCTACAGTTATAAATGAGGTATCGTTGTAAAGTGCGTTAAATAGTGAACCTATTGAAATAATAAATTTTAAAAAACTTTCGCAACATGATTTTAAAATAAGAACAGGAGCGAGCGAATCGAGCTCAAGATTTTAAGTCATTGCAAATCTGCTTTACGAACTAAATCTTAGAGCGAAGCGAGCTCGAGATTTTACTACAATATTTTAAGTTATTGCAAATCTGCTTTACGAACTAAATCTTAGAGCGAAGCGAGCTCGAGATTTTACTACAATATTTTAAGTCATTGCAAATCTGCTTTACGAACTAAATCTTAGAGCGAAGCGAGCTCGAGATTTTACTACAATATTTTAAGTTATTGCAAATCTGCTTTACGAACTAAATCTTAGAGCGAAGCGAGCTCGAGATTTTACTACAATATTTTAAGTCATTGCAAATCTGCTTTACGAACTAAATCTTAGAGCGAAGCGAGCTCGAGATTTTTCTGCAATACGTCTAGGTCGGAAACAAGGAGCGAGCGTAGCAAGCTCGAAAACAAAAACAACGAATTAAAACTATTATTATTTTTCTTACGGGCTGCATCTAAACGGCGGGGCAGTTGCCTAAATTATCTCTATGGATAATCTAGCCTTGATTCCTATGTGCTTTCCTAAGGGGTGGTCCTGAAAACTATAGTTACAGGTGAACGAGTGAAAGAGATAACATATCTGAGTTTGCCTCTGGAATCAGATATACACTAATAAAATATAATAAATACGATTGTTTTAATTTTCGGTTTGATTGCTATACTATCATCCGCCAATCATAATTGCATTGTCCATACTTACTTAATGACTCCATGGTATCTATACAAGTATCCTATATCATTGTCTAGTTATCTTAGGTACTTTAAATATGACTAGAAAATCTGTATGACAAAGTTCAAGACATTATAATATTATTCATAGAAGAGAGAACCCGTCTCCCCTTTAATATAAGTATTAAATAGATACAGTACGACCAGGAAAATAATTAACCTCGTTAATCTTCGCAGAGTCCCCAACCAAACCCGAAGTTGTTTAAATCAAAGGGTGCAAAGTCGGATAGCAGCGAAAAGGGCACTAAAACAATTAACCAATCGTGTCAAGAAATTGAAGGTGGCACATCCTGATTGGTCAATATAATTTCGCTACTAAAATTTGTCAGCTGCGCAGGTACATCGGGGAAATATATAAATCTGGTACAACTGTAGAGCCCGCGGGAACCTAATATGCGTAGCTTCGCGCATCTGTTCCTTTATTTCTTTCGGAAAAACGTCATAAAGTCACTATGACAATTAAATGAAATTCAACGACGGAAGATAAGGTTGAATTAAATATGATTCGTTTTTGGGTAGCACTAGTTCTCGAAATAAATATTTTTCAAGCGCTTGCGACTGGTTCTCTTTTCTGTGTTTTATTTATAAGTTATGTTGTTTTCTTTATGATTTGCGGCTTGACCCCTCGTAGACACGTCGCGCGCGGGCTCGCTGGACAGCTCGGACACGGCTCCGTGCCGCGGCTCCCCCTGCCCCGGCCCCTGCCCCGGCCCCGGCCTCCCCCCCGCGCAGCTCTGTGCGCCCGCTGGGTTCTGTCAGCGCTGCGAGTACAGGCGTGAGACTGCCTTTATGCTTCTTTTGTTTGGCTTCTTCCGTAGTTATACTGTTTCCGTTATGTTTGTGGTGTTGACGAATGTTTGCAAAAACTGAAAACTGTTCTGTCTATAAGAGACTACGATTTAATATGTTGAGGCCATATACTCTACCCATCAAACTGAACAACTTTTAGTATGGGAGCAAACCTGTCAGAACAAAAAAAAAATCAGCTGTCCCATCCTAAACTGCAATACTCGAATTAAACGTATGAAACAGCTGATATTTTTTTGTTCTAACAGGTTTGCTCCCATAGTAAAAGTTGTTCAGTTTGATGGGTAAACGAAAATTTGTAAAAAAAAATGCATTATAATTTTCTATTTCTATTCTGAATTCGGAGCTAGGTTTCAGGTTTTGCGTACATTTATTGACTTAACACATTATATTAAATTTAAAATGTGTTATGAAGACTTTGTATTATCTAAGTAAAAGTAGTTCTGATTACCTAAAGCACCTCTTTCTTCGGGTACCACCGGGGTTGCATTTTGGGTTCTTAGTGAGTTTCTTTTCATAAAAGCAAAATTTCCTGTTTTTTAATTGTATAGTTTAAAGCCTAGTATTTAAACTCTCATACTTTTTGTAAACTGTCTTGTACCTAACATTTCTTAACATTTACTATCAACTACACTAGATGCTTATTTCAAAGTTTTAAAATTAATCTGTCAATTTCCTATCTTTTTCTACTCTAATTAATATTATAATGTTGACAGCGATGACGGGCATGGGCGTGGGGGTCGGCAGTATGAGTAACATGGGCAACATGGGCACTATGGGCAGCATGCAGGGCACCATGAGCTGCGCGAGCACCTGCGAGAGGAGGCAGCACAAGAGGCACCATCCCGACCAGGTATGGAACCTTATTGTCATAGCGCAAGGTTTTTATATTAGTTTAAGAAGGGTTACAAATCAAAACACCGATGGAGAAGAATAAAAGGATTACAAATGGTGGTGATGAGGACGTTATGATCCAATTCATCATATCCTGACATAGAACTCCCTACAGAGATCTCCATTATCCGTTTAAAAGATTCTTTCACGCCGAGGCTAACGAAATGAATTAGACCAGTAGGGATATTGTGTAAGTTATCGATTGTATCGTTAACAAGATCGGTAAGGTTTTATGACTGTACTAGGAAGTACATACATACATACATACATAAGCTCACGCCATTGTCCCATGGGGGTAGGCAGAGACCACGGACCGCCACACGCTACGACTCTGGCACACCTCTTTAGCCTCATTCACATTCATACATCTTTTCATGCACTTCCGTCGATTGAGGGTGCTACGCACTTGTCCTTTTCGGAAAAGATCATTGATTTGATCATGGTATGTTTTCCTCGGACGGCCTCTCCCAACACTTCCGCTCACCTTTGCTTGATATATTTCATTCGTAAGTCTTCTAGTTTTTAAGTAATATGTGGAGGAATTACTGTGGAAGGTTCCTCCGATGAAAAGGAAAGATCTTCGGCCAGGCTAGGTGTGAAGCCTGGGGACCGGCCGTGGTCCGACAGATCTTAGTTGGACCTTGTATATATATCGAATCTCTGTGATTATTTCTCTTGGGCGATTCATGTCTTGTATACGATTGTGAACCTTATGTGTAGCTGCTAACGGGTTACCAATGTGACGTCGCAAGTTGTCTTACGTACACATTTGCGAGTGCGACTGTAGCCCCATCTGTTAGCTTCGTTGCTATAACTTGTGGGTGTTGACATCTGTGGCAAGTCCCCACAAATATATTGTTTCTGTGATCATCATATCCATTGTCTGAAATTAATTAAGTAAATATTAAGAAGCAGAATAACTAAACTCCATGTCGATTTGATACAGATTTAATCGGGTAATTGGGATAAGACCTTTGATCACACACATTGACAAAGCTCACCTTATCGACTTATAGACTGTAGTCGATTCTATCCATACTCACTAAAATGAGCTTATTATTTCAATTGTTGTTCCTTCACAGAGCACACCGCTGCTGTCGGGTGTGGCGCCACTGGGCTCGCCGCAATCATCGCTTGCCTCGCTTCAACCACCGCCTGCACCCTGTGAGTAAACCATCGAACTGAATCTGCTTAATTCGACTGACCTATATTTCAGTGTTTTGTCTTTGTATAGTATTAGAAGATTTTTCTGAAATGTACAGTCAAATACCCATAAAAGAAACATGCTATATTTTTATTTGTTTTCAGATATCTCTCACTAGTGAATAATTGTTTTGTTGCCCACTATCGGTTACAGTTTGCACGTACTTCTTTATTTATTGAATTCAACACAAAGACAAAACTATAATGTATATTTTCTTATGAAAATGGATTATAATGATCTGTAGTACTTTGATAGTGCCTACATGGATGACATAATGTTACGTAACTAAACATTGCAGGTGGTTCAGGCTCGTGCCCGCTGGGCGCAGCGTGCTCGGCGCCGGGCGTGGGGGGCCCCGCGGGCAGCATGGGGGGCCCCGGGGGCAGCATAGGGCCCCCCGGCGTCGACATCTACGCGTGCGCGGCGCGCGAGCGGGGGCACTACGTCGCGTATGAACCGCTGGGGCACTATACACAGTGAGTGGACTGTTTCATTGTTTGTAGGTTAAGATTTGGTCTTAATTTTAATACAGGATTCATTTTAAGTCAGTAAGAAATTTTATACTATTCTACTTAAGTCAAAGTGAACAACACTCGAGAGCAATGAATCCGGGTCACCAACATACCTTAATATCTCGGAAACTAAGAATGATAGCTTATTCAAATAAAAATTAGTTTATAGAAATGTCTGGTTGTTGTAAAGTAATGCCAATAAAAAGCTATAAACTAAACATATTAAGAACCTCTACTAGGACATAGAGCTATCCAGCAGTATCTCTCCCCCCCACAGCCGTGACTCTGTGAGCGGCTCGCCTCCCCCCGCGCACGCTACGCTCGCTACGGGCGCTACGTCGGCTACGCACGCTACGGGCTCGCTCTCGCGGCACGTAGCGCACGGCGTAGCGCCGCTACACAGCTTCAGCGACGCGTCCGACCACTCCACGCCCTCACACTCCAACCGTATGTACTTAGCTTTACCGTAGGCTTTGAACTTATCCATAGACAATTTCAAAGCTTTATATCTTCGTAATTACATTATAAATTACAAAGGTTATTTGTGATGCGGCATCTAGATTTGCTAAACTATTTTTTCAAATATAAAATATTACTTTCAATTGTACCATCCACGCGTATTATGCGTCAATTTTTTTTATGAAATTGACAATTCTGCAACCACCTTAAGGAAGTGATATGTCTGTGACGGAGTAACTTGTAATCTGTGATTTAGGGCTTAATCAGGTATCACAAAACTGGGAATGAACTAGCTTCTGGATACACAGTTTGCTAGCACGGGAGCTAAGACTGAATTGAGCATGTAATATGGTAATTTTCCATAAAATTCTATTCTAATTACATAATTTTTAGGTTTTGTTTTCACTCTGTTAGAACATAATTTTATATAATTATAATTTCAGGTAGCGTCAGAGAGTCGTCGCCATACAAGAAGAGCGCGAGTTCTTCTCCAGGACATTTACCAAACAGACTGCAACTCGGTGGGTATCTAGTCACACACATAATTTAAAATCTTCCCTTGTGTGCACTATGAGGTGACTAAGGGATAAGAATTCTTATGTAGTGTTTTGTGAGAGAAATCTTCTCAATAGGCTATTAGTCAACCTAGTCAAATTAGAAACATTTTATCAAACGTCAAAACGCGCGCTTAGTGTGACAATTTTACTAAAATGAGTTATATGACGTCATACTACTCTTTACGCTGTCTCATTCGTATTCATAGTTTATCATATCATTAAAAATAGTATTTGTAACACCACTGGCTTTTCGTTGAAGGAAAACATCGTGAGGAAACCTGCATGCTTCAATTTCGAGGCATGTATTGTACCCACTGTCCATTACAAGTGGCGACGGGCTCACCCCCTGTCACACTGGACAGACTTTCGGTACTCCTGGTGAAATGTGGATGTTCTGAGATTTCAGAATATCTCTGACTACCCCCTCGGGGAACATAGTCGTGAGCATATGCGTAAAAATAGTATTCAAGCTAAAAATTACTGAATATTAGTTAAACGTTATATTCAAACGTTCCTTTACTGAGAGATATGTAATTAGCTTACAGTTATTTAAGAATGTGTTTACTGTGTTATCAATGCTGTAAATCTTCCTAAGAATAATATAATACGTAATAAGATGTAATATAATATAATTTACTCATAGATAGGCGAATACCCTATTTTGGCGATATTTGAATAAAACAAATTAATAAAATAATCTCTCAAACCCCTTGCAGGAGGCGCCGTCCCCCATTGTTCCGAGGAGCTGGAGGCCCTCACCCCCTCGCGCTCGACGGAGAGACTCCACCGCGAGATGCAGAACCTCGAGGGGCTCATGAAGGACCTCTCCGCCATTACACAGCAGCAGTTCCACTGCTAGCTACACTCGGCTAGAGGGGAAACTACACTCATCGAAGGTAATACTCCACCATATAGAAGATTCGCTTCGCATTATGAAAAAAATAATAGAATTGAAGATACGCTATGATAAACATGAAGGAGAAACTCCACTAATCGAAGGTAAAACTCCTCTACGTCGAGGATTTGCTCCGCATTACGAAAAATTAATGGGAGTGTAGTGATGCAACGAAGTGTAAACTCCACGTTATGAAGGAGAAACTCCTCTCATCTCACCAATTAGAAGGATTTCCTCCGCATCATGAAATAATGGGAGTGAAGCTACGTAATTATAAACTCCACTGTATGAAGGAGAAACTCCTCTCATTGAAGGTACAACTCCACCACGTTGAGGTTTTGTATCGCATCATGAAATAATAGGAGTGTAGCTACGCAATGATAAAATCTACTGTATAAAAGAGAAAGTCCTCTCATTGAACGATTAACTTTTCTAAAATATCAATTAAAGAAGATACACCACTTAATTAGGAAGCAAACTCCTCGTACGAAGGAACTACTCCACCGTTAAGGTTTCATTATATTTATAGTTAAAATATATTTGTTAGGACAAATATTTTGAATAAGAGACAATTATCAGAAAAATATGAACACTTTTAAAGTACTATCGATTTCTAAGTAAACGAGATTTGAAAGACTAAATATAATGATCTCAGAATGGTTACTATAATTCATTATTATGCACTATAGTTGGTTTGATACTTAGATTATAAATCCTTGATGACTACAGCGATCTCTTTTTACCCGACTGCGCTAGAAGGAGAGTAATTTAGGAAAGCAAGGTAAACAGTTGCATTACTTTAAGGGGTGATTGTACCTATGATACTGAACAACTTTCCCTAAGAAACTTATAGGAAATGAGCAAAAACCATTTTGAACTTTCCATATTATCGATCGATCGAACGTTTGTATGAAAAGGTGACATTATTTTTTTGGAATAATTTTTTGTTCCCGTCGGAAAGTTGTTCGGTATCAAAAGTAAAATCACCCAGTAAATTAATGCAATTTCTATGTATCTTTTTTGTTGTAAATAAAATTAGATGCACTCTTTCCTCGTCACCCTCTCCCTGATGTAATCACATTCCGGGAGTTTCAATTTGCGCAATATCCATAACGCCGCCAAAACAAGTTGAATACCTTAAGCGCATGACTTGACGAGCAATGTAATTCGTTTGAATTGTGTCAATCTCTGTGGTGTTATTCAAAGGTAAAAGGATTTATAATCTAAGAAATAACCACTTTTCACATAAAGTCCCTAAACATAACTCTTATGTATAAAGTCATAAGTATGAAAATGGCTTAGTCTACATGACTTTGAAACGAAAATGAGGACTTTCGCAGGCTGTATATACAGTGCAGCACACAGCTTGTCAATAGGTGGGACTTTTGGTTAATTTGTTTGACAATCTGTGTGTTGGGCTGTACTCTCGCGCGGGGGGTAAGGAGGTAGCTGGAATTTCATGTAATCAATTCTATCCGTAAAACTGTCGGTAGATGGCATTGTTTGTTAAGCCAATGAGTTTTTGTTCCAGTGGTTTTATAGGGAATCGACAGATGGCGCTACGGTCTTCGCTAAAAAAGATCAAATTATTAGATATTTCCAAATAGATTTCTTTAAAATAATCTTTTCATTGTTTTCGAATATGTTTAATCGAAAATTTGAAACTGTTTACGTCTGACATGGTTGTATGGGCTCGATCCCTTGGCCGTTAAAAAGAGCAGACACAGTCTTGACATCATTTGGCTCACTTCTCTATGGAGAGATGAATATGCCATCTGTTGATTTTTTTAGGAAGTAAATTAAATGAAAAAAAATACGTATATTGGAACTTGCTTCAATTTCAACCTTCGTGAGGTAATTTTAGTATAGTGGCTGTCCACCCCAAAGAGTACACAGTCGTGAATGTATGGATGTCAAGTTTGATATAACCGAGCGATCTCCTCGCCCCCCGCGTCACTTTAGATTTTGTACGAACGTTTTTGGATACGTCTCGATTTATAACTTTAAAAATAATCCAAATTCGGATCTTTTCTACTATTTATAACCGCCTTGTAGTTTTATATTTTAGTAGTTTTTATTATTATTTTGTAATTTTTTATGTGATGTGACTGTTTTTGACATTTTCGGTGAAGTATTGAATTTTAATACTGTCTTCTTTTCGAATTTATTGATTCTACATGTATGCTATGTTAGCTTAATTAAATTAAAGATTGAAAAAGTCGGGCGGCGAGCGGGATTAGAACCCACGACCTGCCTATCCGGGGCATGCTCCACTCCAACAGAGCTGTCGGCGCCCCGCAGGCCACGACGAAATTTTCAATCTATATCATCGTCTTTAAGGGACGTCAGCGCCATCTACCAGAGTTTATGCAAACTACTGACTCACAAGTCTAATGTTACAATTAGAATTCATGCGATATAGACAGGGTTGGCATGATTAAAACAAGTTGTTTTAAAACACGTGTTTAAAACAGTTTGAATTAAAACCGTGTTTTTTATTAAGTGTTTAAAAACACAGATTAAAACAAGTTTTAAACAATGTATAAAACATTAAGAAAAAAACAAGGTTTAAAACTACTTTTCATTGCGAATGAATGAAAATAAATTAATATTTAGGACTCTAAATAGCTTGACATAAAACCAGTTGAGTCTATCTCTATGCTATTGTACTGCTATAATTTGCATCAGTGTTAGAACTGGTGGCGCTACATAGCTGGAAGTGTGCCTCCATTCTTTTCACAAGTCCAACTAGTTCTTTTGTACATTTTCTGCAACGTACCCTACTGGTCTTCAGTGTGGTATTTTCTTGAGGAATCGATGTGAATTGCTCCCAAATTGCATGCTTTTTGCGTCCTGGACTTGACATTTTTATGAGGTGTTATCAGTTACAGAATTTATAATGAAATGATTTACTAGAAAGAAAGGCACTCGTATTTATAGAATAGAATTCCGCCGGTAATGTCCCTATGTCGGCCGTCGAAAGAAAGTAATTCAATGGACTAGTAAATAAGGGGAACACCCGCCAACTACTAGTGCTAGTGGGGCACTCCCCTGATTTACTATATTCAAACCAGGGTAATACCCTTATTTTAAACATACAATAATATGAATATTGGGGTTTCCCCTATTAAAAATGAAGATTAGTTAAAATTGTTAGAATGTAAAGCGTTCAGTATTGATTAGAGATACGTAACATAAAATAAATGTTTATCCATTGACAGATTTTTGTACATATTGAATGTATTATGGCTAATTTGAAAATACCTAGTCTAGAAATCAAATATTATAGGTCTAATTTATTTGAAATTAATGGCCTAAACACAAAAGAAAAAAAAACATAAAAAACAAAAAAAACACTTGTTTAAAACATTTTGAACTGTTTGTTTTATAAAATTTAAAAAAAACTGTTTTTTTTCCAACCCTGGATATAGATGTCACACCTTATTCCAATCGAATTTACTCTCTTCTTTGTTCTTTCTCCCTTATTCGTGAGGGGTTTGTGCTCTGCCTAAAGGTTGAGACATATTTATCGACGGCGACCGACGGCGGGCCCATACTAAATGAGATTTTTGTATGGGCCCGCCGTCGGTCGCCGTCGGTAAATGTGTCTCAACCCTAAGTAGGATCCCAGGCTGAATAGAGCTGTACATTGGCTGGTTAGAGGGCATTACCTTCAGCTACTATACAGCTTGGTATAGAGCTTTGTTATACTTGGGTATAGAGACCGTTTTTGTATACACCAAAATTTTGTATACTAGTATAATGTTGAATATATCCTATATAGGGTCCTTCTTAATATGCTGACACTTTTTAAGGGGATGATCAGACCGTCAAACTGAACAACTTTCTCTATGGCACCAACATAGAAATCGCGAAAAAAATTCTGCTGTTCCGTACAAAACTACAAACCTACTCGAGCACAAATGTAAGGGACAGCTGACTTTTCTTCGCGATTTCTATGTTGGTCCCATAGAGAAAGTTGTTCAGTTTGACGGTCTGATCATCCCCTTAAAAGTATGTATGTAAACCTACATCTGTAAAATTGTCAAAAACAGTCACATTTCTAACTCAATTAATCACTGCCTATTTTGATCCTGTTTACCCAAACTGTACTACTTCTATACTATACTATAAGTTAACTGTACCTAGTATGTACTATACTTAACATTGTGATTCGTATATATATAAATAGTTGGTTGTACATAGCTGGTTAGTTCATAGGTTTAATATTATAGTTAAATAAGTTATGCATTTCATTGTGTCATATAAATTTTATTATTCAACGATTTAGGATTTTTTTTTATATTTTTGAGAAACTTAGTTTAATTATAAATAGGTCATGAAGAAATTATATATGTAATGTATCTTCGATCACTAATAAAAACTAGATTAGGCCTATGACAGCTTTAGTTCCGATATAGCCGTTTTGGCGCTGAAGTCACATTTTCCCTCATGAAACGTCATCATTGGACAATGATAGGACGCCATATTGAACTTACAGCAACAGTAGCGTTATGCCGTGTTGTTGCGTCAGAAGCTTAGATCTTGTGTTTTTTCTGTTATTTTCGCTAGAGTTGAGAATCCTCAAGAAGCCCTAATTCTTCTCCGTTGAATGACATAATAGAGAGCTATGTGACAACTAGTAACGGTAATATATTAGATTTAGTAGTTTATAGGTTCACAATAATAATACAATGTGTATTTTGCATTAAAGTAACTTTAAAATATTTTCTTTTTCATAAATAAATTAGAGATTATTTATCTGTGGATTTCAAAAACTGAAACGCGGGCGGCCATGATTGAGCATCGTATGACGTCACATTTCAAACAACGAAACGTCTTGTGAGTTGAAGCGTCGTAGTTAGCTTTACTTTGTTTATTGAAATATGACGTCACACTGTCAAGTATCACGTGATCGGCTGTTTTCGCGCGAATCTCAAATGACTGTATGAAAAATATTGTTTTTTTCGAATAAATAACCCTTTTTAAGAAAAAGATAATTGTAAGAGGTATACAATAAACATACGTATCATTTATATCTTTTTGAAAATTGGCAAATAGCCAATTCCGGAGTACCTGTATACATACCTATAACTACAAGTTCTATAAAAACTAGCCTGACGACAGCAGCGCCAAAACGGAAATGTTGGAACTAACTGCCAATTTCACTGTCGTATCTGTAGCTTGCTACATATCAGTAATCTGTTGACTAGATGCGGTCTCATTCTCATGTAAAATCTCAGCAATGGGGAATTTTCTGACAGCCAACCAAAAGTTACTAAAGCTGTTCTAAGAATAAGTGAGAGGAAGTGTTTCAAGTCTCTGTTTCTACTATTTTACTATTTTTCTTAATTAATGGCCGGTTGCTTGCGTCTAGCGCGGCAATTCTGCCAATGTCAAGTAGTTTATAATCTCAAGTTATTGTTTTATGGTTAAAACACAAAAGAGTTTCACAAAATGGCGGAGCCACGTGCAAGCCTAAGAGAGGCCAACACGCATGCGTCTACCCTCCGCCAGACTTGCAGCGCGACTCCGTCTCTGTTTCTGTAATTCAACACAGCCTTAAAATTTCGTTGCTATTTAAAATGGAGTATAGTATTATATTAGTGATCTGAGAATGTTAAATACAAATATAAATTAATAACGAATGACTTAATTTGCCAGTTTAATATAGCTATTAAATAACTTGCCTCGAAATGGAACAGTTTGTATGTGTTTAGTTGTATGAAATTTATATGATTAGTATCCTTTTAAACTTAACCTCGGTTTATACAGAAGAGACGTGTGGCGGTGGTGGATAATCTAAGTAATACAATATAAACCTTATAGTACGTAGCATAGCGTCGTTTTTGTGATAAAGGAGAATCGCGCCCGCGCCTCCAGGTGACGTCCACGTCTCTTCTGTATAAACCGTGGCTAAGAGTCTACCCATCAAACTGAACAACTTTTACCATGGGAGCGAACCGATCGGAGCAAAAAAAAATCTGCTTAGGCACTGCAGTTTAGTATGGAACAGCAAATTTTTTTTTTACTCCGGTTGGTTCGCTCCCATAGTAAAAGTTGTTCAGTTTGATGGGTAGACTCTTAGTTTAAAAGGATGCTAATGATATCAATTTCACCCTGTAGTATTTTGTATTTGTGCACCCATACACCCTCCCTTAGGGTAAGCCTGTGCCCTGCAGTGGGACGTATGTAGGCTGATGATGATAATAGTATTTTTGCTGATTATGTGTGACTAGTCACGAGTCATTGTGTCATTTTATTTAATTCGGAGCGCGCTCCGTAAAAACGAAGTCTTGTGATATTTTCAATACTTACCATTTAAAGTCAGTGAAATTTTTCAGAAACAATCTAGAAACTAATCTATATGTTTGCATGAAGTCCGATTTTCGTTAAATATAGTTTTAAAGTTACAGTGCCTCAAAGATTTCCAGACAAATCTTAAATTAATCCTAGCACTAAAACTGTATATTTAAACGAAAAACTGACTTCATACAAACATAGAGATTAGTTTCTAGATTGTTTCTGAAAAATTTCACTGTCTTTCATTGGTTAGTATTGAAAATATCACCAGACTTCGTTTGTATGCAGCGCGCATTTACGCATTCGGAATTTACTTCTCTTAATAACATTTCATGACATCTAATGTTTTATTCCAATGGGGCAATGGTTTACCCTAAGAGAAAGGATCTCTCTTTAAGACTAGAGTGAGCCATACCAATTGTAAAGTGTCCACTTTTTTTGACGTTTAGGTTTGAGTGTGTGGTGTCAAGTAGTATGGACAAAAGGCACCAAGTGACATATGGCCTTATGTTTACGGTCACTTTTCACACACACTAGCTCAAAAAAAAGTGGACAGCCGCATAAACAAATATCTATAGTTCCATCTCCTTCTACTATTAAAGGTATGTCATAAGACAAAAGAGACCAACTACAATCGTAAATTTATGCGGACTCTATGGAGATCCTTCCTCTTAGGGTTTACCTTTTTCGCGACTAACAATGACGTATTTACGCACCTAACTACTGAAGTTTTATAGTTTCGTGTAGAATGTCGTCCTTCCGTCATCCTTCCATTCACACAAACTTCCTTGTAAAATAATTGTCACTAAATAATAAAATAGGTAATATTTGTATAACATTTTGATACATTCTATTCTATTTGTACATTTTTAGATAAAATTAAAATGTGTTTAATGACTGCTAATACATGTCATGTCGGCGTCGATAGAAAAGGTACCTTTTGGATGTGCGTATGGATTGAGGAGTCACATTTGCTATTGAAAAAAGGACTCTATGCCCATTTCGTAGGAAAGTAGTAGAATTTGTAGCAAAAGTAGGTATAGAGAAGTTACGTGAACAAAAAGGTGGCTCCTCACACCAGATGCATCTGGTGTGAGGAGCCACCGGGAACTCAGAAAGTACGAGATGAATCTTTTTGAAAATTTTGTAGGATTATAAGGATAGTAGGGGTTCAAAAAAAAACTGCTCCGTACAATTAAAACTGAAAAAGTTACAATACTTTGATCGTGGCTCTGGCATCTGTGAGGACCCACCTTTTTGTTCATGTAACTTCTCTATACTTTTGCAACAAATTCCAGAATTGGGCCTACAAAATCTACTAATTTCCTACAAAATGGGCAGAGAATCCTTTTTTCAATAGCAAATGTGGCTCCTCAATCCATACGCACATCCTTTTGGCTATCGTCACGAGCTTTTTCAGAGCAGTGTTTTAACCTTAGGGTTCCGGGGTTTAATTGTAGCACGGAATCGCATTATTTCACGCTCTATCAGTGTTGTAGCGTGGGTTTCTGCCGCCCTCTTATCTTATCTACACAAAATATTACGAAATTTTTTGCACATCGATTCGGGTTGTGATCAGACATCTTTTGGTTTATCCATGCCAAAAATAGAAACTTAGAGCGAGCGAAGCGAGTTGACTTTTCTCCTCAATACGAATCGGTTGGAGCCAGAGCTTTTTACGTACAAAACATGTGGAAAGTAACCGAAGTAAAAGCTATGGATCGAGAGAAGCAAGCTCGACATTTTTTAGCACCACGTCTTAGTTGTGGTTTGAACTCTTAGGATTATGTGTAGTGTAGGCACGGTAATTAAAACAGAAACTTAGAGCGAGCGAAGCGAGCTCGACTTTTCTCGGCTCTACGAATTGGTTATAAGCTCAATCAACCTATATTTTTTCCGAATTTGCCGCCCCTAGTAAAGTGCCGCCCGGCACTCGCCCCCAGAGACAGCTGGCAGCACTGTCGCATTCCCGCTTTCTTTCTCGCTCTAGTAAATGACGTTCCTGAGCGACATAAAAGATGTCGTCTTTATAACATCTTTTTGAAGTTGGTTAAAAATTAGTTCGAAGCTTACTGATGAGTGCTGTCAGACGAGGTTCAATCCTAATTCTAGTCGCATATCTTCGTATTTACGACTAGAATTGACAGAAATATAGTTGCAAGCGAGAGCGAGCATGACAGACAGTGGTAGCCGACACGGCTGTATATTGCAGTCTCACTCTTTGGTGTTATTCAATATTTAAAAATAAAGTAAAAAGAAAACAATGAACAAATCTTACATCGCACTTTATTTATTTAAATAATTAATTATAATATAATGTAAATATTTATACTTAATGTAATTATAATTATTATGTACACGTTTGTTGTAAGTTCACATTAAAACTAGGCATGTTCATTGATAAATTAAATTGTTACCTTTTACAAATCTGATCACCAATTAAATTACCTATTTTAATTAATTTTTAAACAGCAGCAGTTCATGATTTTGACAAGTCTAAAAAACATGTTTAAAAGTTATTTGTTTTACAAAAGAGTGCAAAGTTGCTTTTTAACCGCGTGCTCAATTTTGATGACCGAGCAAGCTAAGATTTTAAAATTAAAAAAATTAGAATCCTGGGCGTTAGAATCAAAAGAGCACGAGGTGAAAAATCTTTGCACTCGAGTGCAACACGTAACTTTTCATCCCACCTCAGCGAGGAAATGACTAAATGGAAAAAAAAACTATGGTAAATTGGGCACCATGGAGGGAGAAGTAAATAAGTTTAATGATGTTTTGAATTCACAAACTTAGTGCACACGATGTTCTAAATACAATTTACTGTATCCTCTAGCGGATAAAAACGGCTTTTGCACTCAGATATCGAAGAGCGAAAATACTCTTTCCGAGATGGGGGGATGAAAAAAACACTAACACAAAATAAATGTCTCGAAATGTTTATAAACATTCCTAAACATTACAAGTAATTACAACAGTTGACGAATGTTCTAGCAAATACAGAAATGGTGAATTCAGGCCATCAAACTGAACAACTTTCAATATGGAGACTACCTCAGAAAAAAAAAAACAGATGTCCCTTACATTTGAGTGGGGTAGGTACAGCAGTTGTGTATGGGACAGCAGTGCTGCAATCGCGGTTAATATTCGGCGATTGAACTGTGACTGGACTACGTACGAACCATAACTTTTGACACATTTGGTATTGCGCTAATCGCGGTACAGCTCATGACAGCTTTTAGAGCCGTTTTGACAGATAGCTCAGACTTTAAAGGCTGTCAGTTTATATAGAGTATAGCGCGATGCGGAATTCAGCACAATTAAATAGTAATTGGATTGCAATGTGATTAGAACCGAAATTGGGTAAGAATAGAACTTCGATGTTTTAAGTTAGCGCAATCGGTCTCCTGATTTTTTGTCGCGTTTCCTGATGTAGGCTCCATATTGAAAGTTGTTCAGTTTGATGTTCTGAGTTCTGAGTTCCGTTTCAGTATTTGCTAGGCTGTTTTCTTACACCTTGTATAAAAAGAGGAACATAAACACTTCGACATTATAAAATGAAATCTTATTAAATAATCGTGTTCTTTGGTCTGCTATTTCTCCCATGTAAATAAAGTCCTTTCTTTCAAATACTTTTCCAGTAACAAGTTTAAGTAGATAATTATTTTCAATTTAATATCTAATTATCGTATATCACGAGGAATTGCGCACGATTTGATTTGAATGTAATATTTGTATCGAAATAACCTTCCTTTTGTCGACTTCCATTCAAAATCAAGTTTTATTATAATGGTATTAATGTTGCTTCTTGTTGTACAATATTTAACCGAATTTGAAAGGAGATTGTTGTGAAATGGTAAATAAAATTTGAAAAGCAAAATGTGCTCGTGAATGTTCAAAAACCCATTGTAAAGTGCTCATTTTTAAGACTAAGGGCCTGCTTCACCACTTTAAGATAAGTTCTTGATAGCTTATCTGACAGATCGTTTGACATAATTATTTCGTATAAAGATAATGTCAAGATCTGTCAGATAAGCCAGATAACCTAAATCTTTAGGACGAATTTCTCAAAAGTAACTGTTGTATAAATTGTGCTCAAAAATGACAAATTTTGTAAAAACGAAGCAACATTTCGAAGTCAAAACTAAAGTTTTCGTAATTAGTTGTTAAGAGGAACTGTTAGACTGATTTTATGTATTCATTTTTTAGATAATTTTTTTAATACTTATAAATTTATTTTTTCAAAATATTTTTGTTGTCTTGTCTTTGTGAATGGGTTATTAATATTTTTATAATCAAAATCGTTAATCGAAACATTTCGAAAAAATGGCTAACTGCCAGTTGCACGTACGTTCATTAAAGTTAATCCTCCATCTCTTGCTGTCACTTTTAGTCTTGTTGACGTAGTAAAAGCTGGCGAGAGATTTAAAGGAAGATTAACTTTAATGAACGTACGTGCAACTGACCGTAAATCTTTTCAAATGTCGAAATTTTTAGATTTGTCAAAATTTAATATATTTTGAACTATCGTTTTCTTTCTTACACTAATTAATATTTTCATGAGTGCAAGCGAGAGAGCTAATGTTTTAAATTATATTAATAGCTCATTCACAACTTTGAAGATGTGTGTCTAAAAGTTGTACAACTTTAACACTACCCACCAATACAAGACTGTACATTTATTCCAAATCTGTATTGAAACTAACTGATTTTGTAAGTGAATTATAATTTAGAATGTATTGTTTAATAATATCGTCAGTCTGTTCGTACGAACGATTCTCTGTACAATTATAATATACTTGTACTATTTATTGATTTTGAGTTTTATTTCGGTGGTCTTTAAGGTGCTCACGACTATATTGCCCAAGGGGGTAGTCAGAGATATTCTGAAACCTCAGAACATCCACGTTTCACCAGTAGTACCGTAACTCTGTGTGACGGGTGGTGAGCCCGTCGCCGTCGGTATAGTCGTGAGCATATGCTATGCTATGCTTAAGGTGGTTGCATAGTTGTCAATTTTATACAAAAGTTTGACGCATAATACGCGTAGACGGTATTATTAACAGTAATATTTTATATATGAAAAAATAGTTTAAAAACTCTAGATGCCGCGTATCAAATAACATTTGCAATTATAATATAATTATGAAGATATAAAGCTTTGAACTTTACCTTAGAAAATTATATCATAAATTGCAAATATTATTTGATACGCGGCATCTAGTTTTTCTATACTATTTTTCCAAATATAGACTATTACTTTTAATGATACCGTCTACGCGTATAATGTGTCAAACTTTTGTATGAAATTGACTACTCTGCAATCACCTTAATCAAATAAAGTACTTAGGGTCACCACACACCTAGCGGAGAACTGTTCGAGCAGTTTTCATTAATCAAATTGATCATGCACTCAATGGTAATTGAAATAGAGTTGAAAATATCATGCAAGAAATGCGAACACGTCACAGGGATCTTTTGCACGCTATTTTCAACTCTATTTCAATTAACATTGAGTTCATTATCAATAGGCTACTTGACAACTAGTCAAATCAGCTAATCTTTATCAGACGTCAAAACGTGCGCGTTGTATGAAATTTGTACTCAATTCTGAGTTGTGACGTCATCAACATTTCATTACTTTTAAAGTTTATTTTGTTATTAAAAATAGTATTCAAGCTAAAAACTCAATGAAAATGGGAGTTTAGCGTTATTATCTAACCTTTTTTTTATTGAGAAGATAAAAATAAAATATATTGAATGTAGTCAAACCCAATTGATTAATGAAAACTGATCGATTAGTTCTCCGCTCGGTGTGAGCTGACCCTAGGCCGCATATTATGTAAATCCCCTGTAGTCGCCTGCAGTCTAGTCGATTTGCTATTTGGACCTTCGCCGTACAGACAACAGAATACAGAGTGAAATTGATATTGTGGGGACTTGCCACAGATGTCAACACCCACAAGTTATAGCAACGAAGCTAACAGATGGCGCTACGGTCGCACTCGCAAATGTGCACGTAAGACAATTGCGACGTCGCATTGGTAACCCGTTAGCCGCTACACATAAGGTTCACAATCGTATATAAGACATGAATCGCGCAAGAGAAATAATCACAGAGATTCGATATAATTATATACAATGTCCAACCAAGATCTGTTGGACCACGGCCGGTCCCCAGGCTTCACACTTAGCCTGGCGGAAGATCTTCCCTTTTCACCGGAGGAACCTTCCACAGTAGTTCCTCCACAATATCATTAGTGTCCTTTTAAACTAAGAGTCTACCCACCAAACTGAACAACTTTTAGTACGGGAGCAAACCGATCGAATCTCTCGAAATCGAATAGTAACAAATTATTACTGCTTTTTATAAAGGAAAAACTTTCAGTGTCCTGTCTATCACAGATTTTTTCACCCTTCTGAAAACATTTCGAAAGCGCTCGTTGGCGTAGTGGAGCTTCGGTATTAGAAATAATCACCGAAGGTAGGCAACGTCAGGTCCGGTCAGTCTTTGGATGGGTGACCGTTTAGTGGTATTTCATCTCGAGCGTTTCCGTGCTTCGGAAGACACGTTTTGCTGTCTCGGATAGTTCCGTCAGATGGCGTTGTAACTATTCGTTAAGCCAGATCAGAGGCCTATTAAGGCGGCTTGAAAATTCTCTGACAGCAAGTTTACCACTAACTTGCTTCCACCAACACGCACTGGGCCCGCGTGGTGGAGTATGGCCCACTCCCTCTCACCCTTATTCGTGAGGCCTCCGCCTTTGCCCTGCAGTGGGATTCTACAGGCTATAACTTACTTCTGAAAACATGAATTAAGTATTAAATTTGATTTACCCCTCTGTATGGGAGTTCTAATGCCCATGGTATCACCAGGTGAAAATTTTATAATTCCTTTTTCAATATTTCAATTTTAAGCAGCATGTGTTGTTTTTCCAAATAATACATTTGGTTTTTATGCTCTCTCTCGTCTTCTAACATTTGTCGTTGTATTTTCTTTAGCAGTACCTCCTCCTGCAGGAGCTCGTTTCTCAAGGCCACTGTCTTATCCTCTGAAGAACTATTTTCTATTTGGTTACCTAGAATATAAACAAATTAATAACATTTTTAATTTAATTTAAGATTAAAATTAAAGATTAAAAAATTACTCCCGGGCGGGACTTGAAGAAGTGCCGGGAAGTGCGTTATCCAATTTCGCCACCGAGCCCACTACCCAGAGAACGAAATTTTCAATCTATTGCGTCTTAAGGGGACGTTAATTTAAGATATTTGCAAAAATATGCTTTGGATGCGTTTAGGATACGTGATGGAATTCCATTATGTACCTTAAACTTAGATCGTGTAACTAGGGACCAGCCTTGCGGTAGCATTTCCCCTCTGCCAAGTTACAAGATCAATTGATCATGTGCATTTACATACAATTTTATACCTTATAACTAACTAATCGCGTTTGGGGTTCACACGAGACTATTTTTAACAATCTAAATTCGAATCTAAAATTGAGGTGGAGTATTCAAGTTTCCCTCTATTTTTCCTTCCATTCCAATATGTAGTTTTAACGTGAGTTGTGAGTTTATCCGTCACTTTGTTCGCACATATTATATACCAGATTTTAATTCAAATCATAAGCTATCAAACAAAAAAAGTTTCATCAAAATCGGTTTAGTATTTCTCGCATGATGCATATAACAAATTCGCACATACAAACAAGAATTCTAAAAATGGTTGATTTGGAGTCAGGTACACCTATAAACCATATCGTCATCTTTTTTTTGTAAATATCTTCAATGACAGACACGCTTCTTTTACAGTTTTATACATATAATAGTTATAATAAATTATTTCTGATGCAATCATTCTTACTCGTAACTTTCGAAACGCATACATTTACAATCATAACCAAAAAAGTCATTGAGTAATTGCAATTAGCAATTACAAAATGGAATTAGTAATTAATCATATTTTGCATAATTCATGGTGGTCCAGTGGCGAGTCACCTTGCCTGCTGTGCACGAGGCAATGATTTGGAATTTATGTACGATTTGTAACACCACTGGCTTTTCGGTGAAGGAAAACATCGTGAGGAAACCTGCATGCTTCAATTTCGAGGCATGTATTGTACCCACTGTCCATTACAAGTGGCGACAGCTCACTCCCAGTCACACTGGACAGAGTTTCGGTACTACTGGTGGAAACGTGGATGTTCTGAGGTTTCAGAATATCTCTGACTACCCCCTCGGGGAATACAGTCGTGAGCATATGCATGCAGAACATTACAAAGCCTAAAGTCCTTTACAGCACTACTTTTCGGTGAAGGAAAACATCGTGAGGAAACCGGCATGCTTCAATTTCGAGGCATGTATTGTACCCACTGTCCATTACAAGTGGCGACGGGCTCACTAGATCTCTACCCGCAACAGTGAAGTGCTATTTTTTTTTTAATTGTGAGATTCGAACTCATGATCGAATGAATATACAAACTTCATATTACTTAGGTCATTTCGTACTGCTGATTTCAAGGTGTGACTGTCAAAAATCGCACTCCTAGACAGTTTCGGTACTATAAGTGAAACATGCATGTTCTGACGTTTCAGAATATCTCTGACTACCCCCTCGGGGAATATAGTCGTAAGTATATGCATGCATAACATTTTGCCCAACACTGTTACTAAGTATAGTCAATAACTCACATGGCGCTGGCTGGTGTTCGTTTTGTAACGCAGCAGGTTCCCAGGGCACCTCCCTGAACCCACTGGAACTGTTGCCGGGTGTGGTGTTGGGTTCCAAACACTTTCTCTTTGCTTCCGGCTGTTCCTCTAGTTCCACTTTAATGTTGTTTATGATATCATCGTGCGAATCTAAAATTACAATTCGTATGTAAAATATATTAAAATAGTAATCAAGACAAGACAAATGTGTCGATATACAGTATGTAAGTCAAAATCTAAGTCAAAATAATTCATCCAATATAGGAGCTTGAAGCACACTTATTAGACATCAATTATTTTTGCCAGATGTAAAAAAACTCTATTGTAGCCTTAGGGTGCTTCAGACCATCAAACTGAACAACTTTCACTATGGAGCCAACATCGAAATCTCGAGAATAAAAACCCCAGTTTCATACAAAAACTGCAGTACAATCGGTACTGCAATCAATTCAAATGTATGGGACAGCTGATTTTTTCTTTCGCGATTTCGAAGTTGGCTCCATAGTGAAAGTAGTTCAGTTTGGTCTAAAGCACCCTCTAAATGCGCGTCACTGACCAAAACCACACCATATATTGAGGGGTATATCAGACTAAAAAATATATATAAATCAGGTAGTTTCAACCCATGTGAATAAATCTAAGATCAAATGGATAAAGTTGTGGGCACAGTTAGTTTATAATATTGTAGGTACACTTACCACCATTTACTGCAACAAAGTATAAATTGTCTGTAGCCGCCTCTATATTTTCTGTATTATCTGGAAAAAACCGTAGACTATAAATGAAAAAAAAAAAAACTTTAAGTGAGCCATACCAATTGTAGTGTCCACTTTTTTTGACGTTTAGGTTTGAGTGTGTGGTGTCAAGTAGTATGGACAAAAGGCACCGAGTGACATATGGCCTTATGTTTATGGTCACTTTTCACACACACTAGCTCAAAAAAAAGTGAACAGCCGCATAAACAAATATCTATAGTTCCATCTCCTTCTACTAATAAAGGTACGTCATAAGACAAAAGAGACCAACTACAATCGTAAATTTATGCGGACTCTATGGAGATGCTTCCTCTTAGTGGAGGACCTTACATTATACATGTTATACTGGAGTGTGTCTGGAATGCAGATCTGTGAACTAGGTTTATCCATGCATCATGCATGCATTCATCATGAGGTTTATAAGAACAAGTGATGGGGAAGTTGCACCAAAATTATAATGAGATATTTTTAATCTTAGTAATTAAATAATAATTCAATTCGATTCAATTATTTTGTGTCAGATCATAGATCCATAGAGGTGTTAGTATTAGTAACAATGACTTAAGATATACAGGGTCCTTCTTAATATGCTGACACTTTTTTACGGGGATGATCAGACCATCAAACTGAACAACTTTCTGGCACCAACATGGAAATTGCAAAAAATAATCTACTGTCCAATACATTTGGCTCAAGTAGGTTTGCAGGTTTGTATGGAAGGGCTGATGTTTTTTCGTGATTTTGATGTTGGTGCCATAGAGAAAGTTGTTCAGTTTGACGGTCTGATCATCCCCTTAAAAAGTGTCAGCATATTAAGAAGGACCCTGTATTATATTCTACATTTTCAGCCCCATGTATGCAGGGCAGGCATTTGCCCCCCTCGCTACGTTACTGCATATCATAAGTTATGTACCAACCTGTAGTGACAATCTGATTCATATCATAAACACTATCATCACCTTCCACAGAGTACAAAATCATTCTTTTGATTCTCTCTTCTATCATCGTGAGGACGGGCACGGCGCCTGGCTCACCACTACTCTTCATTTGTTCTATTATACTCAATTTCCTTCTAGTGTCCCTTTTGAGGGCCTCATATTTGAGTTTTAAATTCTTTGTACTACGAAATATAGTTCCCATGGCGCTGTTATATTCGTTTTCGATCTCCTTCCACGCTTTCGCTTTATCTTGCCAGGTTATTGCATTACTCTCCGTATTTTCTACTATATATTTCTTCGCTTCGACGAGGGCTATCAATTTTTCAGTCTCTTCACGACTGAAATTCACGCTTCTGTCACGTTTCGTGCTTAATAATTTATCCATTTCTTACAGTTTACCTAACAGAAAAAGTTTCTATCGGTTACAAAAACATTCAGTATACACTCTGACCATGAATATTAATAGGTTTAACACACTTTATTGCGTCAAATTCAGATTAGAGAATCAAATAAACAACTTTCTTCGCTATTCTTTAATGTATTTTTCATTAAAAGTGGAAAAAACTAAATAAACAGCTGCACCAGCTAAACGTCAAAACAAAGTGTCCACAGATTATTAAGAATATGTCCAAAAAGTGTCAATTTGACGAATCAGAACAACGAACAATCGTTAGTAGCAAGCAAAGATTATCGCTTCATCTTCACCTCTCTTTCACTTGTAGCTCCTCTAAAGAGAGATTAGTTCCCTGAAAGAGCATGAGTAAAAGAAAGAGAGATAGATTGCCTGCGTATCACGATTCACTCACTCACAAACTTTAGGCGAAGCTAGAGGCGTACTCTTACAGATCAAAACCATCTAGATTGTAAACATATTTACGGTATTTTCTTTTTCAAAAATCATAATTATTTGTGTGTGCAAATCTTTTCTGACTCCATACGGGGTATTTTGGTAAATTCATGGATAAATTCACTTCTTAGTAATACAATTACTAGTGCTTAAACGCTGAAAGAAAATGTTCCTTCTCGATTCAATTAATCTTCATTGAACCATCTCTTAAATTTAAAAAAAGTAAATAGTTGACGTCTGACGTTTGTATTGTTTGACTATTTTTGTGCAAATTTTACTTGAATTTTGTGAAAATGGTGAATTTTTCAACGCGTTTCTCTATTTTTTTTTGTTCATTCATAACAAACTGAATTAATTTCAAGATGACTAGTGAATCCACGTAAGTACCTAAGCCATCTATCAAGACAGTAAACATAATAAAGATATACTAAAAGTCGGAAATCGTTTTTCGGTCCAAGTGTTCATTTTCACGAATAATATTCGAAATACAAGGAGACCATAAACTTTTTAAGGGTAGTTAGTAATTGTGCTACAACTACTGTAAGGCTGAGCCTCTCACAACAGCAGGTGGGAGTAGAACATACTCAGGAAGTTGGAATAGGTATTGTGCATACCTGGAGATCAGACTGCCTTACTCTTCGGAGGTCGGTTATGTTCGTCCTTTCGTAAATTCCCGTCGTTGTTTCTGACGTTAACTTTGTCCCTTTATCATCCAAAGACAAAATTTATAGAAAGGGACAAACGCAAAATCAGAAACATCGACGACGGACACGTACGAAAGAAGGACGAACATTACCGACCGCCATGATTAATTTTCGTGTTTCCATGCTTGTAAGGAGGTTATGAATCCATTGGTTATTAATCCATGTACTCGATGACACTAGTATACTATACTAGTATAGTATATACTTTCGGTAGTTTACATACTGTAGAAGAAGATAAAGATAATGTAGAGAAGATGGAGACATACCTTGATTTTATCGTTGTCTCATGGGTGGCATGCTAGCCCTTTATAATAGCGCATTCACTTAACTCTTTAAAAAAAATATACATGACCAAACCAGCATAGAAATATCTATGCATCAACTCTACATATGCATCTATTTTGATAACTAGCTTTTGCCTGTAACTTTGTCCACGTGAAGTTATAATATATTTTATTTTTATCCTCTCAGTAAAAATTAGCATTGGTAAATAACGCTAAATTCACTTTTTCAGTGTTAATTTAGCTTCAATACTATTATTAATAACAGAATGAACTATTAAAAGTAATGCAATGTATAATGATGTTCGTACGAGGCGAGGTAAGTCAACCCTACACATAAATGTCATGTACAATTTGCTCAAAGTGCTCATGTGAGAGCGTCAGCATGTCAAATCTAAAACATTGTTTGAAGTGCCGGACCTGTGTCTATTTCCAAATGTCATGTATCTATCGTCAGCGGTTTGGGCTGTGCGTTGTCATGTAACCCTTTTATAAGTATAGACAACGTGCAGGTCGGTGCAGGCGCGAGCGAACCTGTCATCATGGCGCTGGACGCGGCAGAACCTGGAGCTTTTCACCGAGCTGTACCTGCAGCACACGGTGCTGCTGCAGTCCGCCTCAGACAACAAGGTGAAACATCTGAGCTTCTCATTGCAAACACTTTGTTTTGAAAATTGTACAAAATGTGACTTTTTGTTAATCCGAATGAAAATATGTTTTCGGTGGCTCATTGCGGAGAGGTCGTGGGGTCGTGAATCGTGAGGTCCAGGTTCGAATCCGCTCGGATGACATGCCATGTACCAATAAGTTTTTCAAATTTTTGGAAACCTGCATAAGCTGAAGAAGAAATTCCTGTGTATGTGAAGTCTACCAATCCGCATTGTGCACGCGTGGTGGACTAACGCCCATACACCCTGAGGGTAGGTCTGTGTCCTGCAGTGGGATGTCTAATGGATCCTTCCTTCACAGGTATTTTTCGGATACTTACCAGAAAAACCCAATCACTGATATGTTTTAGGCAATTGAGAAATTAACATTTTTCGTTTTTAATTTTCTTTTTCAGCAGGGTCCTTTTTAATATGCTGACAGTTTTTTAAGGGGATGACCGGACCATCAAACTGACCAACTTTCTCTATGGGACCAACATTGAAATGGCAAAAAAAAAACAGCTATTCCATACAAAACTGCAAACCTACGTAGATATCTCGAGACAGAAGCATAATATCGATTTAGTTTCTATAGGAGTTTTGTTCCATTGGACAAGACCTATCCAATGACACTACACTAGTTTAAAAAAAAATTATTACTATTTTCCAACTCCTCTTTCGTTGTACGGGAGGAGGTGCGAAAAAAATTATTTTCATCATAACTACTACATATCTGTTTTTGAGTTACTGTTATCAGTTATTTTGCCAAATTTCGATTGAATAGGTGCAAAAATGAGCGAGTTATTGAGGCGGGGCATAGTGAATGCAAATTCTCAGGAACACGGTGTGTAATAAAATAATAACAGTCGATACAGAAGCTGACGCAGGAGCGGCGAGCGGCGCTGCGGGCGCTGGGCGCGGCGCTGGAGCCCGGCCTCGAGCCCCTCGCCTTCAGGACCCGCCGCCTCGTCTACATGTACCGCTGTCTGTGCAGGACTGAGGTGTGGATTATAATTGTTACGTTCAGTGTACACATAGGCATATCGTCGACTAAAGTGTCAGACCTCGTAACTCCATTAGATCAAATTTTACAGGAGGCACAAAAAACGTCAACACGAACAATGGCAGCCCAGAGTTATATGGTTTTCTATTTATTATTCAAAGTCAAAGTCAATATAATTTATTCAATATAGGAGCTTGCATCACACTTATCAAACGTCAAATCTTTTTTAAAGCTACCACCGCGTCGGAACGTGTTGTTGCTGTAGAAAAGATTCGGCCTGAAACTCTACAACATAACACGACTTAATAACTATTACAATATAAATTCTTAAGCTAAAGTTATGTATACTATAATACATAGTCTATTTAATAAAATAATTGATTCTATACAGTAAATTAAATAAACTATAAGCTAGTAACCTCAGACCCAAGCATATTGATCCTTTAAATAATCATCCAGTTTATAATATGCTTTTTTACAGAGGACTTTTTTGATTTGAGTTTTAAACATGTTTTCGGAAAGATTCAAAATGGTCTCGGGGATTTTATTATAACAACGTATACAGTGACCCATGAAAGACGTGTTGACCCTACTAAGCCGAAAGTGTGGAGATATCAATTTATTTTTGTTTCGAGTGTTTTACTTATGGACATCACAATTTTTTGGAATTAAAGACAAATTTTTTCTTACATATAAAATGTTTTCATAAATAAACTGTCCATAAACTGTTATAATATTAATTTCCTTAAAATGGTCGCGAAGTGAATCACGACAGCGCAGACCATATATAGCTCGAATTGCCCGTTTCTGTAGGATAAAGATTGTCTCAATGTCTGCAGCACGACCCCACAATAAAATAACATAGGACATGATACTATGAAAGTAACTGAAATATACGAGTCGGACTGTTTCAATATCAGTTAGTTGTTAATTTTTTCTGACTGCATATGCTGCAGAGCTTAGCCTACCAGCCAGAGTTTCAATGTGGGAACCCCATTGCAGCCTAGAGTCAATCGTTATTCCCAAAAACAGTGTATAATCAACAAAATCTAGACTATCTCTGTTTAAAGTTACTTGGGTATCTACAATTGGTACATTTGGCAAAACAAATTTCATACATTTCGTTTTTTTTGCATTAAGTGCGAGATTATTTGCGTTAAACCAGTTCAAAACTTGTTGAAGGGTATCATTTACGTCGTCAAGTTCTTGGTCCTTCCTATTTACTTTAAAAATCAGAGAAGTATCATCCGCAATTAATACTATGTTCGACAAGTTTTGTACCATATGTGGCAAATCATTTATGTAGACCAAAAAATGGAACGGGCCCAAAATTGAACCCTGGGGCACGCCTGTTTGCACATGTGATCCAGATGATTTAGATCCGTTCACTAAAACTTTTTGGACTCTGTTTTTTAAGTAGGAGTTCATCAAATCAAGAGCTGTGCCAGTAACTCCGTAATGTTTTAGTTTTAACAGCAAAGTTTTATGATCAACGCAATGAAATGCTTTGGAAAGATTGCAAAAGACACCATCGCATAACGCATATCGCATTTTGGTGCTCCTCCCAAGCCCTGTAGATGTGCTGAATCAGAGTAACTCCTGCGTCTGTACTTGAGCGTCCTTTGGTAAACCCGAACTGCTGATCATGCAGCAGTTTATTTAGATTTAAATGAGACAGCATTTGATTGAGAATAATCTTTTCGAAAACCTTGCTGAGAACTGGTAAAATTGAGACAGGTCTATAATTGTTGGGATCATGTCTATTGCCTGATTTAAAGAGAGGTACGACTTAGAAAAGTACCTTGATCGATGCAGATGTTAAATATTGATGCCAAGTAAGGTGACAGGACACCAATGACAGATCCAAACAACTTAACCGACATACCCCATATATCTTCCGAGTTTTTGAGATTAAACTTTTTATAAATTTTAACAATTGTATCAGGGTCAACATGCCTAAATCTGAATTCGGAAGTGCATGCATTTACATTATTTTGTAGTATTGTCTCGGCCAGAGCAGATGAGGAACCTAATGAGTCTGTAATCTTTATTGGAATGTTAGTAAAGAATGTTTCAAATTCCTGAGCTACTCCCGCCTCGGAACTGATAATACCGTGATCAGTTTGAATAGTTATGTCTGGATCACGTGGTTTTGTTTTGCCTGTTTCATGATTTATTACTTTCCAAACGGCTTTGATTTTGTTATCTGAACTCTTAATTTTTCTGCTAATGTGAAGAGATTTTGCTGTGATACAGACTTTCTTGAAAGTTTTTGAATAAAGTTTTACTAATTCAAGAAACTCATCATTATGAGTATAGGTCTTTTTATCATATAGATCAAAAAGGGTTTCTCTACGGTTTCTTACGGATTCCTTTTGTTGCCCAATCGCTGAATTTAAATTTAATTGATTTTACAATATTCCGAACTGTGAAAACTTTGTCAAATTAATTTTGCAATATATTAAAAAACTCATTGTAGCATGTATTTGGGTCATTCTGCTGATAATATGGTAATGGCAATTTAAGTTGCAGTGTCTCTTTATATTTTTCTATTTTGTTAACAGTGGCAGGCCTGATTCGTATAGAAATGGTCATTAGGGGGCCTATACACACTCAAAATTATGTGGTTCTCTAGCTCAATACAAGAAATTTCAATATTACATTCAACCGAGAGCCTAACAATATCCTTTCGTTCTTTCACTTTTAAACTATTTTTACTAAATATAACTGATCCACCTCGTGTTGTTGTCTTTCGGTTGAGTGCACTAGCTATAGAATAATTTTCAAAACCGAACTCATTTGACTTTCTTGCAGCCAATGTTCTGTTAAACATAAAATGTCAATTTGAAATTCTATCTCTAGTTCTTTGCCGGAAAAGCCTTCAATATTTTGATCACCTCCTTTTTCACCTCCGTTGTCAATAAAGATTGTATACTTGCATTATTTACACAAGGTAATCTAATTTGTCTTGCTAGCAGTCTAGCAAGGTTTTTTTGAAGGTACATTAACGTATCCTTCGTCAAATATTTACCTTTTAAATTGTAACGGCTTTTTAAAAGGATTTAATGTGATGTGCCATGGATGCATTCAGAAATTAGTAATAAAATTGTATAAATGTAATTTGAAAAATAAAATGGAGTTACGAGGTTTGACACTTTAGCCAACGATATGCTCACAGCGACAGTGTGAAATTGATATCATTAGCATCGTTTTAAATTAACTTCGACGCGGCGACGACGGTGGACGGCTTCCCATACTAAATGACACCTTTGTATGCGCCCGCCGTCGGTGAATGTGTCTTACTTAACCCTTAGTTTAAAAGGATGCTAATGATATCAGAGATATTCTGAAACCTCAGAACATCCACGTTTCACTAGTAGTGCCGAAACTCTGTCCAGTGTGACGGGGAGTGAGCCCGTCGCCACTCGTAATGGACAGTGGGTACAATACATATCTCGAAATTGAAGCATGCCGGTTTCCTCACGATGTTTTCCTTCAGCCAGTGGTGTTACAAATCGTACATAAATTCCGAAAAACTCAATAATCATAATCTCTTAATATTAATATAATAACGATAAAACGACAATTATTTGGATCAATTTTATAGTGTAGACATAAACTAGGATGACTGCAGAGTACTATAAAGACGTATAATGTAACTTGCACTGTTCTGCTGCAGCTCCGCGCGCAGTTAGCGTCGGCGCTGGAGCGGGAGCGGCAGCGGGAGGGGGGGGGCGCTGAGGGCGCGGTGACCGCTAAGAGCGTGCTGCTCCACGCGCCGGAGTGGCTGCGCCGCGCCGAGCGCGAGCTGCGTATGCTGCCACAACTGCTCGCCGTATGTATACACTACACTACACTACACTACAGTACACTACACTACACTACACACTACACACTACACACTACACACTACACACTACACTACACTACACTACACACTACACACTACACACTACACACTACACACTACACTGCAGTGGCGTGCACTCAGGGTAGACACAAATACAGTGAAAACCAAATAATTTCTAAACTAAAGAGCATTTGGTTTTCGAAATCAGTTTTTTTTTTAAATACAAGTAATTAAACAATAAAAAGTCATTTAGTAAACAGCTTTTAGTTTAGAAATTATTAGGGTTTTACTGTACTTAGTTTGTGTCTACCCTGAGTGCACGCCACTGCTACACTGCACTTCACTACAGTATGCTACAACTAAATTACACTACACTCCCCGACACGAAAAAAGCACGAAGTTTTTTTCGTTTAACGGTTTGGAGTACCCCTTAAATACAGGGTGTAAGGAAAAGTATCATTAACCTTTACACCACGTACTCTACCCATCAAACTGAACAACGTTTATGGGAGCTATCCTGTCAGCACAAAAAAAAATCTGCTATTCCATACTAAACTACAATGCCTGCTCGACTAAAATGTATGAGACAGTAGTTTTTTTTTTGTACTGACAGGTTTTCTCCCATAGTAAAAGTTCCTTACACCCTGTATATTATGTAACGCATTTACGTTCTAACCCAATTTATAATTGTATATACAGGAGAGGTGTATAAAGCCTAATGTGGTGATAAAGCCTAATGTGGTGATAAAGCCTAATGTGGTGATAAAGCCCCCCCGCGCCTCGAACAGCTCCTGTCTGCTCGCGCTCGCCAGCTTCGCGCGAGCCTCGCGAGGCAACCTGCCGAGCGCCGCACGCATCGACCGCCTAGAGGTTTTGTGGTAAGTGACAACAGAGCTGTGCCTCGCGAGGCAGCATCGCGCGAGCATCACGAGGCAACCTGCCGAGCGCCGCACGCATCGACCGCCTAGAGGTGTTGTGGTGAGTGACAACAGAGCTGTGCCTCGCGAGGCAGCATCGCGCGAGCATCACGAGGCAACCTGCCGAGCGCCGCACGCATCGACCGCCTAGAGGTGTTGTGGTGAGTGACAACAGAGCTGTGCCTCGCGAGGCACGAGCCTCAAGAGGCAACCTGCCGAGCGCCGCACGCATCGACCGCCTAGAGGTGTTGTGAGTGACAACAGAGCTGTGCCTCGCGAGGCGGCCTCGCGCGAGCATCGCGAGGCAACCTGCCGAGCGCCGCACGCATCGACCGCCTAGAGGTGTTGTGAGTGACAACAGAGCTGTGCCTCGCGAGGCAGCCTCGCGCGAGCATCGCGAGGCAACCTGCCGAGCGCCGCACGCATCGACCGCCTAGAGGTGTTGTGAGTGACAACAGAGCTGTGCCTCGCGAGGCAGCCTCGCGCGAGCATCGCGAGGCAACCTGCCGAGTCGCCCTGAGCAGATGTCGCTCGACAAGTTGTCGCGACTGCGGCGCAGGGAGTGCGACACTCTGTGGATGCACGAGTGGCTGATGATGATGTAGATGTATATTGCAGGGACAAGCTGCGCCACATGTCGCTCGACAAGTTGTCGCGACTGCGGCGCAGGGAGTGCGACACTCTGTGGCTGCACGAGTGGCTGATGATGATGTAGATGTATATTGCAGGGACAAGCTGCGCCACATGTCGCTCGACAAGTTGTCGCGACTGCGGCGCAGGGAGTGCGACACTCTGTGGCTGCACGAGTGGCTGGCGGTCGACATCGTGTTGTTGTATGACAACACATTCTCTCTGATCACTGAGGTTAGTTGAGTACCGAGTGAAACATCGTTTTCTACACTTGAACAACTTTGTTCACTTGAACCACTTTGTTCACTTGAACCACTTTGTTCACTTGAACCGCTTTGTTCACTTGAACCACTTTGTTCACTTGTACCACTTTGTTCACTTGAACCACTTTGCTCACTTGAACCACTTTGCTCACTTGAACCACTTTGTTCACTTGAACCACTTTGCTCACTTGAACCACTTTGTTCACTTGAACCACTTTGTTCACTTGAACCACTTTGTTCACTTGAACCACTTTGTTCACTTGAACCACTTTGTTCACTTGAACCACTTTTTTGACTTGAACCACTTTGTTCACTTGAACCACTTTGTTCACTTGAACCACTTTGTTCACTTGAACCACTTTGTTAACTTGAACCACTTTGTTCGCTTGAACTACTTTGTTGACTTGAACCACTTTTGTTGACTTGAACCACTTTTGTTGACTTCAACCACTTTGCTCACTTGAACCACTTTGTTCACTTGAACTACTTTGTTGACTTGAACCACTTTTGTTGACTTGAACCACTTTTGTTGACTTGAACCACTTTTGTTGCCTTTGTTTACTTGATATTCACTAAAATTAACTTGTTGATCTTTTAAATTATTGTTTAATTATTAATTATTATTATAAGTGGCCCAGATTGTACTATAGAATTAACAGAACTATTACTCGTATTGTGATTATAAGCTGTAAGTTTTCTCATTTGAATCACTTTGTTTTACTTGAACCACTATTCAATGATAAAGTTACTTTTCATCCCCCCAACTCGGAAAGAGTATTTTTGCTCTTCGATATCTGAGTGCAAACGCCGTTTTTGTCCAGTAGAGGATAATGTAAATTGAGTTTAGAACATCGTGTGCACTAAGTTTGTGAATTCAAAACATCATTAAACCTATTTACTTCTCCCTTCATGGTGTCGAATTTATCATCGAAACTTTTTTTTTTTAACAGTTAGTCATTTCCTCGCTGAGGTGGGATGTAAAGTTACGTGTTGCACTCAGTGCAAAGATTTTTCACCTCGTGCTCTTTTGATTCCCTCACTAACGCTCAGGATTCTATTTTTTGAATATTCGCTTGCTCGGACATCAAAATTGAGCACGCGGTTAAAAAGCAACTTTGCACTCTTGTATAACAAATAACTATTGTTTATCTCTATCTCTTAAATCAATATTTTTATCTTAATCATTTTGTTCACTAGAACCATTATTTAATATTAAAATAACATTATATTTTACTTATAATAAATCGGTTTAGTTGTTTGAATAACAAAGGGTTGATATTTTGTAGCTTGGCAAAACTTTAAATGACGGTCAATACGGGACCAACTTTGAAATCGAATCGAAGACATTTTTGTCGAGAGAAGCTATCGACATTTCATATAGAAGGGTGGTTTTCGATGCCGGCTCCATAGTGAAAGTCGTTCATTTTAGGCTCGCCTCGTTTTCGGTCCACCGTTTAAGGGGATATTACCGTTAGCGCGCTCGATACAAACGAAGTCTGGTTATATTTTCAATACTAACCAATTAAAGTCAATGAAATTTTTCAGAAACAATCTATAAACTACTCTATCTTTGTATGTTGTCAAATTTTCCTTAAAATGTATAGTTTTAGTTTGTATTGAGCGCGCCAACGGTAATATGCCTTTAATGTAATCGTTTTGAAAGTTTAAAATAAACATTAATCATTATCGGTTTGAAGTTTCGAAGCGCCCCGTTTCGGTTTCAAAGCCGATTCCAATTATCTCTGGAAGGTATGACACGGGTCGTAGCTCGGACCTTTGGACGGCTTGTATGGGGACACAGGTCCAACACGTCCCTTTGATAAATGTGAGGGGATGCACCAAGCGTGGTCTATATCTGAATACATTGTGTAAATGCACCAGAAGACAAACCACGTTCGGTGCAGACTACAGGGGTGGAAAATGTTCAGTAAAGTCAGTAAGAGTCCGTTTTTTTGGCTAAGGTCAGTAAAAGTCGTTTTTTCGAAAAATGGTCAGTAAAGTCAGTATTTTGAGGATCAGGGGCTACGTTCCCACAAAAGTGGTCTGGTTTCAGTAGATTGGGGTGAAAAAATATTGCCGTTTTGGAGTGGGAGTCTCTTAAAATTTCTCTTATCATATCTTTTTCTTTTCGGTTGGTCCCTAAACTTACTTTAAGAATTTGTTCTCTGGAGGATGAGAATGGAGGATTAACTTTAATGAGCGTTTCTGCAACCGAGTGTTAATCCTTTTTTATATACAATACACTATCACTTTAGAACAAGCATGTGGGCCACTACTGATGAGTTTTCTTACTTATTCACAAACATACTCCATATATTATTAACATACCTAATTAACAGCGACTAACATTCGTATTTCGATGTCATGTCGACAGACAAAGTGGAGATTTGGTCAGTATTTTAGAGGGTTTTAGTCAGTAAAATCTGTATTTTTAGCCATGGAATCAGATTCCACCCCTGAGACTATTTCAGAAAGGACAGAAAATTACTCGGGTTATGGGGGTGAACCGGGTGAACCGGTAAATCTGGGTTATAGCGGAGAGACTCGGGACGCCTTATTATAGAACTATCTATTTCGTACGTTCTTTTCTAGTCAGTTTTCGTCGTCATTGAACTGACAGGTAAAGGTAATGATAATGTGGTGCGGCAGGAGACGCTGCAGGACTCGTCGCAGCTGAAGCAGCTGGAGCGCGTGGCGCGGAGCGTGCGGCAGCTGGGCGGCCGCGCCAGGCCGGAGCGCGCGCGCGCGCGTTGGCTCGACGCGAGGCACGCTTACTACGAAGCGTGAGTATATAACTTTATTTCTAATTAGTTGGCGAAACTGAACCAGGACACTCGTTAATGATAACATATTGCATTATCGATGTTTATAATTGCTATTGATGATTAACATAATTATTATTATAGTACGTAAGATTGTAAAGCGCGGGTGCGGGCGGACATTGACCTGTAATCATATGACCGGGCGGCGGATCATTATCACGCAATTGTACTTAGTGACAGATACCAAAAGCTTTAATCTTTTATTGGCTATAGGTATACCGCAATCACTTGGCAGAAATATAAGAAAAAAGAATCGGCCAAGTGCGAGTCGGGCTACTCTCGCACCGAGGGTTCCGTACCACGAAATCACACAACATATTAACTTAGAAAAAGTTTTGTTTTTTCCGGGACGTTTAGCGCGAGATCGACTCACACTTGGCCGGTTTTTATTATTTTTTGTTAAACTGTAGAGTTTGCTCTATAATCACACCACGTTTGACGCTTGTATGTATTACGGAATTACCGTTTATATGATAGAGCAACAAAAAAAAACTTTGATAAAAACTAGTTTCTTGTATAAGGGGGTACCCCCCTTAATTTTTGATTTTATAATTTGTTAACAAATCCGCCGTAATAACGCATATTATGTGAAAATTTCAACTGTCTAACTATTTCGGTTTAAAAGTTACAGCTGTAAATAGGTAGGACGGACGGACGGACGGACAACGAAGGCTTCGTTATAGGTTCCCGTTTTCACCCTTTAGGAACGGAACCCTAAAAATAGAGATTTTCACTTGGTAGTATCAAAATGTCATCTGTCAAGTCAAAGTAGGCCTTTTACAGATTGCGAATTTTTGCAATCGCGTGACTGCATCGCTACACTAGCAATTCGGTATGTCAAGTTTTTTTTGTGGACGGCTGAATCGAAAACCATTTCGAGATGATTGTCTCAATAATAATATTTTCTATGTCAGAGATATTAAAATTAAAGGATTACAGATATTTTTAATAAAATAACGTCGTTTTTCGGTCCGTCCAGTGACGTCACTGGAAAACCTGTGAACTCCTTGGTAAACTTAAAATCAACTTAAAATAACTGGCCATTATGAAAAAAAAATACATTCACAATGTCAGAATTTGACATTTTATGTAAAAAAAGGAATAAAGCAGTAGTATTTCTCCATGGAGAATTTTTGCAATTAGAGATTACAGATCAAAGTAATTTAAAAATTAAATTTATATTGATAAACTCGATGAAACACAATAAAAATTAAATTGGTTTCTTAAATCTTTGTGTCTTCTATCCGTAAAAAATATAAAATGAAGACCAAAAAAACTTGACATACCGAATTTACAGGTGAATTAGATTTAAACGCGTGATTGTAGCGATGCACACGCACGTTTGTATTGATGCATACGCGAGTGTGTATTGTGACAAAGGCGTCAACGAATAACTGATCAAATATTACGAACGTTTTGCGTCGTGGCAGTATCGTGTTTGCATCGATGCTGTATCCCGTTTGATTCGATTCTGCTTCGCGACTGAATCGATGCAGAAGCGCTTCAAAAAGTAGCATTGTGTAAAGGGCTCTAATCCAATTACCCCAGTGTTGCTTACTTTAAAATTGGATTTCCTTATTTGACATCAGATTCTGGTACACCTACATGTGCGAAGTGGGTATTGGGAACTATCGAGTCGATCGCAGCATACGTTGTGGCAGAAATTTAAACTATTTTCGGTCAAACTGTATCAGATTCGCTCGAATCTTCGAATCCGCACACTCAGCCCAGTCATTTTACGGTTTGAGCCTGGACTAATTAAGAATTTTTTTTCGGTAAATCATATGAGAGCCATTTTGAGCTTAGAAATATACCAACAGCCCCAAATTTAAAATTTTGCATTTATCTCGTTCTAAAAACATGACGTGTAATTTTTTTTTTTAAGGGTATCATTTACGTCAAGTTCTTGGTCCTTCCTATTTACTTAAAAAATCAGAGAAGTATCATCAGCAAAAAATACTATGTTCGACAAGTTTTGTACCATATGTGGCAAATCAATTATGTAGACCAAAAAAAGGAACGGGCCCGAAATTGAACCCTGGGGCACGCCTGTTTGCACATGTGATCCAGATGATTTAGATCCGTTCACTAAAACTTTTTGGACTCTGTTTTATAAGTAGGGGTTCATCAAATCAAGAGCTGTGCCATTAACTCCGTAATGTTTAAGTTTTAACAGCAAAGTTTTATTGATCAACGCTATCAAATGCTTTGGAAAGATCGCAAAAGACGCCTGTCGAATTTTGGTGCTCCTCCCAAGCCCTGTAGATGTGCTGAATCAGAGTAACTCCTGCGTCTGTACTTGAGCGTCCTTTGGTAAACCCGAACTGCTGATCATGCAGCAGTTTATTTAGAATCCTGCATGCTTCAATTTCGAGGCACGTATTGTACCTACTGTCCATTACAAGTGGCGACGGGTTCACCCCCCGTCACACTGGACAGAGTTTCGGTACTATTAGTGAAACGTGGATATTCTGAGGTTTCAGAATATCTCTGACTACCCCCTCGGGGAATATAGTCGTGAACATATGCTATGCATGCTATGCTATAATGGATAATATATTTTCTAAATTTCGATGATGACAATATGTGTGCACAGCGTGTTAGGGTAAACAGTTGCATTACTTTAAGGGGTGATCGTACCCATGATAGTGAGCAACCTTCCCAAAGAAGCCTATAGGAAATTCGCATAATTTTTTTCGACGTTCCATTGTAAACACAAACAGCCGATCGAACGTTCGTATGAAAAGTCGAAATTTGTTTTTACGAATTAGCTATCGGATCCTGGTAGAAAGTTGTCGAGTATCATCGGTAGAATCATCCCTTAAAGTGATGCAACTGTTTACACTGACACCGTGTGTATGCGTCGCTGCGTAGATGGGGCTACGTGTCGCTGGTGGCGCTGCAGCGGCTGTGGAGTGAACTACGCGTCCTCACGCGGCGCGCGCTGCGGGAGCCGGCGCGCCCGCGCGTGACCCCCGCGCCGCCCCCGCGCCTCGCCGCGCTGCGTACGTACTCTATACACTATACACTATACACTATACACTATACACTATACACTATACACTATACACTACACTATACACAGTGAGCTGCGCGTCCTCACGCGGCGCGCGCTGCGGGAGCCGGCGCGCCCGCGCGTGACCCCCGCGCCGCCCCCGCGCCTCGCCGCGCTGCGTACGTACTCTATACACTATACACTATACACTATACACTATACACTATACACTATACACTATACACTACACTATACACAGTGAGCTGCGCGTCCTCACGCGGCGCGCGCTGCGGGAGCCGGCGCGCCCGCGCGTGACCCCCGCGCCGCCCCCGCGCCTCGCCGCGCTGCGTACGTACTCTATACACTATACACTATACACTATACACTATACACTATACACTATACACTATACACTACACTATACACAGTGAGCTGCGCGTCCTCACGCGGCGCGCGCTGCGGGAGCCGGCGCGCCCGCGCGTGACCCCCGCGCCGCCCCCGCGCCTCGCCGCGCTGCGTACGTACTCTATACACTATACACTATACACTATACACTATACACTATACACTATACACTATACACTACACTATACACAGTGAGCTGCGCGTCCTCACGCGGCGCGCGCTGCGGGAGCCGGCGCGCCCGCGCGTGACCCCCGCGCCGCCCCCGCGCCTCGCCGCGCTGCGTACGTACTCTATACACTATACACTATACACTATACACTATACACTATACACTATACACTACACTATACACAGTGAGCTGCGCGTCCTCACGCGGCGCGCGCTGCGGGAGCCGGCGCGCCCGCGCGTGACCCCCGCGCCGCCCCCGCGCCTCGCCGCGCTGCGTACGTACTCTATACACTATACACTATACACTATACACTATACACTATACACTACACTACACTATACACAGTGAGCTGCGCGTCCTCACGCGGCGCGCGCTGCGGGAGCCGGCGCGCCCGCGCGTGACCCCCGCGCCGCCCCCGCGCCTCGCCGCGCTGCGTACGTACTCTATACACTATACACTATACACTATACACTATACACTATACACTATACACTATACACTACACTATACACAGTGAGCTGCGCGTCCTCACGCGGCGCGCGCTGCGGGAGCCGGCGCGCCCGCGCGTGACCCCCGCGCCGCCCCCGCGCCTCGCCGCGCTGCGTACGTACTCTATACACTATACACTACACTATACACTATACACTATACACTATACACTATACACTACACTATACACAGTGAGCTGCGCGTCCTCACGCGGCGCGCGCTGCGGGAGCCGGCGCGCCCGCGCGTGACCCCCGCGCCGCCCCCGCGCCTCGCCGCGCTGCGTACGTACTCTATACACTATACACTATACACTATACACTATACACTATACACTATACACTACACTATACACAGTGAGCTGCGCGTCCTCACGCGGCGCGCGCTGCGGGAGCCGGCGCGCCCGCGCGTGACCCCCGCGCCGCCCCCGCGCCTCGCCGCGCTGCGTACGTACTCTATACACTATACACTATACACTATACACTATACACTATACACTTACACTATACACTATACACTACACTATACACAGTGAGCTGCGCGTCCTCACGCGGCGCGCGCTGCGGGAGCCGGCGCGCCCGCGCGTGACCCCCGCGCCGCCCCCGCGCCTCGCCGCGCTGCGTACGTACTCTATACACTATACACTATACACTATACACTATACACTATACACTATACACTACACTATACACAGTGAGCTGCGCGTCCTCACGCGGCGCGCGCTGCGGGAGCCGGCGCGCCCGCGCGTGACCCCCGCGCCGCCCCCGCGCCTCGCCGCGCTGCGTACGTACTCTATACACTATACACTATACACTATACACTATACACTATACACTACACTATACACAGTGAGCTGCGCGTCCTCACGCGGCGCGCGCTGCGGGAGCCGGCGCGCCCGCGCGTGACCCCCGCGCCGCCCCCGCGCCTCGCCGCGCTGCGTACGTACTCTATACACTATACACTATACACTATACACTATACACTATACACTACACTATACACAGTGAGCTGCGCGTCCTCACGCGGCGCGCGCTGCGGGAGCCGGCGCGCCCGCGCGTGACCCCCGCGCCGCCCCCGCGCCTCGCCGCGCTGCGTACGTACTCTATACACTATACACTATACACTATACACTATACACTATACACTATACACTACACTATACACAGTGAGCTGCGCGTCCTCACGCGGCGCGCGCTGCGGGAGCCGGCGCGCCCGCGCGTGACCCCCGCGCCGCCCCCGCGCCTCGCCGCGCTGCGTACGTACTCTATACACTATACACTATACACTATACACTATACACTACACTATACACAGTGAGCTGCGCGTCCTCACGCGGCGCGCGCTGCGGGAGCCGGCGCGCCCGCGCGTGACCCCCGCGCCGCCCCCGCGCCTCGCCGCGCTGCGTACGTACTCTATACACTATACACTATACACTATACACTATACACTATACACTATACACTATACACTACACTATACACAGTGAGCTGCGCGTCCTCACGCGGCGCGCGCTGCGGGAGCCGGCGCGCCCGCGCGTGACCCCCGCGCCGCCCCCGCGCCTCGCCGCGCTGCGTACGTACTCTATACACTATACACTATACACTATACACTATACACTATACACTATACACTATACACTATACACTATACACTACACTATACACAGTGAGCTGCGCGTCCTCACGCGGCGCGCGCTGCGGGAGCCGGCGCGCCCGCGCGTGACCCCCGCGCCGCCCCCGCGCCTCGCCGCGCTGCGTACGTACTCTATACACTATACACTATACACTATACACTATACACTATACACTACACTATACACAGTGAGCTGCGCGTCCTCACGCGGCGCGCGCTGCGGGAGCCGGCGCGCCCGCGCGTGACCCCCGCGCCGCCCCCGCGCCTCGCCGCGCTGCGTACGTACTCTATACACTATACACTATACACTATACACTATACACTATACACTACACTATACACAGTGAGCTGCGCGTCCTCACGCGGCGCGCGCTGCGGGAGCCGGCGCGCCCGCGCGTGACCCCCGCGCCGCCCCCGCGCCTCGCCGCGCTGCGTACGTACTCTATACACTATACACTATACACTATACACTATACACTACACTATACACAGTGAGCTGCGCGTCCTCACGCGGCGCGCGCTGCGGGAGCCGGCGCGCCCGCGCGTGACCCCCGCGCCGCCCCCGCGCCTCGCCGCGCTGCGTACGTACTCTATACACTATACACTATACACTATACACTATACACTACACTATACACAGTGAGCTGCGCGTCCTCACGCGGCGCGCGCTGCGGGAGCCGGCGCGCCCGCGCGTGACCCCCGCGCCGCCCCCGCGCCTCGCCGCGCTGCGTACGTACTCTATACACTATACACTATACACTATACACTATACACTATACACTATACACTACACTATACACAGTGAGCTGCGCGTCCTCACGCGGCGCGCGCTGCGGGAGCCGGCGCGCCCGCGCGTGACCCCCGCGCCGCCCCCGCGCCTCGCCGCGCTGCGTACGTACTCTATACACTATACACTATACACTATACACTATACACTATACACTATACACTATACACTACACTATACACAGTGAGCTGCGCGTCCTCACGCGGCGCGCGCTGCGGGAGCCGGCGCGCCCGCGCGTGACCCCCGCGCCGCCCCCGCGCCTCGCCGCGCTGCGTACGTACTCTATACACTATACACTATACACTATACACTATACACTACACTATACACAGTGAGCTGCGCGTCCTCACGCGGCGCGCGCTGCGGGAGCCGGCGCGCCCGCGCGTGACCCCCGCGCCGCCCCCGCGCCTCGCCGCGCTGCGTACGTACTCTATACACTATACACTATACACTATACACTATACACTATACACTATACACTACACTATACACAGTGAGCTGCGCGTCCTCACGCGGCGCGCGCTGCGGGAGCCGGCGCGCCCGCGCGTGACCCCCGCGCCGCCCCCGCGCCTCGCCGCGCTGCGTACGTACTCTATACACTATACACTATACACTATACACTATACACTATACACTACACTATACACAGTGAGCTGCGCGTCCTCACGCGGCGCGCGCTGCGGGAGCCGGCGCGCCCGCGCGTGACCCCCGCGCCGCCCCCGCGCCTCGCCGCGCTGCGTACGTACTCTATACACTATACACTATACACTATACACTATACACTATACACTACACTATACACAGTGAGCTGCGCGTCCTCACGCGGCGCGCGCTGCGGGAGCCGGCGCGCCCGCGCGTGACCCCCGCGCCGCCCCCGCGCCTCGCCGCGCTGCGTACGTACTCTATACACTATACACTATACACTATACACTATACACTATACACTACACTATACACAGTGAGCTGCGCGTCCTCACGCGGCGCGCGCTGCGGGAGCCGGCGCGCCCGCGCGTGACCCCCGCGCCGCCCCCGCGCCTCGCCGCGCTGCGTACGTACTCTATACACTATACACTATACACTATACACTATACACTATACACTACACTATACACAGTGAGCTGCGCGTCCTCACGCGGCGCGCGCTGCGGGAGCCGGCGCGCCCGCGCGTGACCCCCGCGCCGCCCCCGCGCCTCGCCGCGCTGCGTACGTACTCTATACACTATACACTATACACTATACACTATACACTATACACTATACACTATACACTACACTATACACAGTGAGCTGCGCGTCCTCACGCGGCGCGCGCTGCGGGAGCCGGCGCGCCCGCGCGTGACCCCCGCGCCGCCCCCGCGCCTCGCCGCGCTGCGTACGTACTCTATACACTATACACTATACACTATACACTATACACTATACACTATACACTACACTATACACAGTGAGCTGCGCGTCCTCACGCGGCGCGCGCTGCGGGAGCCGGCGCGCCCGCGCGTGACCCCCGCGCCGCCCCCGCGCCTCGCCGCGCTGCGTACGTACTCTATACACTATACACTATACACTATACACTATACACTATACACTATACACTATACACTACACTATACACAGTGAGCTGCGCGTCCTCACGCGGCGCGCGCTGCGGGAGCCGGCGCGCCCGCGCGTGACCCCCGCGCCGCCCCCGCGCCTCGCCGCGCTGCGTACGTACTCTATACACTATACACTATACACTATACACTATACACTATACACTATACACTACACTATACACAGTGAGCTGCGCGTCCTCACGCGGCGCGCGCTGCGGGAGCCGGCGCGCCCGCGCGTGACCCCCGCGCCGCCCCCGCGCCTCGCCGCGCTGCGTACGTACTCTATACACTATACACTATACACTATACACTATACACTATACACTATACACTATACACTACACTATACACAGTGAGCTGCGCGTCCTCACGCGGCGCGCGCTGCGGGAGCCGGCGCGCCCGCGCGTGACCCCCGCGCCGCCCCCGCGCCTCGCCGCGCTGCGTACGTACTCTATACACTATACACTATACACTATACACTATACACTATACACTACACTATACACAGTGAGCTGCGCGTCCTCACGCGGCGCGCGCTGCGGGAGCCGGCGCGCCCGCGCGTGACCCCCGCGCCGCCCCCGCGCCTCGCCGCGCTGCGTACGTACTCTATACACTATACACTATACACTATACACTATACACTATACACTATACACTATACACTACACTATACACAGTGAGCTGCGCGTCCTTACTTCCAAAATAGATATCTGAGGGTCCGCGTGGACTCGAAACACGATCCGATGTCAGATTTGAGAAAATTGGCCGCCATCTTGAACTTTTTTGTTTCTCAACCGATTACTTCCAAAATCGATATCTGAGGATCCGCGTGGACTCGAAACACGGTTCGATGTCAGATTTGAGAAAAGTGGCCGCCATCTTGAACTTTGTTGTTTCTCAACCGATCTCTTACCGATCTCTTACAACGAATCTGACGTCAGATTTCGGAAAAGTGGCCGCCATCTTGAACTTTTTTGTTTCTGACATCGGATCCGTGTTTTAAGTCCACGCGGACCCTCAGATATCGATTTTAGAAGCAATCGAATGAAGAACAAAAAAGTTCAAGATGGCGGCCACTTTTCTCAAATCTGACATCGGATCGTGTTTGGAGTTCACGCGGATCCTCAGATATCGATTTTGGAAGAAATAGATTGAAAAACAAAAAAGGTCAAAATGGCGAACATTTATCCGAAATCTGACGTCAGAATCGTCGTAAGAGATCGCAGAAGCGCCCAGGTATCAATTTTGGACGCAATCGGTTGAAAAACAAATAAGTTCAAGATGGCGACCACTTTTCCAAAATCTGACGTTAGATTTGTCGTAAGAGATAGCAGAAAGCCCCAGATATCAATTTTGGACGCAATCGGGTGAAAAACAAAAAAGTTCTAAATGGCGGCCACTTTTCTGAAATCTGACGTCAGATTCGTCGTAAGAGCTCGCAGAAATCTACAGATATCGATTTTGGATGCAATCGGTTGAAAAACAAATAAGTTCAAGATGGCGACCACTTTACCAAAATCTGACGTTACATTTGTCGTAAGAGATAGCAGAAAGCCCCAGATATCAATTTTGGACGCAATCGGGTAAAAACAAAAAATTTATAAATGGCGGCCACTTTTCCAAAATCTGACGATAGATTTGTCGTATAAAGGAATAATGAAAAATATAAGCTTATGAATCAAGCACTCTTTGCATACATGTCACAGATTCTGACGCATCGCCGATCCTTGATGATTACAAAGTTAAGGATTTGGAAAATGTTGATCGATCATATCGGATTTTACATTTTGACGTTTTTACATCGGGACGTCAAATTCCCCAGGGTCTTTGGCATTTTTTGCTTTGAGACCATAATACTATCTATTTTAGTTTCTGCGGGCCGTTAACCTTTTTCGTGAAAATTCCACCTTCATTGAAGTTTTTACGTGTTCGTATATCTTAAATCACTTATACAAACTCGTACTTGCCAATTTTTCTGCAAAATCTATCAAGTTGTATCGATTTCTAATTATAAGGTAATAATTTTATGAAAGTAAAATCGGTCGGAACCGGAAATCTGCCAGGCGGACCTTAGGCCGACCAAGGCATATGTAAACAGCGTTGAGAGGACTATACATTGGCATGGTTTTCATTCATTAACTCGATGAGGTAAAATCTACGTTCCGAGTAGCACCCTAAATTCGGTCGGACCCATCAACGTGCCAGGATATGGTGAGGCCGACCAGTTTTTTTAGGCTTTACTAATCGGTCTTACAGACTAGTTCCGTTCTTTAAATCGATGAGGTAAAATGTCGTATTTCTAGGGTCCACTTCTTCCCTCATACCGGAAAACGTGCCAAGCTGCGCCGCGGCCGGCCAAGTTTTTAGTCTACTTTAGCTACAAAATAGATTTGTTCAATAAACGTGTTAGGTAGGGTTGGTTATTGTCGGCTACCGGTCTATAAAGCAGGGTCCTTCTTAATATGCTGACACTTTTTTAAGGGGATGATCAGACCGTCAAACTGAACAACTTTCTCTATGGCACCAACATCGAAATCGCGAAAAAGTTTGATGGTCTGATCATCCCCTTAAAAAGTGTCAGCATATTAAGTTGGACACTTTATAATTACTTAATTAAATACACATTTAACATGTCAACAAAAAGTCAAAAATCAAAAGATAATAATCATAAATGTCAACGGTAATAATGTCAAATAATAATCAGTTTGTGGTTACTTTAAGTAACATAATTCATTATGACTGTAGAAGGACTGCTCGATAAGCCATTTACGCAACTTGTATTTAAAATTAATAATATAAGTACTTATTTGTTTTAATTATATATTTTTTGTTTGAAATGTAGAGTTGTACAAGGAGGTGGTGAGAACTATCCCCAGCGTGCTGTCGGAGCCCGCCCCGAACTGGTGCAAGCTGGCGACCTCGGGGGCTGTTCACGAGGACCAGGTCACTCTCACATCATCGTCATCGTCATCATCATCATTACATACTGACCTGTGTTGCCAGCTAACAGTATCTATGTGTGTTACAGTACGACGTGGGGGAAGACAAGTTTATCAATGTAGAGGAGTGCGAGAAAGCCCTCGACGAGCTGATCGATCGAGGTAATCACCATCTTTTATCCGATCATTGTAATAATTGTTATCTTCGCCAGGGTCCGGAATTGGCTATTTGACAACTGGAACGATAAAATATAAAATATGTTAAATATATATATAGCTTATAGGTTCACAATAATTAAAACATTTTTTTTGTAAATATATACAACGTGTTAATGAATAAGCGCAAAACCTCATACACCCCAACTGATTTATAACAAAATAATTAGATTGAAACAATAATTTCATTATTTTGATAGTTAAAATTTAAAGTTATTAGCATTTTAAGTTTTCAGACAAAAATGATTTGTTATCATTTCAGCAATGAATAAAAGCGCTACCGTGCTCATGGATACATTTTAAGAATCTTGTTTTAGTAGTAAGTAGGGTGAGTGTACCCGTGCGGTGGATTGAGATCGAGTTCAGTAAATTTCAAATTTAAAAAAAAATATATTTAAAAATTTTACAAAAAAAAACCTTTTTTGAAAACATGATAATTCGATTCCGCTCTCGATTCTAAACAAACTACTTTCTAGTTTTGCGTTAATTCATTAACACGTTGTATATAAAAAGTAATTGTAAATATTTTATTATTTGAAAAATATATTAGAATTTTTTTATCTGTGGATTACGGAGGCCATGATTGAGCATCGTGTGACGTCACATTTGGAACCTTAGGTGCGCGAGTAGCCCGACTTGCACTTGACCGGTTTTTTTGGTAAATATCTTCAATGTTCGACACACATCTGTTACAATTTGATAATAGTGTATTCTTTATATACGATGTAAAAAGTTTACAGCCCATATAGACTGGCGCCGCTTTTAGATACATTTTTCTAATTAATAAATTTTTCATTTTTCCAGATAAAAACGACGATATAATACTGATAGAGAAAAAAATAGAAACAGTAGAACTACATGAATCTTCAGACGAAGAATCTCAGATGGTGATAGACAAGGACAAAGCGCCAGGAGAGAGCGAGAGGGAAGCGCTGAGGAGCAGAGGGAATGCTCTCTCCGACCGACTCGAAGCGGAACTGCAGCAACAGTTGCGTGACCTAGCGACGCAGTCACGAGGTGACAATCAACACCAAGTTGAAATTCACCAATGTCCAGCGAGATCAATAACATCTAGCAATGAATCCGTAAAATCAGAAGAAACTGACGATCAGACGGAAATAGAAGCTGATGATGACGGAGATAGTAGTGTCGAAAAATCTAGTTTAGTAACTGAGCAATCTAGTATTGCTTTATTAGAGAAATTAAACCCTACCAGCTGTAAAACAGTTTTAATTTTAGAAGACGATGACGACGATTCTTCAGATATGACGAATCAAAATGACGATCTCGTTGACAGAGAAAATGTCACAGAATTAAATATAGAAAAACCTATAGATGATAATATAACCAAAGACAACAACACTGACATTATTGAAAGAGCTTTGAAAGTTCGAGACGCTTTGGAACCCGTCACTCCAACCAAAAATGACATATCCAATACCAGAAGAAACTATAGTGATTATGACAATCTAGTCACAGATGGCGTTAAAACACTTAATAACAAAACCATATCCTTAATAAAAGAAAACATTCCTGATGATTCGATGTCAAAATACTTAGAAACAGCAAATGACAGTGATAATTACAATACAGTTACAAATGAAACTATATCACTTGATAGTCAAACTACACCTGTTATACCCGACTACGTATCTATAGACAACTCAGAGACAATAAGGGATAACCAAACTAAAATAATATCTCCCAAATCAAGCGATAATGACTGTCAAATTAAAAAACGTATTAAATCAAACGTTATAGCAGCCGATGTAGCTCGAGAAATTCAAATGAAAAAAGACATTGAAGAAAAAAATTACCGATACAAACGTACCTTACAAAAACAAGAAATAGCTATTGATACTCAAATGAAAAAAATCATCAAGTCACTTGATGACGAAACCAAAATATCTGTTTTACAAGCGGAAATAGCAAACGAAACGGCAAAGGGCATAACAAACGATGATAAAACCAAAACATCTATTATCCCAGCCAATGACAATTACAACATAGTAATAAGTGATGTTAAATCTCTCGTTAACCGATACAAAATATCTAATCGCTCCTTACTAAAACCAAACATAGTCAATATGAAACGTAACAGTGAACCACAAAGTTCCAACCACATTATAGAACACAGTTATTCACAAAATGCTAAGTGCGACCCCGATGATTTGTCACAAGAAAATAATTTAATAACTAATAATCAAGATCATACGATGGACAATGATTGTGATTCTGATGATTCATGTGAATTAGTTATAGAAGAAAGTGATTCACGCCTAGAAAAAACTGGTTCAACAATAGAAAAATGTGGTTCACAAATAAAACAAGATGGTTCACGAGTAGAACAAACTGATTCACAAACAGAACGAGGCAGTTCGCAACTGGAACAATCTGATTCACAAATAGATATAAAACCTACCGCTACTTTGTTTGAACAGACAACAGTAGATGTAGTCTCAAAATACTTTGAAAATAAAAGTCGTCCAGCATCCTCTAAAACAGTTGTGTCATTTGATAACATTATACCGTGGATAAGACCATTGAACCGCGTTATTAAAAGTGAACAAAGTGGTTCAGGTGCTAAACAAAGTGATTCATATGATGAACAAAGTGGTTCAGGTGCTAAACAAAGTGATTCATATGATGAACAAAGTGGTTCAGGTGCTAAACAAAGTGATTCATATGATGAACAAAGTGGTTCAGGTGCTAAACAAAGTGATTCATATGATGAACAAAGTGGTTCAGGTGCTAAACAAAGTGATTCATATGATGAACAAAGTGGTTCAGGTGCTAAACAAAGTGATTCATATGATGAACAAAGTGGTTCAGGTGCTAAACAAACTGGTTCAAGTGTTAGACAAAGTGGTTCAGGTGTCGCGATGTCCAGCGGCAGCGCAGGGGATAGACGGAGATTCGACGGCCCGATAGCACAGTCGGTAGTGAACCTGCCTGCTGTGCCAAGGGTCGCGGGTTCGAATCCCGTAAGGGACAAATATTTGTATGATGAATATGAATATTTGTACCCAAGTCATGGTTGTTTGTATCTATATATGTATTATATATCGTTGTCTAGTCATCATAATACAAGTCCAGGCTCGATTCTGGTACTTAAAATGTGACTAGATAATTTGTGTGACAATGTCCAAGATATTTATATTTTATTTATATTTATAGGGGACAGTGACGATACTGCTTGCAGTGAACACAGTTTCGGCAGTAACGACAGTGACGTGGAGTTCGATATTGGTGAGATTATTCTTTATATTTTCAGTTATTTATCTCAAAGTCAAAATAATTTATTCAATATAGGAGCTTAAAGCTCACTTATTATCTACTAGAGTTATCCCGCGTCTTCGTCCGTAGAAATTATACAACGTGTTAATGAATAAGCGCAAAACCTCATACACCCCAAGTGATTTATAAAAAAATAATTAGATTGAAACAATAATTCCATTATTTTGATACTTAAAATTTAAAGTTATTCGCATTTTAAGTTTTGACTCAAAAATGATTTGTTATCATTTCAGCAATGAATGAAAGCGCTAACGAACTCATGGATACATTTTAAGAATCTTGTTTTGGTAGTAAGTAGGGTGAGTGTGCCCGTGCGGTGTGTTGACATCGGATTCATTAAATTTTACAAACAAATTATTTAATATTTTGAAAAAAATTACCTATGTTGAAACCATGATAATTCGATTCTCCTCTCGATTCTAAACAAACTTCTTTCTAGTTTTGCGTTAATTCATTAACACGGTGTATACCAGATTTTAAGTCAGATCATAAGTTATCAAACAAAAAAGTCATCAAAATCGGTTCAGTAGTTTTTGCTTGATACTGTTACAAACATACAAACAAACAAACAGACTGACAAAAATTCTAAAAAAGGTTGATTTGGAGTCCGGGATACCTAAAAACCATATCGTAATCTTTTTCATGTAAATATCTTCAATGTACAGTTGTAATGTACTGTTATAAATTGTACCATTAAGAATTGAATGAAAAATATTCATTTTATTCTACAGGGTGTAACAAAACACCAGTTAGACCATCAAACTGAACAACTTTCACTATAGGGTGAAGATAGAGAAAAAAAGAAAGAAAAATGCTGTTTCATACAAAACTGCAGTACTGACTCGACTCAAGTGTATGGCGGTTTTTTTTCCTTTGCCTCCATAGTAAAAGTTGTTGTTTTATGGTCTGAACGAAATCACCTTAAATAGTTACATACAACCTGTATACAAGGTGTTACAAAAATACAAATAAACATTTACAGTGAAAGTTGTTCAATTTGATGGTCTAAACAACACCATCAAATTGAACAACTTTCACTATGGGACCAAAATCAAAGTCGCGAAAAAAAATCTGATCTACCATAATAAACTACAAATCTACTCGAGCTAAATGTATGGGACTTTGATTTTTTTTCGCGATTTCGATATTGGTCCCATAGTGAAAGTTGTTAAGTTTGATGGTCTAAACAACGCCCTTAAAAGTTTTAAATGTTTATTTTTACATTTGTAACCTGATATACAGGGTCCAACTTAATATGCTGACACTTTATTAAGGGGATGATCAGACCAAACTGAACAACTATCACCATGGGACCAACATCGAAATCACAAAAAAAAATCTGCTGTCCGATTTAGATTTTGGTGCCATAGAGAAAGTTGTTCAGTTCACTGGTCTGATCATCCCCTTAAAAAAGTGTCAGCATATTAAGAATGACCCATTTAGATAACTATGCCCTTCTTTTTTCAGATCCAAAACTACTACAAACTGTCTCCGTCCCTCTCGTACGATGTGACTATCTCCTCTCTCGCTCACACATCCCTAACCCCACACCCTTACACTTCAATCAAGAGGTCAATTACCTCAAAGAAACGCCCAAAAACCCTCTATCAAAGTTCAATGACCCCAGAAAACCACCCCACGATAATGTCACCTCAGACTCTGAGACCGACGATCTCGTTATAGACTCAGATGCCGATTATGAAAGTGATAAGACCGTCCTTTATACCTCCGATGTCACTAAAGTGAGAGGCAAGAACGAAAGAGATATACTCTATAACATGCGCGAGAAAGAGACCGCTAGAGAAGAAAACGTAAATACACGTTTCGATGTTGCCTGGAGAAATTTATCAGCGGATTTCATATTAATTAGAAGGAATGTAGAGTTGTTGGCTTTGTGTAGACCTCTATCGGTAGTTTTGGAGAGACTGTCAGGCTTTGTGGGGGGGATGGGGGGGAGGGAGTTGGTGGATGAGGGGGAGGGGAGGAGACAGAAGAGGGTGCGGCTCGCGGATATAGAGGAGGTGCGGAGGGTGAACCGCAGCTTGCTGACGGCGCAGGTCGCGCCTATAGCGGCCGACCCCGCCGGCGGGGACGCCGATACAGCGCTATTGAGGGTAGGTTTGTACAGGGTGTAACTTTTAATATGTGCTATATTATGGAGGTGATTAAGTCTCTTAAACTGGTTGCGAATAAAAAAAATAGACACAAAAAATGTTCCTTTGCGTCGCGCAGTCGGGTAAAAAAGTTTCATAATAGGCCACTTTAAAGTTACACCCTGTATAGTTAAAACTAGCTAAGTAAGCTATCTTAATGAATAATAAAGGGTGTGGTTTTGATCAGCGACGCGCATTTAAGGGGTGCTTCAGACCATCAAACTGAACAACTTTCATTAAGGCGCCAACTACGAAATCGCGAAAATTAAATTTGCTGTCCATACATTCGAGTCGAGTTGGTACTGCAGTTTTGTATGAAATTTCGAGATTTCGATGTTGGCCCGTAGTGAAAGTTGTTCAGTCTGATGGTCTGAAGCATCCCCTAAATGCGCGTCGCTGACCAAAACCACACCCTGTATGTAATAAGTAATTGCTAAAATTATCCTGTTTTAATACATGGAAATTGGAATAGAGACTGCTTCATAGCTGTCTGTGGTGAACCTGACTGCTGTGCCGAAGGTCGCGGGTTCGAATCCCGCGAGGTGCAAATATTTAAATGATTATGTAAATTTATGTCTGTACCTGAGTCATGGACGTTTGTATCTACAGGGTGTAACAAAACACCCTAGTAATATTTAAAGGGGTGGTTTAGATTTAGACCATCAAACTGAACAACTTTCACTATTTAGTCAACTTCGAAATCGAGACTTGTTACACCCTGTCAAAACACACAAGTAATATACAGGATGAAATTGATATCATTAGCATCCTTTTAAACTAAGAGTCTACCCATCAAACTGTACAACTTTTACTATGGGAGCAAACCGATCGAAGCAAAAAAAAAAATCTGCTGTTGCATACATTTGAGTTGAGTAGGCATTGCAGTTTAAGATTAGTATGGAACAGATTATTTTTTTTGCTCCGATCGGTTTGCTCCCATAGTAAAAGTTGTTCAGTTTGTTGAGTAGACTCTTAGTTTAAAAGATTGCTAATGATATCGATTTCACCCTGTATAAGATCTAATAAAATTAGCTGAAACTATTGTAAGGAGATCATCAGAACATCAAACTGAACAACTTTCTCTATTGGACCAATATCGAAATCGCGAAAAATAAATCAACTGTCCCATACATTTCAGTCGCGCTTTTTCGATCTTGGTCCCATAGAGAAAGTTGTTCAGTTTGATGGTCTGAACCCTTAAAATAGTTTCAGCTAATTTAATTTGACCTTATACAGAGTGTAACAAAACACCCTAGTAATACTTAAGGGGGTGGTTTAGATCATCAAACTGAACAACTTTCACTATAGAGCCAACATCGAGAAAAAATTAAAAAAATTTGCCATCCCATACATTTTAGTCGAGTCAGTACTGCAGTTTTGTATGGGACAGCAGATTTTTTTTCTCGATGTTGGTGGAGCCAACATAGTGAAAGTTGTTCAGTTTGATGGTCTGAAGCACTTCCTTATTAGATTACGTAAGTATTACTAAATTGTTTTGTTACATCCTGTTTAAAGAAATGGTTTAGACCATCCAACTGAACAACTTTCACTATGAAAAGTCTAAAAAGTCTCGGTACAGTTGCTACCTTGCGACATCGCATGCGCCCAAAAATTGATTCAAACGAAAAAATAAAAACATCCGACGAAGTTTGAACTTGAAACGACTTCAATGAACGACCTATCTCTACATTATATATGTTCATAGAGATCAATGCACCCTGACATCATGCTCTGCATTCATAATACCGTCTTTAAAATTAGTTCGTGGAAAACTCGATACAGTCATGTCACAAGTAAAAATTTGCTATCAAAAACCAAAATGGACATAAAGTGCTGTGTTTTTATAAATAACTTGGTGCTGTTTTGAACCAATAAAACCAACGCCGAAAAAATAAAAGGTCATTTACGCCGATTTACATTCAAAACTACGTGATACTTACAAAAAAAATCTAAATATTTCCAAAATTGAAGATCAAATTATAAAATGGTACGTAAATAACGATTTTGATGAAGTATTTACTTTCAAAACTACGTACTTTTGTGATACTTACAAGAAAAATCTAAATATTTCTAAAACTGAAGATCGAATTAAAAATGGTATGTAAATAACGATTTTGATGGAAGTTATTTATAGGTTATAATTGGGAATGATGACAATAATATTATTGTAATGGATTGAAATCAACGCCATCTGTCGTCGAGTAGAAGAACTAATATCTCGACGAGCTACTTACCGACTAATGATTTTGGTACTCACCGCTAGAGGGCATTGTGACTAAACAAAATTTTGTTTGTTTTTTTATAAAAGGTTGTTTTTTTGTCGAAGAAAATTATACCGTATTTCTTTACTATTAAACCTAAAGTTTGTTGTCAGAGAACTAGTTAACTAGGAATATATTGAAGAATTTTGTCGTTTTCATACAGTATACAGAAAGTAACAAAACACCCTAATAATACCGGAAGGGGTGGCTTGGGCCAACAAACTGAACAACTTTCACAACGGAGCCTATTTCGAAATAGCGAAAAAAATTCTGAAACTGTATTACTTACCGACTCGATTCAAATGTATGGGACAGCACATTTTTTTTTCGTCATTGGCTGCGTAGTGAAAGTTGTTCAGTTTGATGGTCTGAAGCACCCCTTTAAGTATTACTAGGGTGTATTATGGGTGGATGTATGTATAACCTATACAGGGTGTAACCATTTTCAATGTTTTTAGTTTGTTTATATTACTACACGAACTTAGGTTTGTGTAGTTTAGTCTCGGACACTTTTTTCGATAATTTTGTTGGTAATTCCATAGTATTCTAAGTCAATGCTAGGTACTAATAATATTGGGAATTTAGTAGATTGTTGTAGCAATCTTTCTGACTACCTCACATATCACGTTCTCAACTTTACGTTTGTATAATTTCCAGCTAAAGCAATGCCTCGAACAACCACAACGTCAGCCACACTTCGCCGACCAACTACAAAAACATCAACAAAACATAGAAACACGGGAACAACAGGAAAGACAGCGTCTACAGCGGGAACAACAACAGCGATACGCGGCGCAACAGTCCGGACAACAGCGTCTCAGGGAGGGCTCCAAGTATTGTTGCGCCGCCAGGAGGCACCGCGCCCTGAACGATGCGAGGAGTCGCATGTACAAGGGCAACAACCTCGCTCCACCCAGGGAACTTCCGTTACACGAGTAAGTCACAACACCATTTATAACTAGGATTAACAACATTAAAACTGGGAGCATCGGGAACGACAACGTCTACAACAACAGCGGTACGAGTTTCCGCAGCGACAATAGCGCTTCAGGGAGGGCTCATTACCCTTACACGAGTGAGTCACAACGTCGTTATAACTAGGATTAAGAATATAGACACGGGAACAACAGAAACGACAGCGACTACAACAGGAACAATAACAACAGCCACAGCGACAATAGCGTCTCAGGGAGGGGTCCAAGTATTGTTATATGCGCGCTGAACGATGCGAGGAGTCGGCTGTACAAGGGGAACGCTCGCTCGCTTCGCTCCACCCAGGGAACTTCCGTTACACGAGTAAGTCACAACACCGTTATAACTAGGATTAACAACATAGAGACATGGGAGCACCGGGAACGACAGCGTCTACAACACGAGTAACAACAGCGACACGAGGTGCATCAGTCCCGACAACAGCGTCTCAGGGAGGGGTCCAAGAAGAATCTTAACAAAAATTTGCTTAAATAATTCGCTAACGGATGGGCGTGTATACCCATGTCAAATTACAACTTTCTAGTACTAAGCGTCTCTGAGTTAAACCGCTGACAGACGGACGGACCTGGCGAAAATATAAAGGTTCCTTGTTGACTTAATAACCCTAAAGATGTGCAAATGAACATAGAGCCTCCTCCTTTTTTGAAGTCGATTATAGTCAAAGTCAAAAGTCAAAATTGTTTATTCAAAATAATATCACATAGATAACTTTTTGACGTCATGTTTTTGAATCTACCACCGCGTCGGAAGGTGTTCCGTTGTAGAGAAGATGCGGCCAGAAACTCTACAACACACTTCTTTTAAACAAAACAAAATATACAAAGTACAATTACATAAATACAATATTAAATTACATAGTGTAACATTGTCAAGACCAGACATTTTGGTCATTCAAATAATCATCGAGTTTATAGTAACCTTTTTTGCAGAGGACTTGTTTAACATGGGACTTAAACTTTTTGTCCGTCAAGTTAAGAATATTCTCTGGTATCTTATTATAATAACGTATACAGTGCCCCATGAAAGATGTGTTGACCTTACTAAGTCGAAAATGTGGGAATACTAATTTATTTTTATTTCTTGTATTGTAATTATGAACGTCACTGTTTTTGGGAAAGAGAGAAAAATTTTTGCGAACGTATAAAATATTTTCGTAAATATATTGACCGTAGAAAGTCAGAATATTGTTATCTTTGAAAAGATCTCGTAGTGAATCTCGACAACGCAGATTATAAATGGCTCGAATTGCCCGCTTTTGAAGGATAATGATATAGAATATAAATGGTAGATTCATGGTGATTTATTATATTTAGGAAACCTATATGCTTTGGTTTGGATGCGTAAATATTCGGGGTGTTTATACGCCCTCATTCCTGTTAATGTATGTAATTAATAAATGTTTGTATGTCCGTCAGTTTCTCACACAAGACCCAGAACAAGTGTGTGTGTTGCTGCACACATCTGCTCGTCAAGCCCACACACAACAAGCCAAAGGTAAGTTCAACATCATGTCTCCTGTTTAGTGTTTAGATCAACTTTTACTATACCAAACCGATCGGAGTCAGATCGGAGGTTGAATTTCGAGGCATGTATTGTACCTACTGTCCATTATAAGTGGCGACGGGCTCACCACCCGTCACACTGGACAGAGTTTTGGTACTACTGGTGAAACATGGATGTTCTGCTGTTCCATATTTTTAGTCGAGTAGGCATTGCAGTTTAGTATGGAAAAGCTGATTTTTTTGGTGTCTCTGACTCCAATTCAACCTTTTTAGACCTTTTGTCAGTCTGTTTGTCTGTTTCTTTGTTAGTATGTTTGAAACAGCATCACGCAAAAACTACTAAACCCATTTCGATTACTGTTTTTTCGATGATAGCTTATGAGTTGATTTGACTTCAAATCGGGTATACAGGGTGTAAGTGACAGCCTGGCAAATACTGAAAGGGTAAACTCAGACCATCAAACTGAACAACTTTCACTATGGAGCCTACCTCAGGAAACGCGAAAAAAACAGCTGTTTCATACATTTGAGTCGGGTAGGTACAGCAGTTTTGTATGGGACTGCTGACTTTTTTTTCATGTTTCCTGAGGTAGTCTTTATAGTGAAAGTTGTTCAGTTTGATGGTCTGAGTTCACCGTTTCAGTATTTGCTAGGCTGTCACTTACACCCTGTATAATTTGTGCGGACGAAGTCGCTGGAAACTCTTGGAAGAATTCTTGTGGAGGAACTACTGTGGAAGGTTCCTCCGGTGAAAAGGGAAGATCTTCCGCCAGGCTAGGTGTGAAGCCTGGGGACCGACCGTGGTCCAACAGATCTTAGTTGGACCTTGTATATATATCGAATCTCTGTGATTATTTCTCTTGCGCGATTCATGTCTTATATTCGATTGTGAACCTTATGTGTAGCGGCTAACGGGTTACTAATGTGACGTCGCAAGTTGTCTTACGTACACATTAGCGAGTGCGACCGTAGCGCCATCTGTCAGCTTCGTTGCTATAACTTGTAGGTGTTGACATCTGTGGCAAGTCCCCACACTCTATTGAAATATAAATGAGTTACACAAACCAGTCGAAGTGTCAGAACCTTTCAATAGATACCAGTATAAATACGTTGTCGATTATGTACACACGGCGACACATCAAGCTACGCAAAACCAACATAAGCTGGCCGCGCGACGTTATACATTACTCTACCTACGCGCGGCCAGCTTATTTTGGTTTTTCGTAGCTTGATGTGTCGCCGTGTGTATGTGTGACAATGGCAGTAGTGCACGCATGCACACACACACACACTCTCACGAAACATGATTTTTCAACGAATTTTTATTTTCACTCTAGTTATGTTATATATTGTTACAGGTCAAACCGGGGCCAAAATCTAAGAAACGTGAGTATATTGTAGTATAAGGTGACTAATGGATATTAAGAAATAACAACGATCAGTTATGGGCTCATCACTTTCCATAATAACTATTTATGATACCAATGTCCTTCACAAGTGAAGTAGGTACCCGCCTACTCACTAAATCGTCACTAAGACTTAACAACTACTTGGAAAGTCTAAAATAATCAATGCACCGATGCACAAACAAATACACAGAGGAACACACACGACACGTCACTAGCCCTGAAGGTCCCACGCAAGAGTCCCTCACTGGCCAAGCTCCGTCGCCTTCGACAAGGGATGTTTACATTCCACGCGGGGGAGATGAGAGGCGTGAGACGGGAACCTCGTCATCATTCTCCTTATTGTAGTATATTAACTATCTTCCATGTTCCATTCATCAAAACATATCCACCTTTTTGCTACGGTTGGCAAATTTAATCGAAATGGGTAGGAGTAAGGTTGTATGGAGAAAAATTGGCACGTTTTTGTTGATCGGCCAGTAATAAAACTTACATAGGTTTTTAGAGTTAGAGGATCTTTCAAAATTTTCATTGCTAGGGCGCATATTACGGTACAAACTTTGACTAATTATTATAAGGACTAGTTTTGCGGTAGCATTTCCCCTCTGCCACGGTATAAGCACAATTGATCTTGTGCATTAACATTCAATTTTACACCTTATCACTAAACGAGACAGCCTATAATTGCGAAATAATAACTTCGAACTTAGAACGTTTGGGGTTCACACGAGACTACTTTTCATGATTTTTAACATTCAAAATTAGAATCTAAAGTTATGGGGAATAAAATCCAAAGTTGCAGATTTCATGTTACCTCGCCCCCCGCAAAAAGTGGCAGAAATGTTTGTTAGTAGAATTACACGCGTAACCAGTCCACATATAAATAGTCAAAAGTACTATAATTATACAATACTTTGATTGGTGGCCGCGACTGTTTAAAAAATTACTACCAGGGACCAGGGACGGGAGTCATACACCGTTTCAGTATTTGCTAGGTTGTCACTTACACCCTGTATACAATGAATATCTTAACTATTATAAATGTGTAACAGAAGTGTGTCTGTACATTGAAGATATTTATATGAAAAAGATTACGATAGGGTTTTTAGGTATCCCGGACTCCAAATCAACCTTTTTTAGAATTTTTGTCTGTCTGTTTGTTCGTTTGTATGTTTGTAACAGCATCACGCAAAAACTAACGAACCGATTTTAATGAAACTTTTTTTTTGATAGCTTATGATCTGACTTAAAATCTGTGCAGGTTATATAATTTTTGCAATAAAAGAACTTTGACTTTCCTGCTTATGGGAATCCGCATCGCACATCTGACTGCGACGAACGCGCCGATCTCTGAATTTGTATGAAAAATTCGATTCGAACGAATCTAATTTTTCCTACAAATTTTGAGTCCGGAGCGTTCGGCGCAGTCAGATGTAGCGGCATGCGGATTCAAACCCGGACCAGCATGATTGAGTGTCCATACTTCCGAAACGCGCCACCGACCGATGGTCTCAAAAAAAAAGCTGACAGATTAGCGTACAAATTGTATAAGACGATACCTACTATTCAAATAATTATTCCCTTCACAGCTCGACAGTCTAAAGAGAAAGAGAGAAAGAGAAAGAAAAAGAAACCAACATCAAAATCGAAATCGAAATCAAAATCGAAACAAAAGCCTCAAAAGAAAATAATACCAACATTGGAAGAAATGGATAAAAAACTAAAAGACGACCTCGAAGAATGGAACCGACAGAAAACACTCAACCAAAAGTACTTCTACATCAGCTCTATGACCGACAAGAACAAAACTACACCCAAAGACATTGTTACACCCATAGACAATACTACACCTAAAGACAATGCTACACCTAAAAACAATACTACATCCATAGACAATGATGCACCCAAAGACATTGCTACACCCATAGAAAATACTACACCTAAATACAATGCTACACCTAAAGACAATGCAACAGCAAGTGCCAGCGATAAACCACAAGTAACAACGGCCCCTGTGAGCCATCTCTTTCATAGCGAAAGTATTCCCATCCATAACAAGTATTTCCATCAAACAACAGTTAAACTATGTATGAATGTGACGAACGGAAAGACAGACAAACCGGTCGGACGACGCGTCGACGAAGCCCCGGCGACTAACACCCCAACTCTCGGTAACCCAAAGAATAAACAAATTATTGAGAAGCCTGTCGCGAACGTCACTGTCAAACCACCTCCTCCACTTCTACCGTTAAGGGTTCGATCTGATCTATGTGCGGTGAATCAACCGTCAACATTTTTGAACCAGCCATCAACATTTGTAAACCAACCTTCAACATGCTTGAACCAACCTTCAACATTTAAGAATCAACCTGATACATTTAAGAACCAAAATGCTTCATTTGTGAATCAACCTGTCACATTTATGAATCAACCAACATCATATGTTTACCAGCCATCAACATTCGTTCAACAACCTGTGACGTTTATCAACCAACCTGTGTCATTCTTGCAACAACATGCAACAACAATAAACCAACCTAAAAAAAATGTGAATCAACCGACATCTATGAACCAATCTGTAACTCTTGTGAACCAACATTGTCCAACCCTGATACCAGTTGCTTTTAAAATGATGCCGCCAAAACCGCAGCCTCAGAAATTCGTTAAAATAGCACCAAAACCACCTCCACATGAAAAGTCAGACCCAACAACCTGGAAAATTCAACAAACTGATACACCTTCAGAAAAACAAATCCACAACAGTAAAGAAAATGTTAAATTGTCAGTTAATGAATTGAATCAACAAGATGGTTCATTATCAAAGGATACTCTAGGACATCGAGATACTAAAGCGATGCCTTTAACTGAAGAAACATTGACAGAACGCGCTCCGGCCGACGTCGTAACATCTATGGAGAGTGAAACAAAATTGAAAATGCCTGTCATGAAGAGGCGCAGGGCGAGCTGTGACGTCATCGATGCCGTAGTGCCGAAGAGACGAGCCAGTGACGTCGTAAATTACTTCAGCAGTGAACTGGTTATAAGACCTGTCGATAAACCGGCAACTTATAAACTCACTTTTGATCGACACGAGATCCCTATCAAGCCCTTAACCATGACAGAGAAGCCACGTGACGTCACGATAAGGAATCTTGAGGTTGCAGGGTCACAAGAGGATGCTAAAGTGTCACGTGAGGTCAACATAAGGTCGCATGAGGTCGCTAAACGGTCACACGAAGTCACAAATGGTTCAAATGAAGTCAAAAAGATCGAAAGTTCTGAGCTCACTGGAGACGAGACTAGTGATATTGAACCGGTCCTAAAAGAAAACTCGTCAGTCGTGTCAGAGTTAAGGAAAGCTTTAGTAAATTCAATTAGTTCTAATAACACAGAAAGGGCTGATGATAATGTCGGCCATCAAGTTGAGGGTAAAGTCAAAGATAGTGAAATACCAAACGTCGTCATTAAAAAGGAAGAAGAAGACAAATCAGCAGAATCAATTGAAGACAGTATGGGGCAAAACGAAGGCACTATGGGGAATAGTGAAAACAATATGGGACACAGTAAAGACGGTATTCAGCAAAGTGTAGACGCAATAAGGTCAATCGTTGCTACTGGGTCAAGTGAAGTTGATATAGATATAATTAAAGATGCAAAAGAAGAGTCAAATGAGTACGCATTATGGTCGAGTGACTACACAGAACCAACTGACGATATGGAACCAAATGACTACGCTATGGAGACTAGTGAAATTCATATGGGGACACGTGAAGTTAATGTAGGTCCAAGCGAATATACTTTAGTGTCAAATGAACACGGTGTATGGTCAAGTGACGACGCTATAGGGCAAAGTGAAGATAGTACGGGGCCAAGAGGCGACACTATGGGGCAAATTGAGAGCATTATGGAAACAAGTGATGCCGCTATGGAACATATTAAAAACTCCAAAGAGTCAAGTCATGTTAGAACAGAAGAATCTATTGATATAACAGAAGATAGTTCAAATGACGTCATTGAAGTTACAAGAGATGATGACGTCACGTGTGTCTCTGGCGCAACAAATGTGACGAAAGCTCCAAACGTGACAGGTCAAATCAGATTGGTGACGAAAACAAACATGACAGTTGTCTCCTCTCAACCTTATACTATTACGTTGAATTCCAGTAACGTTTCGAAAGGACCCAGTGATATCACGGCGGGGTCCACATCTTACACCAGCGTAGTGACAAAGCCCAGAGTTCACTTAGATGGCAAATCTACGAGTGGTACTTCTACATGTAGTAGGACCGCAATCAATGTGGCCGCGAGTGAAGTGGTAGAGACCGCGCCTTCCAACATGACAAGTGACGTCACGAGGTCCTCGGACAGCAGTGACGTCGAGGAAATCTCTGAAACTGGTATGTAATTTTCTATTGTGTATTAGTTTACAATACAGCGTGTTAGGGTAAACAGTTGCATTACTTTAAGGGGTGATTGTATCCATGATACTGAACAACTTTCCCCAAGAAAGTACTTTTAGCAAATTTGCAAAAATAATTTTGGACCTTTCATACTAAATGCAATCAGCTGATCCAAAGAGTGTATGAAAAGTTGAAATTTCTCCTTGCTTCTTTGGGAAAGTTGTTCAGTATCATGAGTACAGTCAACCATTAAAGTAATGCAACTGTCTACCCTTGTAGTGTAATTTGTCGGAACATTTTTGTCATATCTGCCATAATTTATTCACTTGCTTCAAATTATTTTTGTTAAAATGTTTTTGTTCTGTCAAAGCGAGCCCAGTTTGCGTTCAAGTCCGTCCGAATTCCGATACTGGATGTTTCAATCTTTAATTTTAAATTATAACAATTTAGTAAAAAGAATAAATGCAAGTCAAAACTATAACATGGACAGAAGACCAGGCTTTAAAGTTATCCTAGTTATACCTTACAGGAGTAGAGGAACTGACACGAGCTGTCAAATGAAACAGTTTGGGAACTTATCGGCAGGGTAAAAATTCGACCGTTGTGCATAATTATGAATCTAACGTGAAATCGTGGATAATGTTAGCATAGAATGAAATAGTGTTAGCATATTTCACAAAATTATCCACGATTTCACTTTAGGCAATCACAGAGCTCGGATTTTTACCCTGCCGATAAGTTCCCAAAAACGGTTCTATTGCCTCGCGTCACGTATCACTTTCTATTAGACAGTGGTGCCGCTAGGTCTATCTCGCTTTCTCAGCTGTCAGTCTCTCTATTTCTGGTATAGTAACTTTATGATTAGCACCATTGACTTACCAACTACTGGACCGTGGGTTCCGAACCAAAAGAGAAACAAAATACATAAAGTGAAACAATTACGTGCCATCAAATTAAAGATTGAAAAAGTCGAGCGGCGAGCGGGATTCGAACCCACGACCTGCCTATCCGGGCATCCACTCCAACAGAGCTGTCGGCGCCCCGCAAGCCACGACGAAATTTTCAATCTATATAATCGTCTATAAGGTGTGAATCAGTAGTTTGTATATACTCTCAGTAGTTTGCATAACTCTGGTAGATGGCGCTGACGTCCCTTAAAGACGATTATATAGATTGAAAATTTCGTCGTGGCTTGCGGGGCGCCGACAGCTCTGTTGGAGTGGAGCATGCCCCGGATAGGCAGGTCGTGGGTTCGAATCCCGCTCGTCGCCCGACTTTTTCAATTTTTTATTTGATTAAGCTAACATGGCATACATGTAGAATCAATGAATTCAATTACGCGCCATTTTTCGTTTGATTGACGGACTACGCGCACGTCTGCATGCCGTGCCGCTGTGCTGTAAGAATTTGTAAAAACTACGCAAGCAAAATAAAATAAAAATTTCATCAGTTTCGGTGTTTTCAGTTGTGTTATATTACTAACACGCACTTTCGTTTATGTAGATTTGTCTGGGACAATTTTTTTCGAGAAAATTATATAAGACCCGGCGTCCATAAATTAGTAAGTCAATGATTAATTCTATCCCCCCCTCAGCCGCCCCGCCGCAACGATCCCCCCTGTCGTACCGCGTGGGTCACCTGCGGATGATGCCCCCCGTCAGGGCGCAAGACCTTGTGAAGGGGCGCGACCCCACCCAGCTCGCCATACACAGGGTCGACCTGTCCCGCGACCTGCTGCTGCTGCAGCGCGGATACCTGCTGATCACCGGTCAGTATCTGTAGCAGTCCTGGATTGGCAGGTGGCGGAGTCCCATCCAGTACTGTCCAGGACAATGCATATAAATCTTAACACTTTCTACACGAACATTATGTTTTACTATAATAAAAAAAGTGAGTTATAGCCTGTAGAATCCCATTGCAGGGCAAAGACCTCCTCTCACGAATAAGGGTGATAGGGAGTGGGCCATACTCCACCACGCGGGCCCAGTGCGTGTTGGTGGAGGCAAGTTAGTGTCAACTTGCTGTCTGAGAATTTTCAAGCCGCCTTAATACGCCTCTGACCTGGCTTAACGAATAGTTACAACGCCATCTGACGGAACTGTCCGAGACCAACTGCTTAACGTGCCTTCCGAAGCACGGAAACGTTCAAATTGAAATACCACTAAACGGTCACCCATCCAAAGACTGACCGGACAGATGACGGATGAAACTTTTTTGTTTGATAGCTTATGATCTGACTTAAAATCTGGTATATAATTTATGCGGACGAAGTCGCGGGCTAACTCTAGTGTGATATAATCACAGAACATTATAAGAGGGGTTAGAAATGAAAAGTAGCGCTTTTGCTTCGGAGAAGGCGGTCGCCACTTGTCTTCCCGCTCACGCTGCTACAATTACTCATACCCTCTCGCTCGCACGACGCCGCGCGCCTTATGGTGTTATGCAAATCATTGCATAACCTGTGGCGACACGTTCCACGCCTACTTTGCACTTCTAACCCCTCTTATAATGTTGTGTGGATATAATTGTAACAGAACACGACATACCGTGCCGGGACCCGACCTACTTCTACATCGGACCCAGGAACGAGGCGCGCATGATCATATTCGAGGACGACATGCAGCCGCCGAGCGTCAAGAGATACAAGAACAAGTCCAAGATACAAGTGAAGGTAACTATCACATCTATCTATCTCTTTGTCCTTACATTTGTTTAAAACTCAAAGTAAAAAGCATATTATAAACTGGATGATTATTTAAATGATCAAAATGCTTGGGTCTGAGGTCACCAGCTTATAGTTTATTTACTTTACTGTATAGTATCAATTATTTTATTAAATAGGCTATGCATTATTGTATACATAACTTTAGTTTAAGAATTTATATTGTAATAGTTATTAAGTCGTGTTATGTTGTAGAGTTTCTGGCCGCATCTTCTCTACAGCGACAACACGTTCTGACGCGGTGGTAGCTTTAAAAAAAGATTTGACGTTTGATAAGTGTGCTGCAAGCTCCTATATTGAATAAATTATATTGACTTTGACTTGACTTTGACCTTGTCAAACAGTACACAACAACAACAAAACAATAGCACAACAACATACAATAACAACACACAACAACGTGCGTGTTACATTGTAACAATACAATACTCTTTATTTGCACATCAACAACGTAAATAACAATATTAAAAGCAAACAAAAAGGGTACAAATCATTAACCGCGATATCTTCCAGGCAACCATAGGATGGAAGAACTCTGAAAAAAAGTTCTTCCATCCTATGACATGCGTCTACCTATTAAGAACCCTTCTTAAGGTTGAAAGAATCGTCAGCATATTAAGAACGACCCTACATGTGTCTCGGGCATTCCTACAGTCCGTGGAAGATCTTACTTTTTTCTTGTAAATATGTACAGACACGTATGTATGTGTCGCAGGAGTTTGCGCGCGCGGAGGCCGGTAACGCATACAACAGCATCAGCGTGGGCGGCGCCGCGCTCCCCGCCGACAGCGCCAGCCCCGCCGACATCCTGCTGAGCGCGCCCGACCGCCTCACCACCGGCACCGCCGCCGCCGGCAACCTGTTCCAGAAGATCACCAACGAGCCCCTCGTCTACGCACAGGTAACTACAACTACAACTACAACAGTATCAGCCCCGCCGACATCCTGCTGAGCGCGCCCGACCGCCTCACCACCGGCACCGCCGCCGCCGGCAACCTGTTCCAGAAGATCACCAACGAGCCCCTCGTCTACGCACAGGTAACTACAACTACAACTACAACAGTATCAGCCCCGCCGACATCCTGCTGAGCGCCCCCGACCGCCTCACCACCGGCACCGCCGCCGCCGGCAACCTGTTCCAGAAGATCACCAACGAGCCCCTCGTCTACGCACAGGTAACTACAACTACAACTACAACAGTATCAGCCCCGCCGACATCCTGCTGAGCGCCCCCGACCGCCTCACCACCGGCACCGCCGCCGCCGGCAACCTGTTCCAGAAGATCACCAACGAGCCCCTCGTCTACGCACAGGTAACTACAACTACAACTACAACAGTATCAGCCCCGCCGACATCCTGCTGAGCGCCCCCGACCGCCTCACCACCGGCACCGCCGCCGCCGGCAACCTGTTCCAGAAGATCACCAACGAGCCCCTCGTCTACGCACAGGTAACTACAACTACAACTACAACAGTATCAGCCCCGCCGACATCCTGCTGAGCGCCCCCGACCGCCTCACCACCGGCACCGCCGCCGCCGGCAACCTGTTCCAGAAGATCACCAACGAGCCCCTCGTCTACGCACAGGTAACTACAACTACAACTACAACAGTATCAGCCCCGCCGACATCCTGCTGAGCGCCCCCGACCGCCTCACCACCGGCACCGCCGCCGCCGGCAACCTGTTCCAGAAGATCACCAACGAGCCCCTCGTCTACGCACAGGTAACTACAACTACAACTACAACAGTATCAGCCCCGCCGACATCCTGCTGAGCGCCCCCGACCGCCTCACCACCGGCACCGCCGCCGCCGGCAACCTGTTCCAGAAGATCACCAACGAGCCCCTCGTCTACGCACAGGTAACTACAACTACAACTACAACAGTATCAGCCCCGCCGACATCCTGCTGAGCGCCCCCGACCGCCTCACCACCGGCACCGCCGCCGCCGGCAACCTGTTCCAGAAGATCACCAACGAGCCCCTCGTCTACGCACAGGTAACTACAACTACAACTACAACAGTATCAGCCCCGCCGACATCCTGCTGAGCGCCCCCGACCGCCTCACCACCGGCACCGCCGCCGCCGGCAACCTGTTCCAGAAGATCACCAACGAGCCCCTCGTCTACGCACAGGTAACTACAACTACAACTACAACAGTATCAGCCCCGCCGACATCCTGCTGAGCGCCCCCGACCGCCTCACCACCGGCACCGCCGCCGCCGGCAACCTGTTCCAGAAGATCACCAACGAGCCCCTCGTCTACGCACAGGTAACTACAACTACAACTACAACAGTATCAGCCCCGCCGACATCCTGCTGAGCGCCCCCGACCGCCTCACCACCGGCACCGCCGCCGCCGGCAACCTGTTCCAGAAGATCACCAACGAGCCCCTCGTCTACGCACAGGTAACTACAACTACAACTACAACAGTATCAGCCCCGCCGACATCCTGCTGAGCGCCCCCGACCGCCTCACCACCGGCACCGCCGCCGCCGGCAACCTGTTCCAGAAGATCACCAACGAGCCCCTCGTCTACGCACAGGTAACTACAACTACAACTACAACAGTATCAGCCCCGCCGACATCCTGCTGAGCGCCCCCGACCGCCTCACCACCGGCACCGCCGCCGCCGGCAACCTGTTCCAGAAGATCACCAACGAGCCCCTCGTCTACGCACAGGTAACTACAACTACAACTACAACAGTATCAGCCCCGCCGACATCCTGCTGAGCGCCCCCGACCGCCTCACCACCGGCACCGCCGCCGCCGGCAACCTGTTCCAGAAGATCACCAACGAGCCCCTCGTCTACGCACAGGTAACTACAACTACAACTACAACAGTATCAGCCCCGCCGACATCCTGCTGAGCGCCCCCGACCGCCTCACCACCGGCACCGCCGCCGCCGGCAACCTGTTCCAGAAGATCACCAACGAGCCCCTCGTCTACGCACAGGTAACTACAACTACAACTACAACAGTATCAGCCCCGCCGACATCCTGCTGAGCGCGCCCGACTTCTTTTAACTTTGGGTAAAGATTGGAAAAGTCTGGCACTTCAAACAACGTTTTGGATTTGACATGGCGTTCGCACATGCGCACTTGATGCAAATTGTCTTTGACATATGTGTAGGGTTGACTTACCACGCATCGTATGAACATCATCTACATTTCGTTGTAACTTTTCATCCCACTTCAGCGAGGAAATGACTAAAAGCAACAAAAAAAGATTGTATGATAAATTTAGCACCATGGAGGGAGAAGTAAATAGGTTTAATGATATTTTGAATTAAAAAACTTGGTGCACACGGTGTTCTAAATTAAATTTATTTTATCCTCTAGCGGATAAAAACGGCTTTTGCACTCAGATATCGAAGAGCAAAAATACTCTTTCCGAGATGGGGGGTGAAAAAGTTGTTTTCCGTGCCGTGAATGTAACAGTTGCTTTCCGTGACGTGAATGTAAAAGTAGTTTTCCGTGAGGTGAATGTAACAGTTGTTTCCGTGAGGTTAAAGTAACAGTTGTTTCCGTGAGGTGAATGTAACAGTTGTTTCCGTGAGGTGAATGTAACATTTGTTTCCGTGTGATGCAGGTGCATACGGTGGTGCAGTCGCTGCGGCGCGCGCGGCACCTGCTGCTGCAGCGCGCGCCCCTCGCCGTGCTCTGCACCTCCTCCGGCGGCACCTACCCTCTGCTGAGGGACGTGACGCTCCGCCCCGTGGGGCTCTCCTGCGCGCTGCCCGACGCGATGCACGACCTCGTCGACAGGTGACCTGTCTACCTATACACACTACACTGTGCGGGTCTAATCACCGCTGACCAATCTGATGATATCGCTGAGGATTCTAGTGACGTCACTAAAGGAGTCTAGTGACGTCGCTGACGAGGATTAGGTATCTAGTGACATCAGTAAGATTAGGAATCGAGTAGCGTGCAAAGTCCCAGTTGATCACACATATAAATTCTAGTGAGACGCACACTTAGAGTATGTATAAGCAAGCTATTAGCCTCCTTTAGTATCATTATAATATACCAGCGACGTTTACAATTGGGTTTAGTGATATTATAGAGGGCTTAATGACGTCACTGGACGGTCTAATGATGTCACTGAGGGGCGTAGTGACTTTACTGCGGGGTCTAGTGACTTTTCTGCGGGGTCTAGTAACTTTTCTGCGGGGTCTAGTGACATCACTGCGGGGTCTAGTGACTTCACAGCGGGTCTAGTGACTTCACTGCGGGGTCTAGTGACTTCACTGCGGGGTCTAGTGACTTCACTGCGGGGTCTAGTGACGTCACTGACGGATCCAATGATGACCAAGGTGTCAATTGACGTCAAATATACAAACATTCTTGTGTTTCCATCAGACTGAACGCGCAGAGCAACGAAGCGATCGCGCAGCGCTCCATGAAAACAATCACTGTCCCCGATAGCGACGAAGAGTAACGAGCCCGCCCTCTAGTGACTGAGAGGTGACAACCCTAGTTTTTCCCGTTCTTTAGATTGGTCTTCTACAGATGACATCTCATTTACTTCCCAAACAGATCGGTGGAAAAATTGTACCATAAATCGTCATGGTGAAGGCACTTGCGGCAAGATTTTGCGGCAACCCGACGGCGTTGTACGAACCTCTGTATAAATATTCACTTAAATCACATTTCGTTCACCAAACTAATAGGTGCATAATAGGGTATTTGATAAGTTTTTAAAAACTGTTCTACGTTAATCACCGATGTCTAAGGACTCTATAGAAAATGTATATTTTACGTTCCGTTACATATAGTGCAAGAACAAACAAAAACAAAAATCATTATTTAAATATCCCGCGAAAACGCTTTTCCTGACAATGTCGACAAGCAGGTGACGTCACGATGACGTAAACTTTGTACGACACTCACACTCTACACGCAACTGTTTACAAGGAGTTGACGTCATCAAACATTCGGCCAATCACAGTCGTTTTACAATCACGTGACTAAAGTAGACAAAAAAAAATTTCTTTGTCGATTTTGTCTAAAAATATCAAGTATTTTTCTTAACTGACTAAATAGTTGGTTTCCAAAATTCATATTCAATACGGATGCCATCAATAGATCCTATATTTTACATGCGGTCAAATACCCTATTATGCGGTCGGATCTCGGACCAATATGACGGGTGTGGGATTATTTTGATTGCCATATCATACCAAAAAGTGGCAAAAGACTGTATATTTTAATATTATGTTTCTTAAATAACAAATGAAATCATTCAGTGTCCAACTTAATATGCTGACGGTTTTTAAGTGGATGATCAGACAATTAATCTGAACATCTTTCTTTATGGGACCAAATTCGATATCGCGAAAAAAATTCGCTTCTCCCGTACCCGGTCCAGTACGTGTTCAGTAAGATTGCAGTTTTGTATGGAACAGTTGATTTTTTTTCGCTATTTCGGCGTTGGTACTATACAGGGTGTAAGGAAAAGTATCATTAACCTTTAAACCACATACTCTACCCAACAAACTGAACAACTTTTACTATGAGAGCAGACCGATCAGATATAAATAGAAAACTCAACTGTTCCATTCCATACTAAACTGCAGCGCCTACACGACTCAAACATAGTAAAAGTTGTTTAGTTTGATAATCTCATCATCCCCTTAAAAACTGTCATTATATTAAAAAGGACTTTGTATACAACGTGTTAATGAATTAACGAAAAACTAGAAAGTAGTTTGTTTAGAATCGAGAGCAGAATCGAATTATCATGGTTTCAACATAGGTAATTTTTCTCAAAATATTAAATAATTTGTTTGAAAAATTTAAAATTTACTGAACTCGGTCTCAACCCACCGCTCGGGCACTACCACCCTACTTACTACCAAAACAAGTTTCTTAAAATGTATCCATGAGCACGTTAGCGCTTTCATTCATTGCTGAAATGATAACAAATCGTTTTTGCCTCAAAACTTAAAATGCGAATAACTTTAAATTTTAATCATGAAAATATTGTAATTATTGTTTCAATCTAATTGTTTTGTTATAAATCAGTTGGGGTGTATGAGGTTTTGCGCTTGCTCATTAACACGTTGTATAAACTCTTGACCGTATTCTGTTTGGGAGCGGCTAGGAACCATGAGGGTTGACCCTCTTCTGTCAGCACGGAATCGCATTTTTTGACGCTCTATCCTTTTCTATCGCTCAGGAACGTCATTGGCTAGAGCGAGAAAGACCCAGCACTGACGGTGCTGCCGCGTGCGTTCGCATTCCCGCTATCTTTCTCGCTCTAGCAAATGACGTTCCTGAGCAACAGAAGAGGATGGAGCATCAAAAAATGTGATTCCGTGCTGCCAGGTGATGGTCAACTCTGATACAGCTACCTCGCTAGTTTACAAGTAGCTGTTAATGGAGATATATGTAATTATATTGATGAATTAATTGTTTAAGGGGATATCAGCGTTGGCGCGCTCCATACAAACGAAGTCTGGTTATATTTTCAATACTAACCAATTAAAGTTACCAGTTTTTCGGAATTTATGTACGATTTGTAGCACCACTGGCTTTTCGGTGAAGGAAAACATCGTGAGGAAACCTGCAAGCTTTAATTTCGAGGCATGTATTGTACCCACTGTCCATTACAAGTGGCGACGGGCTCACCCCCCGTCACACTGGACAGAGTTTCGGTACTACTGGTGAAACGTGGATGATCTTAGATTTCAGAACATCTCTGACTACCCCCTCGGGGAATATAGTCGTGAGTATATACATACATATACATACCAATTAAAGTCAATTAAATTTTGCAGAAATAATCTAAAAACAAATCTCCATGCTTGTATCGTGTCAGATTTTCCTTAAAATGTACAGTTTTAAAGTTACAGTCCCTCAAAGATTTCCATACAAATATTAAATTAATCCTAGCATTGAAACTGTATATTTTAACGAAAATCGGACAAGATACAAGCATAGAGATTTGTTCCTAGATTGTTTCTGCAAAATTTCATTGAGTTTAATTGGTTAGTATTGAAAATATCACCAGATTTGTATGTAGCGCGCATTTACGCATTCGGAATAAACTTCTCTTAAGAGAAAACAAAATCAAAAGCAGTCACGCTGAGTTGCAGAAACACTCATTAGAGTTAATCCTCCATTAAATCTCTTGCTAGCTTTTATACGTCAACAAGACAAAAAGTGACAGCAAGAGATTTAATGGAGGATTAACTTTAATGAACGTACGTGCAACTGAGCGTCAGAGATCTAAATCTTAATCTTAACTATTATAAAACTGTAACAGAAGCGTGTCTGTACATTGAAGATATTTACATGAAAAAGTTTACGATATGGTTTTTAGGTATCCCTAACTCCAAATCAACCATTTTTAGATTTTTTTTCAGTCTGTTTGTCTGTTTGTTTGTATGTTTGTAACAGCATCACGCAAAAACTACTGAACCGATTTTGATGAAACTTTTATTGTTTGATAGCTTATGATCTGACCTAAAATGTGGTATATGACTTGTGCGGACGAAGTCGCGGGTACACTCTAGTAAGTAAGTAAAGTTTCTCTTTTTTTCTTTTTTCAAAAACAAGATATTCCGAATGTTCCCGTAGTTTCGACTTCAGTGGCTACTGTTATTATAATTAGTTGATATATAGTTCGACTGTGTGGGCATGTTTTTTATTTTTAAATATTCAATTAGGTATAAGTTGAATATATATCGTGTTAATGAATTAATGCAAAACTAGAAAGTAGTTTGTTTAGAATCGAGAGCAGAATCGAATTATCATGTTTTCAAAATAGGTAATTTTTTCAAAATATTAAATAATTTGTTTGTAAAATTTAAAATTTACTGATCTCGATCTCAACCCACCGCTCGGGCACTCTCACCCTACTTACTACCAAAACAAGATTCTTAAAATGTATCCATGAGCACATTAGCGCTTTCATTCATTGCTGAAATGATAACAAATCAATTCTGCCTCAAAACTCAAAATGTGAATAACTTTAAATTTTAACTATCAAAATAATGAAATTATGGTTTCAATCTAATTATTTTGTTATAAATCAGTTGGGGTGTATATCGTTTTGCGCTTATTCATTAATACGTTGTATAACGGATATAATTATGTTATATACATTAAGCCCGGCTTGAACCAACATGTATTTAGACTTGAACGTATATAATGTTAGTTCTATCCTTCACACTGCTCATACAAATGACAGTGACGGCATCATATTTAAACATGTTTAAGCCTTAATAGTTTTTGGTGCAAGCCAGCCTAAGTACTTTACATTTAAATAAAAGGTGTTACAAAAATACAAATAAACATTTAGGGTGGTTTAGACCATCAAACTGAACAACTTTTACTATGGGACCAACATCGAAATCGCGAAAAAAAAATCTGATGTTCCATACTAATCTACTCGAGCTAAATGTATGGGACAGGTGATTTTTTTTTCTCGCTATATATCTATGTTGGTCCTATAGTGAAATTTGTTCAGTTTGATGGTCTAAACAATCCCCTTAAAAGTTTAAAATTTTTTATTTTTACTTTTGTAAAACCAAGTATATTTGTGTGCATCAAGGACTGAATAATCAAAATTAAATCTGAATAATGAGACATTATGCTCCTTATCCTATACCTAATAAATGCTAAATATCTTTTACCATTATCCTATTATTTAACAATAATGGTGTATAATATACATTTAAGATTAACCTAAGTTTAGTAGAATGTGTGTTAAGTTTGTAAGTTTACCGGAAATAAAAATATTCTTGTCATTATAACTGTGTTTTACTATCTATAACTATACTTCATTCCAAATAAGGACGACGAGATTTTACGATTCCTATTTAGCTTTCTGGCGAATTGTGATCAATAAATATAATTTATTTATCAGAAAGATGTACTATCTGACATATCTTGGATGTTACTAAAGCTGTTCTAAAAATAAGTGAGAGTGCAAATCTCTGTTTCTGCAATGCAAAATAGTATTAAAATTTCGTTGCTATTTTGAATGGAGTATAGACTATGACAAAAAAAAAATCCCCGTAGTTTGAAAAATAAGAAGGAATTTCAAACATGCTCAAAAATGGTCTTTAACAAAATCAAAAACGTCCAATCTTAAGAGTGTCTAATAGCAAGGGAGCGTAGTGTACTATTAAACAATCTGTGGTAGTATTAGGCCTGTCTCACTCCACAGCTCAGGTACTCTTGACGGTCGATCCCCACCGAGGGGTGAATGGCAATAGGTTAGGTATACCGTGTAAACTTCTTGCTCAAATCTCATTAGACTTTGTGAGTTGACTACTCACAAAATGGCGGCAAGTCATGTGAGACTTGAAAACCCTAGCGATGTCACGCTGCCAGCACGTGAAAGAATGAAAGAGGGAGACTATGTAAAGGAAGCTTTCATGTCTAATGACTCGGTTCATTTTTGTTTGCACGCGCGCCGTTGTGACGGTTGGTAGGTTATTCGCGAATTGTACGATAGGACAGGTGCGAATAACTTTGCACCTTATTGCCGTGCAGAGAGAGTCGCTATTTATTTAAATCTGTTTTCGAAGTAATCTTCTGTACTGGTATTTATTCTGTGGTTCAATCTAAAACTGCATATCACCGTACATTTCTTTACAAAACAAGTTCAGCTTTACATTAAGTTACGTCCACACAGAGCTCGGAGGGAGACGCGTCGCTCGGTGTGAACGAGTCCTTAACGCAATTTGTGATCCTTTGAGAGTGCGCTTGTGCTGATGAGAGTTAAAGTTGTCTCGTTATATTGTACCTAAACGTGTGAATGTCGCTCGTACTATGAATATTATAATAATGTTGATAGTGCTTCGCAAGCTTGTGCATGGTTCCAGAGATAGTCACTTTTTCAGTATTGTTTGTCTCAGGCGGTATGGAAAGGTACTTGGAGGTCGTCCCTTAATCAGACAATTGTTACTAACACAATATGGATGAACAATCTGAAATATACAACGTGTTAATGAATTAACGCAAAACTAGAAAGTAGTTTGTTTAGAATCGAGAGCAGAATCGAATTATCATGGTTTCAACATAGGTAATTTTTTTCACAATATTTAATAATTAATTTGTAAAATTTTAAATTTACTGAAATCGATCTCAACCCACCGCTCGGGCACTCTCACCCTACTTACTACCAAAACAAGATTCTTAAAATGTATCCATGAGCACGTTAGCGCTTTCATTCATTGCTGAAATGATAACAAATCACTTTTGACTCAAAACTTTAAATGCGAATAACTTTAAATTTTAACTATCAAAATAATGAAATTATTGTTTCAATCTATTTATTTTGTTGTAAATCATTTGGGGTGTATGAGGTTTTGCGCTTATCCATTAACACGTTGTATATAATATATATATTTTTTATTTTTATGGCGTATCCGCCCGGGAACACGACTCTCCATACTAATCGATGTGAAAAAGCGCGTGGCTCCGGAAATTAGACGTTTTTTTAAAAAAATATATAAATTTTCAAAAAATAAGAAAACCAAACCATTCTATGTTATATTGTGAAGTATATTGCAAATTTTCATTTTCTTCCGATCAACAATGTAAGAGTAAAATGGTTACAACTGGAAAAAAGGGCATATGCATATGCTCACGACTATATTCCCCGAGGTAGCCAGAGATATTCTGAAACCTCAGAACATCCACGTTTCACCAGTAGTACCGTAACTCTGTCCAGTGTGACGGGGGGTGAGCCCGTCGCCACTTATAATGGACAGTGGTTACAATACATGCCTCGAAATTGAAGCATGCAGGTTTCCTCACGATGTTTTCCTTCACCAAAAAGCAAGTGGTGTTACAAATCGTACATAAATTCCGAAAAACTCATTGGTACGAGTCGGCCTGGACGGGGATCGAACCATCGCCTCCTGCACGGCAGGCAAGGTTACTCGCCGCTGGACCACCACGGCTTTTTTGGAAAAAAAGGGGTGACTTTAGATTCCTTTTTCTTAAGTTTTATTAATTAAAATAGATTTCGAGAAAAACCAAATCATTTCTCATGTCCTGTTGATTGTTCAGGTTTATTTTCGGCTTAAAGAGTGCCATAGTCAATATATAAAATGATTACAAAGTTACCCAATTTTACGTTAAAATCGGACGGTACAGCCTTAAGTGTATATTACCGTCGGCGCGCTCCTTACAAACCAAGTCTGGTTATATTTTCAATACTAACCAATTAAAGTGAATGAAGTTTTTAGATACGATCTACCTTAGAAACCAATATCTGTGTTTAAATTTGTCAGATTTCCGTTAAAATATAGAAAAAGTAATAGAAAAAAATCTGCTGTCCCATACATTTGAGCCGGGTAGGTGCAGCAGTGTTGTATGAAACAGCTGTTTTTTTTTTCGTTTCCTGAGGTAGGCTCCATAGTGAAAGTTGTTCAGTTTGATGGTCTGAGTTCACCGTTTCAATCTCCTTCCCTTACACTCTGTATAATGACTCGTGATTACGTATTATTGTAGTTAGTACCGAGGCGAGGATGTTGTCTGTCCTTTGACTATTTATATGTGGGCTGGTTACGCGTGTAATTCTACTAACAAACATTTCTGCCACTTTTTGCGGGGGGCGAGGTAACATGAAATCCGCAACTTTGGATTTTATTCTCCATAACTTTAGATTCTAATTTTGAATGTTAAAAATCATGAAAAGTAGTCTCGTGTGAACCCCAAACGTTCTAAGTTCGAAGTTATTATTTCGCAATTATAGGCTGTCTCGTTTAGTGATAAGGTGTAAAATTGAATGGAAATGCACAAGATCAATTGTGCTTATACCGTGGCAGAGGGGAAATGCTACCGCAAGGCTAGTCCTTGTAATAATTAGTCAGAGTGTCTGTCTCTACAGAAATCTAGCGACGACATCGCGATACATCATCGTGAGCGATGTCAGCACGCGGAGGGTCGCGGCCGCGGGGACGTCACGGGACACAGGTGTACTGTACTTATTTATTATACATCGTTTACCCGCGACTTCGTCCGCACAAATTATATACCAGATTTTAAGTCAGATCATAAGCTATCAAACAAAAAAGTTTCAGCAAAATCGGTTCAGTAGTTTTTGCGTGATGCTGTTACAAACATACAAACAAACAAACAGACAGATAACAATTCTAAAAAAGGTTGATTTGGTGTCCGAGGTACCTAAAAACCATATAGTAATATCTTTAATGTACAGTCACACTTCTGTTACAGTTTTATAATAGTTTAGGTCAGTTTAGATACATAGTTTGTTATTCGTGTTAATGAATAAGCGCAAAACCTCATACACCCCAACTGATTTATAACTAAATAATTAGATTAAAACAATAATTTCATTATTTTGATAGTTAACATTTAAAGTTATTCGCATTTTAAGTTTTCAGGCAAAAATGATTTGTTATCATTTCAGCAATGAATGAAAGCGCTAACGTGTTCATGTATACGTTTTAAGAATCTTGTTTTGGTAGTAAGTAGGGTGAGTGTGCCCGAGCGGTGGGTTGAGATCGAGTTCAGTAAATTTTAAATTTTACAAACAAATTATTTAATATTTTGAAATAAATTACGTATGTTGAAAACATGATAATTCGATTCTGCTCTCGATTCTAAACAAATTACTTTCTAGTTTTGCGTCAATTCATTAACACGTTGTATAAGGTCTAACAAAATTAGGTGAAACAATTTTAAGAGGATGATCAGACCATCAAACTGAACATCTTTATCTATGGGACCAATATCAAAATCACGAAAAAAAAATCTGTGGACCCATGCTTTTAGGTCGAGTAGGTTTGTATGGAGCAGCTGTTTTTTTTTTCGCGAATTCGATATTGGTCCCATAGAGAAAGTTGTTCAGTTTGATGGTCTGATCATCCCCTTAAAATAGTTTCAACTAATTTTGTTAGACCTTATATTTCATTCATTCATTCATGTATGTTTTGGTGATTGAACCCGAACCACACAGACCGCGAGCCGCCACCTCGCCACACAACCCGTGGGAGTACGACACGGGTCCCAAGTTGTGACAGACTGACACTCCGCTAATTACCTGTTTATATTCTGAATAATTTTTAATTAATTAATTATGTATCGAGTTGAAAGTTCATGAATACTATTGTAGAGTCGCTCATGTGGAAAATGAGGTTTCTTGTTTTATTTAACTAGAGATACCAACCTACGCCTACCAGGTCGCGGTCTCCACTCTAGAACTCCGACACCCCACCGGTTGTCAGTTCTTCAGCAGATATGACCAGCCCATTGCCACTTCAGCTTGCTAATTTTCTGAGCTATGTCAACCACTTTAGTTCTCTGACGTATCACTTCATTTCTGATGTGATCTCTCAGAGAAACACCGAGCATAGCTCTCTCCATAGCTCAAAGTCAAAGTCAAAGTCAAAATAATTTATTAAATATAGGAGCTTGCAGCACACTTATTAAACGTCAAATCTTTTTTAAAGCTACCACCGCGTCGGAACGTGTTGTCGCTGTAGAGAAGATGCGGCCAGAAACTCTACAACATAACACGACTTAATAACTATTACAATATAAATTCTTAAGCTAAAGTTATGTATACAATAATACATAGTCTATTTAATAAAATAATTGATACTATACAGTAAAGTAAATAAACTATAAGCTAGTGACCTCAGACCCAAGCATTTTGATCATTTAAGCTCGCTCGCTGAGCGACCTTGAACTGATGAAATAGTCCTATCGTCAGGGTCCATGTTTCCGCACCATAGGTCATTACTGGCAGGATGCACTGATTGAACTCCTTTGTTTCGAGGCATTGTGGTAGAGCCGAGGAAAATATTTGACGGAGTTTCCCGAAAGCAGCCCATCCCAGTTTGATGCGCCTAGCGGCCTCCTTGTCGAAGTTGTTTCTACCTAGTCTTATAGTCTGTCCAAGTCTGTACATACTCACTAACTAACACACACACACACACACACACACACACACACACACACACACACACATACACTCATACACTTTTTATTTATATTTCAAAATTGTAAATTAAATGGGTAGGTTATTAAATTTCATCGCATATCTCCGTTATGTTAGTTGTAACTTCATTGTCTGTAGGTACTTAAAAATTATTTATCACGATAATTATTTAAACATCGCTCACTCTGTCCTAAATTTGTAATTTTTGCCTGATAAATCGTAAAGGATTCCCGAGATTCTGGCTTGCCGCATGCGGGGTCCATTGTATCATGTGTACTGACTAGTTCTTTTTGTTAATAAATATATTTGTATTTGTTTTGTTGCAAGGTAGACATAGTCTTGCACAACTTCTATCGTAGTGTGGGACGCCCTGCTGTCCGTTGGACGGACGACCTAAAAAAAGTAGCGGGGAGCGACTGGATGAGGAACGCCGGGGACAGAGTTTTGTGGCGCGTCTTGGGAGGGGCCTATGTTCAGCAGTGGACGATGATGGGCTGATGATGATGATGATGATGACCACCTACATACATAGTACCTACGTACATACCTACATACATGTCTAACCTACCTACACGAATTCAAATCGTCAAACCTTTCTGTACAGGGTGTAACAAAACATCCTTGTAATACTTAAAGGGGTACTTCAGACCATCAAACCGAACAATTTTCACTATGCAGCCAACATCGAAATCGCGAAAAAAGAAAACCGCTCTTTCATACAAAACTGCAGTACAGTTCGATTCAAAATATGTATGGGACAGCAGATTTTTTATTCTTTCCACAGTGAAAGTTGTTCGGTTTGATGGTCTGAAGCAACCCCTTAAGTATTACTAAGGTGTTTTGTTACACCCTATACAACGTGTTAATGAATTAACGCAAAACTAGAAATTAGTTTGTTTAGAATCGAGAGCAGAATTGAATTATCATGGTTTCAACATAGGTAATTTTTTTCAAAATATTAATTAATTTGTATCTAAAATTTAAAATTTACTGAACTCGATCACAACCCACCGCTCGGGCGCTCTCACCCTACTTACTACCAAAACAAGCTTCTTAAAATGTATCCATGAGCACGTTAGCGCTTTCATTCATTGCTGAAATGATAACAAATCATGTTTGCCTCAAAACTTAAAATGTGAATAACTTTGAATTTTAACTATCAAAATAATGAAATTATTGTTTTAATCTAATTATTTTGTTATAAATCAGTTGGGGTGTATGAGGTTTTGCGCTTATTCAACAAAATTCAAATAAGTACACGACCGTTTGCCCTTTCAGGGTAATCATTAGCTTAACTATAACTTTTGTTTCCTTTATATTGTATTTATACAGGGTGTAAGCTTTAAAGGACTCGCCGACACTCTAGCCGTGACTTTACCGTTGTAAACCACTAGAGTGTCGGCGAGCCGTCCTTCCGTCACTAAGCTTACACTCAACGTCACAAATGATCACAAATCACGACCACTCGAGGACGCGACGAGCCGCGACCGACACACAGACGGACGCCGCGCGATATCTACTAATTAGTGGTTTTATCATATTTGTACAGGCTACCTACTGTATATTGTCCACGCGGGTTGTGATTAGATTATAATATATTGTTCAGATTAATATTAAATGTTACATAGATAAAGCAAATCGAAGTATCAGTAAACGAATTGAATGAAATCTGTTTGAAATTGACTTATGTTATGATTAGCCGGGCATCATTTACAGGCTGTATGCCCTATAATGGAATTCCATTACGTATCCTAAACTACTCCAATGCATATTTTTGCAAATATCTTCAATTAAATTTGTTTATATTCTAGGCTCTCTCTTGCTAAGCGCTCGTTGGCTTAGTGGAGATTCGGTGTTGGAAATGATCACCGATGTTAAGCAACGTCAGGTTCGGTCAGTCTTTGGATGGGTGACCGTTTAGTAGTATTTCATCTCGACCGTTTCCGTGCTTCGGAAGGCCCGTTAAGTAGGTGGTCTCGGATAGTTCCGTCAGATGGCGTTGTAACTATTCGGTAAGCCAGGTCAGAGGCCTATTAAAGCGGCTTGAAAATTCTCTGACAGCAAGTTGACCACTAACTTGCCTCCACTAACACGCACTGGGCCCGCGTGGTTGAGTATGGCCCACTCCCTCTCACCCTTATTCGTGAGAGGAGGCCTTTGCCCTGCAGTGGGATTCTACAGGCTATAACTAAACTTTTAACATCCTCTAAGCCTGAGTCATTTAGTAAAGTTAGTACAAAGTGTCAGAGCATCCCCGTAACGATCGGCCATCAACCAGCAGGCTCGCCCGACCCCAGATAATTAAATAAAACAATGTTGATATTGAGCAGTCGTGATTGTTTTATAACACTACGACCCCCGGCACGGACGGGCCCGCGGCCGAGACGACGAGCCTGGCACACTGTCACACCGGAGTGTCTGCACGAAGGAAATGAGTTTAAATAACTGTATACAACGTGTTAAGGTGGTTGCAGAGTTGCCAATTTTATACAGAAGTTTGACGCATAGTACGCGTAGACGGTACAATTAAAAGTAATATTTGATATAAGGAAAAATTGTTTAGAAAATGCCGCGTATCAAATAACATTTGCAATTTATGATATAATTACGAAGATAATTATAAAGTTTTGAATTTTTGTAAAGATAAGTTCAAAGCTTTATATCTTCATAATTATATTATAAATTGCAAATGTTATTTGATACGCGGCATCTAGATTTTCTTAACTAGTTTTTCATATATAAAATATTACTGGTATTAATACCGTCTATGCGTATTATGCGTCAAACTTTTGTATGAAATTGGCAACTCTGCAACCACCTTAATGAATTAACGCAAAACTAGAAAGTAGTTTGTTTAGAATCGAGAGCAGAATCGAATTATCATGGTTTCAACATAGTTTACATTTTTCAAAATATTAAATAAACTGTTCGTATAATTTAAAATTTTCTGAACTCATTGCCAACCCACCGCATAGGAATATTCACCCTACTTACTAACAACACAAAATTCTTAAAATGTATCTATGAGCACGCTAGCGCTTTCATTTACTGCTGAAATAATAACAAACCATTATTGCATGAAAATGTAAAAGTTTTAGTACTACTACAGTTTCAGTTCACACCTCATGAGTCAAGACGGTGAGTTACGCGTCGGTGTGAGCGACGGCATTAAGCAAGAAAGTAAACCCTTTTATAAAGGTGCGCTATCAGTTGTTTGCCGACATCGACGGATGTTTGTACGGGACTCGACTGTTGCTCTCTGCCTACCCCCCGGGCGCTATTGTCTCTTATTATATCACATCATTTAACAGGTATTATTAGAGTTCGTACCTAAAGATTTTATGGTTGTGTAGACGAAATAGCTTTTGGTAGTTCTTAGTAGTCGCTTAATTTTAGACGTTTCATAGGGCAACAACATTATTTGGTAAAAACATGTTTGTTTAAACATATAACAAATATCAGCTAATACAAGGAACAAATTTAAGCGGTGATCGGTTTCTTGAGGATTTCCCGGAACACTACAATCTTACCTAACATCTAATAGTCTTAGCATATAAGCATATGCTCACGACTATATTCCCCGAGGGGGTAGTCAGAGATATTCTGAAACCTCAGAACATCCACCCAACTAATAGTTAAAATGTGATGTATTGTTGTATTCTCAAATAAAATAAATGAAGAATTACAAAATAAAAAATAAAAAAAAATGTTCATTCATTCTACAAAACGACGTTTGCAATGGAAAATCATGCAATAATTCCCCTAAAAGTCAAAACTTCGTGCTTATATGTACCAGGCTGACATCATCCCCCAAAGCCCAAACCCCAAATCTCATATTTGTACGAGGAACCTCGTAAGTCTGGCAACCCTGCCCAGCATATGCTGACTATATACACAAGGTCTGATGTCACAGCGCTGTTTTTCAGGCCGGCAATTCAAACAGAAACAAGCCCAAAGATAATTAAGGTAATACCTGTGCAATTTCATTTTTTGCTTTCATTCCGTGGTTATTTAAACGTAGCTACCTAATTATAATTAAATGCATTTATAATGAAAGAGGGAATCTTCGTCTTATTCAGTCCACATTGAAAAGGAGTCTTAGGAATCCTACTGGTGTACTTTTATTAATTATATTTCGCAGGAAACTAAATTAAACTACCACTCTCAAAGGTTAAGCTAAAAAGAATCGGTCAAGTGTGAGTTGGGTAAAAAGTATCGGTCCCGTATTTGATTGTTTGGGGTGCAGGAAGCCTCTGAGAGAGTGACATACTGAATCCTCAGTTCAGATACGCCCGGCGCACCCTTGAAATCAGCAAGCCCTAACAAGTGGAAGCCACCACCGTCGAAATCGGCAACAAAAAACAGCTGTTCCAACAATGTCTACTTTAGTATGAATAACCCTTATTTTGGTAAATGGTTGTCACTGAAAAAATCAAGAACTCAAGAATTTGAAAACATCACTTGATAGTACTTATACTCCATTTCAAATAGCAACGACATTTTCAACACTTACCGTCGTAGTGTAAGATATTGTAATGAGTTAATTTAATACTGGAATTAGCATCTCTGACATTATCATAATAATAATTTGTAAGCCGTAAGGTAAGACATGTAGGACATAATAATTATTGTAACACCTGCTTGTAAAACTACGCATGTCATACAAATAAATGCATCTTTATCTTTACCGTCAGTTGCAGAAACGCTCATTAAAGTTAATCCTCCATTAAATCTCTGGCTAGCTTTTACTACGTCAACAAGACAACAAGTGACAGCAAGAGATTTAATGGAGGATTAACTTTAATGAGCGTTTCTGCAACTTAGTGTTACTCTCACTTATTCTTAGAAATGCTTTAGTAACGTACGAGTACAATATATGTCGGATAGCATATTTGTCTGATAAATAAATTATATTTGCAAATCAGAATTGGCCAGAAAGCTATATAGGAATCGGAAAATACATTCGTCCTTATTTGAAATGAAGCATAGTTAAATCATCATATAAGGTAATTCATACATACTGCAGTTTTGTATGAAAGAACAGTTTTTTTCGATTTCAAAGTTGCCTTCATAGAGAAAGTCGAGTGAAAGTCATGGCAAAGTTTCCGCACTGATTGCTTCAAGTGACTTGATTGAAAGCGATAACCTCGTGCCTCTACCTTCCTGTTAAAGTAAGTTATAGCCTGTAGAATCCCACTGCTGGGCAAATGCCTCCTCTCACGAATAATGGTGAGAGGGAGTGGGCCATACTCCACCACGCGGGCCCAGTGCGTGTTGGTGGAGGCAAGTTAGTGGTCGACTTGCTGTCAGAGAATTTTCAAGCCGCCTTAATCTCCGACCTGACTTAACGAATAGTTGCAACGCCATCTGACGGAACTATCCGAGACCAACTGCTTAACGTGCCTTCTCGAGATGAAATACCACTAAACGATCACCCATCCAACGACTGCCGGACCTGACGATGCTTAACTTCGGTGATCGTTTTCTATACCGAAGCTCCACTACGCCAACGAGCGCTTCCTTCCTGGCACCTTCCTGATAGGGAACTCTAAAATATTTAAAAATAGTTGCCTTATGATGTGGCTTCGCACTTGCATGTCGTCGCTCCGCTCGCTCCCAATCAATCAGCTTACACGAGTTAATATCTCTTTTTAATTTTATTTATTTCTTGAAAGTTAACTCTAACTGTCGTACAAATAAAAAATTACTTTAAACAAAACTGAAGTACCGGCTCGACTCAAATGTATGGGACAGCTGATTTTATTTCACGATTTCGAATTTGGCGCCATAGTGAAAGTTGTTCAGTTAGATGGTCTGAACTCTGAATTACCCCTATGTAACGCATTTAAGTTTACAACCTGTATAATGGCTATGCTTAAGTAAACATTTTTTTGGCACACATTTAGTTCAGAAGAGTTTAATATCACGGTTAATTCGACCTCATACCATTATAATAACTAATACACTTATTATTATGCATATATCCTCTTTATTCATTCAGTTCGCTAGTCTATATACTAGTGAAGTGTCTAGGTGTCCCTAACTAAATTATTATTAGAAGCTATTATTATTATACAACGTGTTAATAATTAACGCAAAACTAGAAAGCAGTTTGTTTAGAATCGAGAACAGAACCGAATTATCATGGTTTCTACATAGGTTTTTATTTCCAAAATATTAAATAATTTGTTTTTAAAAGTTAAAATATACTGAACTTGATCTCAATACACCGCATGGGCACACTCACCCTACTACTACCAAAACAAGATTCTTAAAATGTATCCAAGAGCACGCTAGCGCTTTCATTAATTGCTGAAATGATAACAAATCATTTTTGCCTCAAAACTTAAAATGCGAATAACTTTATATTCCAAGTATCAAAATAATGAAATTATTGTTTCAATCTAATTATTTAGTTATAAATCAGTTGGGGTGTATGTGGTTTTGCGCTTATTCATTAACACGTTGTATATGTATATCGGTTACTTCGACCCTCGATGAATTATTCTTATGCCAATTATCCTCGTAATTAATTCAACTCGCAAGTGTACATACTACTAGTGAAGTGTCTAGGTGTTCCCAACTAATTTATTATTATAACTTTGTTATAACATGTAGGATATTATCCCACTGTAGGGCGTGGGAGGGTGTTATTGTTCTTCTAGCTAATAGTATTATACGATTTAAACGATGCGAGGCTGTCTGCCTTTAACTAGATGCAATGTATTCATATCGAATTTGGATTATCTTTATTTCGACAGATACGTAAAATAGAGACATGAAATGCATATCTAATTACAATTTAAACATACATAGCTTCACGACCATAATCCCTGTCGGGGTAGACAGAAACCTTACTAATACTATAGTGCGTCCAAGATAGACAGATAGATAGATAGTCTTTAGTTTAAGAATTTATATTGTAATAGTTATTAAGTCGTGTTATGTTGTAGAGTTTCTGGCCGCATCTTCTCTACAGCGACAACACGTTCCGACGCGGTGGTAGCTTTAAAAAAGATTTGACGTTTGATAAGTGTGCTGTAAGCTCCTATATTGAATAAATCATATTGACTTTGACTTTGACCTTGATAGCACCGTGATTTTGACAGGCTTTAGAAATTTTAGTACTTAAAGCTGTTTTAGCCATCTAAACTTTAAAATACAATAAAAATATAAAAGATAAATTAACATTTGTCGTAAAATTATAGGTTTTCAGAAGATTTTCAGAAAGAAAAATAATCGTTCTAAAACTATCTGTCAAAATCACGAAGCTATCTTGGACACACTCAACTATCTTTTATCTGCGTGTGTGGTGTCGCAGCTCTAAGGCTCTTCATTAAAATACGAGTGGAGTATGATCTAGTCTACTCCCTCTAATCTCACTCATTTTCAGGAGAGGAGGCTTTAGCCTTGAATATTACAAGGCGGTTAGTCTATTTACATCTGCAAAAGAAGTGAAGGGGTCATTAAAAGATTTGTAACGCTACGGATTTTTGTAGCAGAGTTTCGTAGCTCTACGGGCTTTCGTAGCAATGCTTCGTAGCGCTACGGACTTTCGTAGCAGAATTTGTAGTCCTTGCGCGAGCAGCGCTACAAGCGTAGCTAGAGATTAAAGTAATTATGTATTGCTCGCTCTTTGTCACTCTGCAGTGGAACGTTCATACGCTGATGATGATGATGATACAGCTTTGTTATCGTCTTGAATTATTTTTGACCATGAGGATGCTAGCTTTAAAAATAGTTTATTACAGCGCTGACATTAAATGGTATACATACAATCAGTTGCACTTACGTTCATTAAAGTTAATCCTCCATTAAATCTCAAGCTGGCACTTTTTGTCTTGTTGACGTAGTAAAAGCTAGCAAGAGATTTAATGGAGGATTAACATTAATGAACGTACACGAACGAACAACTGACCGTTACATTCGTAAACATAGGTTTGGTTTAGTGTAATTCCTAAACCTACTGGTGTTTTGCAGGCAGACCTGGACCATCCCCATCACGGAGATGCTCTTCACCCTATGAAAATTACTATATACATACGTGTACGTGAATCAACAAGAGTCGCTGTCGACCAAGCTGTCGACAGACACGTCGCGTGTCGTAGATAAAATCATATTTTTCTTTTCTCAAACGTGTAGGTAAAGTTCACGACATAGGAGGGCTTTGTAGGAGTGAAGTGGGAAAGTGAAAAATTAGGAAAGACCTGTCATGGTTTGGATCGGAGTTGTTTCGGATCTTATATAGGTATGTATTTTAAGCTTCTTGGCTTGTATGATCCGCACCGCACAATATTGCTATTGTTGTTTTTCAACTCATAAAAGTCAAAAAGCTTAAAATACATACCTCATCATCGGAGTTAGATTAGGTTTTATAAATAAAATTTAAATAAGTACAACACAACTCGGAGGTTACTCGGAATACCTTTTTATTTGGCACAATCTCATAGTTTTAATATTATATTTAGTACAGTCAACAGTTGTTATAATTAAAAACATTTACTTATTTAACTATACAACACCGGGAATAGCTTGAGAGAGGGGCGGTGATTCAATAACGTGAAGTCTCATGGAATTTGTAAAACTAACATTTCAAATATGTATCATTCATTAACATATACCTACTTAAATATGTGGATATTTATTTCAAATTAAATTGTGATATTTTTTGTATCGGACGGGACTTGAACCCGGAACCTGCCAATTCATGTAATTAATGGATTTATTTAGTTCTTTTTGGGGAACTTACAGCTAAATAGCAATTTGATTATACATCGACTTATTGATTGTCAGATTATGGTGCACAACTACATAGCGTCAGTATTGTATCACCACAGCCCCTCTCGACGCGTCCCAGCGCCGGCGCAGCGTCCGCGCGACGCTCCCAGCCGCGGCGCCGCGCGGACTTGTGTTGTGTTGTGTTACAACGCGCGGGGCGACGCTACTGTACCACTGACCAAAGGTCAGGCAACGCGGTGCCACCGTTGCTCTTGCACACCTTAGATGTGCAATTGGAAAAAATAATTACATTGCAGCGCAACGCAGCATATCGCACGGCCCTAAGGCACAGCGCACACGATACGTATCGAATCGTCTTTGCGGCTATTCAGACCATCCTGATGAAAATGTCGTGATCAGGCACACCTGATCACGACATTTTAGGGTGGTTTGAGACTTTACTGAGAGAGTGAGAAAACCTTTGTGTTTATTTTTATTTTGAGACGTGTATTGTGTCCACTACTGTCCGTTATAAAAGTGACGATGGACTCACTATAATACCTGTCACTCTGGATACTGCCAAACAGATTACAAATCAAAATATTAAAATATTTTAGTACCTAGCAAGTTTTAGGGTACTACATTTTTTAGATTATTGTTTAATTTAACAAACGCTAGTAGTTGCAGCAAAGTTTCTGATGACCCAATAAGAAGTTCATCTATCTATACTCAAAATAGCAACGAAATTTTAAGGCTATTTTGCATTACAGAAACATAGATTTGAAACACTTCCTCTCACTTATTTTTAGATCAGCTTTAGTAACGTCCAAGATATGTCGGATATTATAATGTATAAAATAAATTATTTTCATTTGGTAATCAGAATTGGCCAGAAAGCTACATAAGAATCGGAAAATCTTGTCGTCCTTATTTGAAATAAAGTATAGTTAGTTTTAATACAACCAAACAGCCCCTGCGCATTGTGACAGAACAATTTATACTATAACTACGCTATCTATGTATGTATAACCTATACTCCTGTCTAGTCCATTGCGTCACCTTCTAGAGTAGCGAGTGAGTGAGAGGGCGAGATGCGAGGGCCGTAGGAGCGACGAGTGCGGGTAGATCACAGTCGGCCGCCGGTCTGTTTACTCTTCCTCGGGCGCGCTCGGCTCCTCGTCGTTTCTTCTGAAATATAATTCCTTTGTTATTGTTCTAGTGGAGTATCACACACTCCCTCTAGTCTACTTTAATGAGAGAAGTCCTTTGGATTACAGAGGAATCTTTCTGGCTGAAAGAAGTGAGATAATGTCATTCAAATGTATTTTTATCCAAGCCTACGAAATTCGTAGCGCTATAGACATTCGTAGCAATAGCTTGATAGCGCTACGTAGCCAGAATATCGGAGTATTATAATTTCGACTATTGCTTTATCAAATTAATTTATATATTTGTTCATGTTCTGAACAAATATATTTAACAAATTATCCTAGTTTAAAAAAAAATATGTTGTGTACTTTAATTCTGTTTTATTATTTCATATGTTATTTTTAGGGCCCCCAAACATTAATAATTAATTAAAATAGGTAAATTAGGTTTAATGTACCTAATTATTAATTATTAATATAGGAACATATTTTAAACTGTTGCATGCCGTAAGGGGCAAACTGTATTAGTCCTAGGATATAATTACCCACCGTCTTTACTTTCTACCTATGGTTTATGGCAATAAATGATCCTGATTCTGACTCTGACATTTCTTAGTGAAAACATACCTGCAATGGAACCTTACGCTACGTTATAATTACAAATTATACAAACATGTCGGTCATCATCCTGCGAGCGGGACGACAGCGGTACAACTGGCCCAAGCCTGTGTAGTCGCACTGCAGGGTGACCAGCCCCCCCGCGACGGAGCCGGGCCCCCCCTGCCCCAGCGCGAGCCCCAACTGCGCCAGGCCTCCTGGGGTCTGCGCGTCCGAGTCTGGCTCCGAGCGCTTCCCGTACCGACTGCCCATGAAGAACCTGCCGTCAACACGGACTGATATTATTTCTGATTTTAGTTATAATGTCTTACAGAAAGATGAGATGCGCAGTACTAGGCGCGGCGGGTTATATTATGTATGGATGTGAATAAGGTGAACATTTTATTTACGAATCGTAACAAGTAGGCGCCCTAGTATCTGCCTACCACACTGGGACCAAAGCGCGACGTTGTTGATAAATAGATATATTATGTATTTAAGATAATAATGAATGTTCATAAAAACGAAAGTTAACGATTATCAGAAATTATAAAAATATTTAAAAAACGTTTATTAGACATATTGTCGTGAGCAAATGCTTATGCTATGCTTATGCATGCGTTTAATAGGCCATTATTTTATTTCAGGTACAATTTGGATAAAATTTAATTTTCTCTTAGTGTATAAATAAGCATTTTTTTACCGTTTTATACCGATTATTGTTAATTATTGTTTATAATACTCATTAAAGACATTTGCAGCGATGTATTCTTATTTTAATGATTATTTTGACGGCCCGATAGCACAGTCGGTAGTGAACCTGCCTATCCCGTACGGGACCAATATTTGTGTGATGAATATGAATATTTTGCATCCGATTCATGGATGTTTGTATTTATACAACGTGTTAATAAATAAACGCAAAACCTCATACACCCCAACTGATTTATAACAAAATTTTTAGATTGAAACAATAATTTCATTATTTTGATAGTTAATATTTTAAGTATTACAAGCACATTTAATCAGTTTCTATGTCTACATAAAATAATTTAATATTTTAAGTTATTCACATTTTAAGTTTTGAGTCAAAAATGATTTGTTATCATTTCAGCAATGAATGAAAGCGCTAACGTGCTCATGGATACATTTTAAGAATCTTGTTTTGGTAGTAAGTAGGGTGAGAGTGCCCGAGCGGTAGGTTGAGTTCGAGTCCAGGAAATTTTAAATTTTACAAACAAATTATTTAATATTTTGAAAAAAATTACCTATGTTGAAACCATGATAATTCGATTCTGCTCTCAATTCTAAAGAAACTACTTTCTAGTTTTGCGTTAATTCATTAACACGTTGTATATTCTATATCGTTGTCTAGTCGTCATGATATAGGTCCAGGCTAGATTCTACTACTTTGTGTGACAAGGTCCAAGACATTTATTTATTTATTTAATTCTCAACAAAATAACCACTGCGTTACTGTCCCTCAAAATTATATTGCGTTGATTAACAAAACAACTGAGTTACCGTAATTTACAAATAACCGTTAGATACTTCTCTAGGTCTAGGTAATGCAACAAAATCAATTTATAATTTCTTAAAATAACAATTATATTTAATATGAAGTAGGTTTAAGGCCATTTACAAATTGCAAGTATAAAATTTTACTTTAATTCCTAAGTTTCTCTAAGACTGGTTTCTTATTCGTTACCTACCGATAACAGTTTTATTTTAGAATTTACCAATTTTACTAACGAAATCGCCTTTTGTCCGTTGCCTTTGAAGGGGACCGGATTATGGTACCCTAAATAAAATAATGACCTTAATATCAGTTTTATCTGAATATACAGATTCTGTGATTGAATTTTTTTAATAGAATGAATAGAAGATATTTATGTAAGTAATGTTTACCATATCTCATGATTTATTTTCTTATCTTCCTTCTTTCTCTGGCTGCAAAAGTTGACGTCATTTTATTTTAGTAAAAACGAATTACTCAAGTAACATATTGTATTTATTGTTTAAATTCAAAACTTTTGTTTATATAGAAACAAATTAAGTACCTACTTAATAAATATGAAGGCGAATTTTTTTTTAAATTTAATCAATAAATTAAGACTGTTTGTGTGTGTGGGTCTGTGTAAATAATAATAGGGGTGTCAGTAACTAGTAGTGTACCTGTCGTTCCTGGGTGCGAGCATGCGCGGGGGGGAGCGGCCGTAGCGCGAGCCCAGCACGAACGGCACCGGGGACACTGCGATACACACACCGTAGTACAAACCTTTGTTTAATATTTATTAATTACTTATATTAATATAAAAGCCGTGGTGGTCTAGTGGCGAGTAACCTTGCCTGCCGTGCAGGAGGCGATGGTTCGATCCCCGTCCAGGCCGACTCGTACCAATGAGTTTTTCGGAATTTATGTACGATTTGTAACACCACTGGTTTTTCGGTGAGGGTTTCGAGGCTTGTATTGTATCCGCTGTCCATCACAAGTGGCCACGGGCTCACTCCCAGTCAAACTGGATGGAGTTTCAGTACTGCTAGTGAAACGTGGATGTTCTGAGTTGTCCGAATATCTCTGACTACCCCCTTGATGAATATAGTCGTGAGCGTATGCATAAGTAACAACATCAAAATAATAGTCAGCTGCAGTGGCAGTAAGTTCGGAAAGAGTATGAGTGTGATGAAAACAATTATATATACTAACTCTCTGCGCGCTTGTCTGCGTCCGCGCAGACAGCAGCGAGCCCGACGCAGAGCAGCGCGAGTGTATAGCGAGCCATGGTGCCGGCTCGCTCACACGCGCCATCGTGCCGCCGGGGAGAGCGGGAGGGATACATCGCGTTTACTTGCGTTTTCCTGTTAAAAAGCGATAGAGGTTATTGGGATCATAGGCAATAAAAAAACACAAACAAAAAAATAATAGATAGAAAAAAAAAACTGCCACTTTTACGTTTATTTCGATATCGAGTTTACGAAAAATACCTTAGGCTTTTGTAGTAGGTAAGTTGGAGTAACATTTGTTCATTTTAGTTTTTCAGTATTTAGAAATCTGACATTGCGATGAGTGCGCTGCTGAACGGTAAAAGGACTCTTAAATGCGTTACATAACTTTAGTGGATGCTTCAGGTCGTCAAACTGAACAACTTTCTCTATGCCAACAACATCGAAAACGCAAAAAAAAATCTGCTGTTCCATACAAAACTGCAAACCAAATCGAGCCAAAAGTATCGGAAATAAAAAATTTTTCGCGATTTCGATATTGGTCCTACAGAAAAAGTTGTTCAGTTTGATGGCCTGATCATCCTCTTAAAAACTGTCAGCATATTAAGTTGGACCCTGTATTATTATTATTAGTTTTAGAGAACGTGTTCTTAAACTAAGTAACTCAATGTTACCTCACCTCCTTCACAAACGCAAACAAACTCACAAACCGTACATAATTAATTACATTATAACAACACAACGCAACGTGCGGGACCCTCCTGTTGATTACATTAACACATTCCGATAACTGAACCCTTAAGTTAGTAATAATATCCACTCATTAGCATACTGGCTGTCCACCCCCGCATCACCTAGTGGGCTTGTAAAGTTTTCTTTTTCTAATTATTATATATGTTAATTCTTTGTTAAAAATAAACAATACCTTACGTGGCAACTCATTAAATTGATACGCAAATTAAAAGTTTTATTTACTGTATGAATTAGTAGCTTTGATTAAATTAAAATAGGTAGATAGGTGACGTTCTTGCATTACATCCTCGACAAATGTACCTGCTTTTCATGTATCTTACGAGTGAAGAGTAATGACGTGGGATTTGTTTTTTCTTTTGAATGATTTGTACAACGAGTAAAAGCATACGAAGGCATTGTGGTATCTTTATTCCGCCTAGAAAAAAGTAACTCAATCACGCAATGCCGCTCGTATTGCAACTAAGGAAATTTAGCGACGAGAGCTCAATTTATGCGGTCCATATGTTGTAGGCTAGTCACCTGTCTTCCTGTTTTAATATAATCAAAGATTAGTAGAGTTTTATTTGGAGCGTGTAAGATAAAGAATTGGAACAGGAATTGGGCTTCGTAGCTTTGCGTAGTAGGACTACGAAAGTGCGTAGCGCTACGAAAGTGTGTAGCGCTACGGAAAGTTGCGCTTGCAAACTCTATTCACATTACGACGTGCGGGCGCGGAGTATCGGTATTGAAAATAATATCTATTTCAATGCCGATAGAGTCGACTGAGAGAATGCCCATACGGGCCCCACGGCCGGAGCCACACGGAGTTTTCTCTGTGAACTCTATCTGTATTGAAATAGATATTATTTTACATTGCACCTTCCGTCCTCCATCCGCGCCCGCACGTCGTAATGTGAATAGAGCTCAAAACTATTTACCGCTACGAAAGTACCGCAGTGTAGCGCTACGAATTTCGTAGTCAGTAAGACATTTCGATGTAAAATCTTAGTTTGTAAACAAGGTTTTAAAGGTATGGTAACAATAAACCTAAGACAATTTCCCTGTATCTCCTATGGTTTAGAATTTCCCCGTACCGTCTCAGTTTAAATAAACTCCCTGTATATTTTCTTAGACGATTCCCTCGCTATTACTGAACTGAGGCTAGATGTCTGTAATGAACCGCTGCAGTGTTGAGCGTGGCGGGTGCCGGCGGCGGAAACAAACACATTTCCGCTAAAAACAACAAACGTCAACCGTCGGGAGGCTGTATTGGTCGCCTCCGGATCCGGTGCTAACAGTGTTACCAACATTTAGCAAGACGAGGACTTGCCTATCTAGACACTATTATAAGAACTATAATAGAAGTATGTCTGTGCCATGGATTCGTAACCAATGGATCCATAACCTCCGTACAAGCATGGAAACACGAAAATTGACCGGCGGTCGGTAATGTTCGCCTTTCTTTCGTACGTGGCTGTCGTCGATGTTTCTGATTATACGTTAATTTGTCCCTTTATGCCAATTTTTGTTCTTGGATTAGAAAGGGACATAGTTGATGTCAAAAACAACAGAATTTACGAAAGAAAGACGAACATAACCGCCTGCCGAGGATTATTTTCATGTTTCATCGGTTGTAAGGCAGTCTGCTCTCCAGGTATACAATACCTATTCCAACTTCTGGTCTGTACATTGAAGATAAGTTATGGATGGGGTTTAGATGTCACCACTCCAAATGCCAGATTTTAGGGTTCCGTAGTCACACAAGGAACCCTTATACTTTCATCCATTCTATCTTTCTGCCTATATGCTCCGCCTCAATAATTCACTCATTAGTGCACATATTGAATCGAAGCATGAATATAGATAAACAGTAACCCAAAAACAGAAATGTGGTAGTTAAGAAGATACCAATTTTTTTCATCTTAGAATATAGGCTGTGATGATGATGATGATATTTTATCTCGCTACGATGACGGAGCAGATGTGGACGAAGCCGCGGGCAAACTTGGCGTTTCTGTACATTGCAAATACAGTATGTAAACTAACTAAAGGCAAACCTTGAAACCACGTACTCTATCCAACAACCTGAACAACACTGAACAAAAAAAACAGCAGTTTCATACTAAACTGCAATGCATACACGACTTAAACGTATGAAAGAGCTAAAATTTTTTTTTGTTCTGTCAGATTGTGACGACATAGGTACACGAAAAGTGGGGATGCAATTTTTTTTTCTCGTCTATCCCATGGTGTGGGGTATCGTTGGATAGGTCTTTTAAAAATATTGGTGTGGGAAAACTATTTTTCAATTTAGGGATCCGTTAGCGAAATATTAAGGTTTAAAGTGAACATTTTGGTCAGAGTCAAGTGTGTCCCCCGTGGGAATCGAACCCACTGTGTCAAGAGCCATTAGACCACGGAGGTTGTTAAAATAAAAGAGACGCAAATAGAATGAACGAGACAACCGAACAGTTTCATAGATTAATGGAGGCCATTACATCGATCGCATAACATCGACTATAATAATTAATTAATTGCTTCGTTTAATTGAGTTATTAAACCCTCTGAGTGAGGACCTCTCATAGATGCAGCAACGCTGTTGTAGCAACGTTCCTGACCACCCCTTAACGTATTACGAGAGCTCGGTTCATTATCATGAGCCTGCCCACGCGTCCGTCTGTATGTATGAATGTTATGTAGAACACTTATTGTTATTCTAGTACAAAAGACATCAACGCGACCTACAACTGATCAATTGACATTTTTTTACTTTATTGTGATATCACCAAATTTGTATTTAATTCGTTTATCTCTCGCATCCTCTCTGATGTTGAATGTTTGCCCAGCAGTGGGATCCCACGAATTATAACTTGATTAACTGTTTATACAGGATGTTAGGGTAAACAATTGCATTACTTTAAGGGGTGATTGTACCCGTGATACTGAACAACTTTTTCCAAGAAACTGATAGCAAATTCGCAAAAAAAAAACGACTTTTCAATCAAACGTTCGATCAGCTGATTGCATTTATTATGAAAAGTGGAAAAAAAAATTGCGAATTTCCTATAGGTTTCTTTGAGAAAGTTGTTCAGTATCATGGGTACAATCACCCCTTAAAGTAATGCAACTGTTTACCCTAACACCCTGTATATTTAAAAAACTGCCCTTTTAAATTTTACTTTATTTTAAGAGGATGATCAGACCATCAAACTGAACAACTTTCTCTACGGGACCAACATCGAAATCGCGAAAAAAAAAATCTGCTGTCCCATATATTTGGCTCGAGTAGGTTCGCGATTTCGATGTTGGTGCCATACAAAAAGTTTTTCAGTTTGACGGTCTGATTAAAACCATAAAAATTTACGGAAAATTAAGCAGGACCCTATACGTACAAGTTTGCAATTTGCTTTTAGAAGACTATCAGAATTATAACTTCAGTGTAAGCTCTCCAAATAACCAATAAATGTAACGGTACCCAGGTCGGCGGGTACTGTACTACTCTACCTTTTTATTCGTACTTAAAATCGTTTTTATATCTTTAAAAATTTGTTTTTAACTTGTTTTGTTTATATTAAAGAACGGAGCTTTCAAGAGAATTTTATTCCGAATGCGTAAATGCGCGCTGCATACAAACGAAATCTGGTGATATTATCAATACTAACCAATTAAATCAATTAAAATTTTCAGGAACAATTTAGGAACTAATCTCTGTTTGTATGTAGTAAGATTTTCGTTAAAATTTACAGTTTTAGTGCTAGGATTAATTTAAGATTTGTATGGAAATATTTGAGGCACTGTAACTTTAAAACTCTGACTTCATACAAACAGAGATTAGTTTCTAGATTGTTTCTGAAAAATGTAATTGACTTTAATTTGTTAGTATTGATAATATCACCAGATTTCGTTTGTATGGAGCGCGCTCAGAATTATATGCCCTTAATTAATTTTTTTTTGTAAATTTGTTTGTCGTTAAAAAACAGGTCGATGTCCAGCAATGGGATCTATTGGGCTGCTGATGATGATGATGACGTAAAAATTAATACTTTAAATGTCCGTGATTGTGTAATATTAATATTTGAACTCTCTATGAATACCCCTTCGGGCTACACAGTCGTATATATTTTTTAGTTTGATCAAGAATTCAAATAACACTAGGACACCTATACTAAATTAAATTAAAATATACTTAAATATTAATAATTATATTTAACGACGCGACTTCGTTGCCACTAATAATATACCGGATTTTAAGTCAGATCATAAGCTATCAAACTAAAAAAAGTTTCATCAAAATCGGTTTAGTAGTTTTTGCGTGATGCTGTTACAAACAGACGAACAAAAATTCTAAAAGAGGTTGATTTGGAGTCCGGGATACCTAAAAACCATATCGTAATCTTTTTCATGCAAATATCTTCAATGTACAGACACACTTCTGTTACAGTTTTATAATAGTTAAGATTAAGAAGGTAATTACTAACCTGTAGAACGTGTAATGTGGTGTATGTGCGCGGCGCCGGCGTCGGGCGGGAGGGTCGCCAGAGAACTGTGGCGCGACGTCGCCGCGCGCCCTATATATGCTGAGCTGAGGGTACTCCCTCGCGCCGGCCGCGCTCACAGTACACATACAGGTGATATACCTACAGTACCGACACTCTCTGCCCACTGATCAACGCCTACGCTGATATTGCGTAACTGCCTACGATCACGAATACTGGCCAAGTGTGAGTTTTTGGGTCCGTAACACCGCCGAGTCAAGAGTACTAGTTTGTCTCAGGCTGGGATCGAACCGCCGCCCTCTAGATGAGAGGAGACTACTATAGCCATTAAACAACCGCTTATTTTAAAATGCAATTTGTCAACACATAATTATAACACAGGCACAGACTTCTACATTGTATTGGCATGTGATGAGAAGAGATGAGTATCATATTACAAGTCGAGTGTTAAATATGTATGTGGATGGCTGCATGAAGAGAGGACGAACAAAGAAAAGATGGATGGATTGTGTGAAAGATGACGTGTCATCTTTCTTTTAGTGTAGAAATTCACTCCTTCCTTTACTAATATTTCTTTATCTTTCTTGGTCTTCCTTTGATTTAAGATACTATTTTACTTAAAATAAATTGGTCTTTATGAATGACCTTATCGATTGGTGCCATAAAAATCCAAGATGTTATTTTTTCGGATTTTAGTTGGATTGATTCCCGGATGTGGCAAACGCATTTTCAAAAACATTTGAAAGCAGATTTACTTATTTTTAAAATAAAAGAATTTCATTATTTGCTGCACGGGCTTTCTCACCGATCCCCGCTACCCAATCCACCGCGTAGCCCCAGCAACGTCCTATGCCGAGGTCCGTTCCCCTCTGGGTGCTCCTTGGTTGGTTGCTTAAGTTCATTCATTTGGCTCGGTAGAGCCTTCGTGCTCCCTCCAATAGTCCGCAGTAAAAAGCAGTTACTGCTCCCTGAGCAACGCTGTATTAGACATATTAAAAAAAACACGGTATTTTTTTTCTTCCCTGTATATATCTGTGGGCGAGTGCTCGTCGCGCGTCTCGAGCGGGTCTGGTCGTGTCGATGTTGCTTGTTCGGTGTACCGCGACGATGGAAGCATGTCGAGGCGACTGATGCGGGACCTGACGTCAGTCCGTCCGTCCGTCAGTCCGTCGGGCACGGACTGTCCGCGGGGGCGGGCGGGGGGGCGGCGCGGGGGCGGCACCGTCTGATTAGTTTGCGATTATGTTATATCTTATCTACTAGGTAAGTACCTAGAATTGAAAACCTGTGATTGCCTTTTTAATTTTATATTATGTGTTTAATGTTTAGCATTGTAATAAGTTGATTTTAACATTTGAAATACAAAAATTAATAGATCTTAGGTATACTGGGTGGAACGTAACGAGGGTGACTCATTTTAAGAGTGTATTCAGACTAAACAACTTTCCCTAAGGAACATGGGCCGAAAATCGAAAAATAAATGTGGATCTGTCTTAGAAAATAGATCGGCTGATCCGCACTTTTGTATGGGAGGTCCAAAATTTGTCCCTCGTTACGTTCCACCCAGTATACAGAGGGTTAAAATTATTATGCTACGTAATTAAAAGGGTGCTCCATGCCATCAAACTGAACAACTTTTACTTTGGGACCAAAATCGAAATGACGAAAAAACAATCCTCTGTTCCATATATTTTGGTCGAGTCGGCATTGACGTTTTCTATGGAACAGCAAATTATTTGAATATTGGTCCTATAGTAAAAGTTGTTCAGTTTGATGGTCTGAAGTACCCTATATAATATGTAACACATTTAAGTGTAGGCATACCTCCACCGATACCGATCGATCCAGAGTTATCGAGATATTCCTCGTGTATTTTCCCGATTTTTTGTAGATTCTGAGTTAATACATTTTTATGTTTTTTTAAGAAATATCGGCCAAATCAGCTTACATTTTTAATTATTAAAATGAGAAAAGTGGGAGATACTCAATTTTCCCACTTAAAAAAATGAAGAAAGTGTGAATTTCTCACTTCACACTTTCACACTTTCACATTTTTCTATGAAAATAAAGTATTGTTCCTTTAAGTTCTCTTCTCACTTTGAGACTAAGATTGTAATAATTACTCGCTTTCGGAAGGAGGAACACTGAAAAGCGAAATTATCATTTATCATTTTCAATCAAACTATCATTGTTGCTCTGTTACATACTGGAGTCAACAATCTGAAAAATACATAATATTGCTTTTCGTAAGTACTTAGGTCGAAATCATAAGGGTTCCTTGTTTGACTACTGAACCCTAAAAAGGGAAATCTTACTTTGAAAAATGAAAAAGGTAAGAATTAATCACTTCTTTGTATTCCAAAAGTGAAAAGTTATCATCTTTATCATTAATCAAAGGAAAAAGAAGGAAGTGAGAAATTACATTAAAAGTAAGAATATTGAGAACGTCTCACTCGTCTTAGGGCGGAGCCAAAAATGCCAAAATGTTCATTTTAGTCAAAAATGAATTGAAATGAAGTGTTTTATTTGCATAACTTCAGTTTCAGAATGTTGTTCAGCATTATTGTAAGATGTCATTGTTGTAAATATCATTTAATTAAAGTAAGCTCAAATAGTAAAAATTAAAAAATTAAAAAAGAAGTCTTTGATCTGTCGTAAAGATATGCAAATATGCTGGTTGTGAATTTACCGTTATACCGGATGATTATTTTTACCGTTCCGAAACTATCAGGGGGGTTCAGACCATCATCAGGTTTTACTATGGAAGCAAACCTGAAATTGCAAACCGGTTCCATACTAAACTGCAAAGCCTACTAGACTCAAATAAAATATTTTCTTTTAGGTAAGATACACAATTATTACAATTTCATATGTCTTATTCTTCTTATACTATGGCTACAGAACCCTTTCGTGGGTGAGTCCGGCACGCTCTTCGCCGTTTATATTTTATTTTTATTTGAATAGCGTGAATTTCTCCTCTTTTAAAAAAAAAATATTTATGTATGTATTATAATATACTCGTATGTAAGCTATATATATTTTATATCTTATTTATTACACCGCCATAGCAAGTTTTTTACTTAAGAGTTCTTCCATCCTATGGTTGTCTGAAAGAAATAGCTTTTAGTGATAAGACCGCTATTTGTACCCTTACGTTCTAGTATTCTGTTTTTGTTGCTGTATGTTTTTGGTGTGCAAATAAAGAATATTTATGTTATGTTATGTTCAAAGTAAGGTTCCACTTTTCTCACTATTAGAAAATGTCAATTCTTCAAAGTAAAAAAAGAGTTTCATTCATTCTTTCAAAAATTGAGAAAAATGAGCAAAAACATTTTAAGAAAACAAAAAATTTTTTTTTACTTTATCTCTATCCTATTTATCTATAAGGATTCCTTTTATATCCCAGATTATTACTTAAGATAAAACTCCTCACTTAGAAAAGTGGACAAGTAAGAATGTTCTCAGTGAGAATAGGCAAAATTAACATATTTTTGCTCAGGCTGGTTTTTTTTTTTTTTTTTTTTTTTTTAAATATAATTTATTCGCTTCGGTTTGCTCAGGTTAGGTTTGCTCAGGTTAGGTTTGCTCAGGTTAGGTTTGCTCAGGTTAGGTTTGCTCAGGTTAGGTTTGCTCAGGTTAGGTTTGCTCAGGTTAGGTTTGCTCAGGTTAGGTTTGCTCAGGTTAGGTTTGCTCAGGTTCGCGACAGAACGGTGCAGTATATCGGTCGGGATGGGGTGGAAGTACGGAGGGAGATTTGCTGCGGGGTACCCCAGGGTTCCGTTCTGGGACCCCTGTTGTGGAACCTCGCGTACGACGCGGTCCTTCGCACCGGTCTCCCCCCTGGAGTGGATGTCATCTGCTATGCAGATGACACCCTAGTGATAGCCAGGGGGTCAGACTTCCAGGATGTTCTGGGGCTCGCCGAATTGGGCGTGGCATGTGTCGTGGGGAGGATACGCGAGCTCGGCCTTGAGGTGGCGCCTCACAAAACCGAGGCGCTATGGTTTCATGGTCTGAGATTAGGCCATGAACCACCCAGCTCGCGAATCCGGGTAGGTGACGTCGAGGTCCAGGTGGGGAAGCACATACGCTACCTGGGCCTCGTACTGGACAGCCGATGGCGCTTCGAAGAGCATTTCAGGCGACTCGTCCCCCGAGTCCGTAAGGTGGCGGGTGCCTTGCAGCGCCTGCTACCAAATCTCGGGGGACCGCGGGAGGAGGTTCGCCGCCTCTACGGTGGCGTCGTACGATCCATGGCACTCTACGGGGCACCCGTCTGGTCCAAAGAGGCGGGTTCCTCCCGCTGCAGGGCTCTGTTGAGGAGCCTGCAGCGGTTGGTTGCCATGCGTATCGTACGAGGATACCGAACAATTTCGTACGAGGCGGCGACGGTTCTGGCGCGATACCCCCCCTTCGACATCCTGGCCGACATGGACGCATTGGTCTACGACCAAATGCGCGCCGTTGGCCGGGATGCCGATGGGGAAGCGCCAGCCCAAGAGCCTGAAATGCTGCGGCGGAACGCACACCGACGTGTAATGCGCAAATGGCGCGCACAGCTCGTGTTACAGGGCTGTGCGAGCCAACGCGCTGTCGGTGCTGTTCTGCCGAACTTCGAAGCATGGGTAGGGAGGAAAGGCTGCGTCACCTACAGATTGACTCAGATACTCACCGCGCACGGGTGCTTCGGTGAGTATCTGAATCGAATCGCAAGGGAGGAAACGGCACGATGCCACCACTGCGCGTCCGACCTGGACTCCGCCCAGCACACGCTGGAGGACTGCCCTGCGTGGCGGTCCGAGCGTCGAGACCTGGTCGACCGGATCGGACGAGATCTGTCCCCGCCAGCATTAGTCGCGGCTATGCTGGCGAGCGAGGAGGGTTGGAGGGCAGCGGTCTCCTTCTGCGATGCAGTAATGCTCCAGAAGGAGGCCGCCGAGCGGGATCGGGAGAGGGCCGATCCCGCTCGAAGACGGCGGCGCCAGGGCGGCGGAAACACACGCCGCCCTCAGGCGCCGCAATAGGGTCGCGCGCGGCCACATCTTGGGGCGATGTGACCGTGGGACGCGACCCGGGAGAGGATGACACTCCCGGTGCGGCCGGGGAGTGTCGTCGAGAGGGGTGACACTGCCGCGCCTCATGCCGCACTTTACACGGTATGAGGCGTGACACTGTTCCCCCCCGGGGGGTGGATTCGACCACCCCCGGGATAGTTCCCCCCTCCCCATAGGGGGGAAACGCAGAGGGGATCTCCGGAGCTTAGCTGATGCGTTCCCGGAGATCCTCGCACTGCAGAGGAAGGCCGCCGCAGGGGTTTAGTGGGTATACCGCGAGGGAGTCCCACATAACCGTCCCACCGACCCCCAGGCAGGACGGTATGCGTAATGCATTCCCCTGCGAAAAAAAAAAAAAAAAAAAAAAAAAGGTTTGCTCAGGTTAGGTTTGCTCAGGTTAGGTTTGCTCAGGTTAGGTTTGCTCAGGTTAGGTTTGCTCAGGTTAGGTTTGCTCAGGTTAGGTTTGCTCAGGTTAGGTTTGCTCAGGTTAGGTTTGCTCAGGTTAGGTTTGCTCAGGTTAGGTTTGCTCAGGTTAGGTTTGCTCAGGTTAGGTTTGCTCAGGTTAGGTTTGCTCAGGTTAGGTTTGCTCAGGTTAGGTTTGCTCAGGTTCCCGTGGCAGGTGGGTCTGCTATCGGGCGCGTCCCCGGGTGGTGGATAGGGGAATGCCCCCCAGATATGGGGGGTACCGGCTTGCCGGCGCGAACCAACCCTAAGGTGGGGTGGTCACATCACGGAGATGTGACCACAGGAGGGCGGCGGGTCAGCTTGACCCGACCGCGTTGTTCGTTTCTCCACGTGTCCCTCTGATTCGCAGAGGGCATAGTGGAGGAGTATGGGCGGGCCCTGCGCGCACTCACCCTGCCGCAGAGCAGGCGAGTGGAGGACTTTCCTCTTCTTGCCACCGTCGCTGTCTCGTAACCCTAGCGTATACTGAGTGTCGTGGATATGTCTCGCGGCTCAGTGCTGGGACCGAGGGTCTTGCCTTAATCGGCCGGACCGCGAGGAGTAAACCTCTATAATAAATCCTCAACTCTCGGCGTTGCGGCACGTGGCGTCGGGATGCTCGCAAGAGCGGCTGGGGAGTTCATCAGTCACTAACGGCCAACCCTGGGATACCTCCTGATCTCCCAGTGGTATTAGGGTTACCCGGGTACAGGGGGCACTGCCCGGGTGGACATTTATTTCCCCCATACTCGTGGGATTCAAAATGGACACAAATAATAATAAGGATAAAGAAGTGGAAGCTGGTTTATTAACCGGCAGACCAGAGAAGGAAGAGATGAGAACGCGGCCCCGATCGGGACCGGTAAAACTCATTTTCGGGAGGAGTGGACAAGCCACCAGACCTCCCACCCCGATTCCGGACGTAAGCGTCAGTGGGGATGAGACTGACGGCTCTGCCATATCGCAGACGTCGCTCTCATCCCAGAGCCGAGTCGTGCGGACGCGAAAGCGTAGACCGCAGGACCCGGCTGAAGGAGAGCAGGCGCGGGCGAAGCGCCCTCACAGCGCCGAACTTGCGGGTCTGGAAGCGGGGAGACCCTCCTCGGAGATAGGCGCGGAGATGCTCCGCAGCCTCTCTACCGCGGAGGAAACCTTCTCCCGACCCAAGTCAACGAAGGCAGAGATGGCTGCTGCCTTCCGAGAGGCTTGTGGAGCCCTTCAGGAAGGCACGAAGGAGCTCTGTATCAGGGCCGAGCGGCGTGACGGCGAGAACGAGCGGTTCCGAGCTCACGTCGCTGCCCTGATGACTCGCGTGCAGGAGCTGGCGGGTGAAGTGGAGGAGCTGCGCCGCGGTGGGGCGAAATCCGGTCCTCAGGCTGGGCAGCTAATACCAAATGCCAAAAAGGGCCCGGCTGGAGCAGAGCAGGGTCCTCTGGAGAAGGCTGCTGGCATGGACTGGGACCAAATCGCGGTCCAAATGGAGCGCGATTTCGCACGGTTCCAGTCCACGATCATGGACCGGTATTTCCCGGAGAGAGGGGCTCGTCCACCCTTGAAAAGAAGAGAAGCGGCTGCGGGGGCTACTCATACGGGGACAAAGAACCCGGACGTGCCTACTTCCACACTTTCTTCGACTCCTGTAGGGGGGGAGAAGAGGAAGGGGAAGAAAAAGAGGAAGAAGAGGGTGGCACAGGGGTCCACCGAAGCTCCTGCAGTGCCCACCACCCAGGCAACTGCCCTACCTCCTTCGGGGTCGGCTGCGGGACAGGGGGAAACCCCGTGGTCCCAAGTGGTGGGCCGAAAGGCAAGAGCAGCTGCCAGAAGGGCAGCAGCACCACCCGTCTCACCCCGGACGGTGGTGACCCCGAGACGGCCGCAACCCAAGCTGCCGCGACAACCTGCGGCGGCGGCCGTGCTGGTTTCCGTACCACCGGGATCGCGGTACTCTTTGCACCAAATAATGGAGGATGCCAAGTTACTTATCAAGCTTTCGCACCTTGGCATCACCGGCGGGCTCCGCCAGCGCAAAGCCGCCAACGGGGGCCTTTTGCTGGAGGTCCCCGGACCGGAGAGCGCCGCCAAGGCCGACGCCTTGGCGGAGAGCCTGCGGGAAAAGCTCCGCATGAGCGAAGCGGACGTCCGCTTCACGCGTCCGTGCAAGACGGCGGAGCTGAGGGTGATGGACCTGGATGAGTCCATCACCCCTACAGAGGTAGCGGCGGCCGTGGCGACTATAGGTGGGTGCTCCCAGGCCGACGTAAGGGTCGGGGAGATCCGCAGCGGGCCCTACAGGCTTGGGTCGGCATGGGTCCGCGCCCCACTATCGGCTGTGAGGAAGGCGGCAGAGGCCCGACGTATTCTGGTTGGGTGGTCGTCGGCACGGGTAGAGGTCCTGGCGGCACGTCCCCTCCAGTGCCACCGGTGCCTCGAAATGGGGCACGTCAGGGACACGTGCCCCGACAACGTGGACAGGAGCGCCCGCTGCTATGTATGCGGAGACCCGGGCCACAAGGCCCGGGAGTGCGAAGCGGACGCTCCGAAATGCCCGGTGTGCTCCGATTACGGGCTACCCTCCAACCACCGTCTGGGGAGCAAAAAATGCTCCCCGCCGAAGAAGAAGAAGAAGGGGACGGTAGTCCGCCCGACCCCCGCCTCAGCCAGAGAGGGAGACGGCCAGCCGGTCCGACGACCGGACGAGGAGGCCATGGAGGCTCAACAGGCCTAGTGCCTCCAGCGAAAATACTCCAGATCAACCTGAACCACTGCCGCGACGCCCAGAATCTCATGTTCCAGACGATCGCGGAGTGGTCGGTTGATCTGGCAGTTGTTGCGGAGCCACTCTCCGTCCCGGACCATCCTCGCTGGTTCGGGGCGGCCGATGGCTCTGCCGCCATATACTGGGCGGGAAAGGATGGCCTCCATTGCTCTCTCCTGGGGAGGGGGTTGGGCTACGTGGCCGTAGAGTGGGGTTCTACGGCCGTCGTTAGCTGTTACATCTCTCCCAACAATGTAGGCCTTCCAGTGTACGAGGCCTACCTGGACAGGCTGGCCAACTGCATTCGCGGCTGCGCCCCCCGACCAGTCATCGTCCTGGGTGACTTTAACGCCCACTCAAGTGAGTGGGGTGACACCCGGGACGATACAAAAGGAGAGACACTCCTGGAGTGGGCGGCAGGGCTGGACCTTGGTCTATTAAACCAAGGTTCAGCTAGCACCTGTGTGCGGTGGCAGGGGGAGTCGGTCGTGGACCTATCATGGGCGACTCCCTCTGCGATACGCATGGTGTCAGGATGGAGGGTGGCGGAGGAGATGGTCACTAGATCCGACCACCGATACATCGTATTCGATGTATCGCTCCGCCGCCCCAGCCGCACAAGCCAGGAGGGCAGCCCTCCGCGACGTTGGTCCCTCAAGCGGCTCGACCGAGAAATGGTCGTCGCCGCAGCCCACGTCGCGGACTGGACGGAAGAAGAAATCTCGTCCGATCCGGAAGCGCAGGCGGCCTGGTTCCGGGACACGATGACGTCGATATGCGACGCATCGATGCCCCGGGTCAGGCCGGCCCGAGGAGGCTCGGTATACTGGTGGAGCGAGGAGATCTCGCGACTTCGCGATGAGGTCGCGAGATTGCGCCGCCCGTACCTCCGAGCCGGAAGAAGAAGGCGAGCCCCAGCCGAGGAAAGAGACAGAGCGCGTCAGGTGTACGGAGCCGCCGTAAAGGCTCTCAGCCACGCCATCGCTGAGAGCAAGGCCCGGTGCTGGAGAGAGCTCCTGGAGGGACTGAACAGGGACCCATGGGGGCGCCCGTACAAAATGGTACTGGGCAAGCTCAAACCGTGGGTCCCTCCAATGACGGAAACCCTGGAACCCGAATTCGTGGGAAGAGTGGTAAACACGCTCTTCCCAAGGATCCAGGGTAGTCCCTCTAACCCCCCGTCACTGTCGGACCGGCAATTCTGGTCCGACGAGTATGAGGTGACGGAGGATGAGCTAGACCGGGCAGTGCGGCGGCTGGCCTCTCGCAACACAGCGCCTGGACCCGACGGTGTTCCAGGTCGGGCGCTAGTGGTGGCTCTGTCGGTGCTAGGGAACAGGCTGAGGCGGCTTTTCACCGACTGTCTCCGCCTCGGCGTGTTCCCCCTCGGCTGGAAGGAAGCGAGACTGGTGCTCCTGAAGAAGGAAGGTAGGACCGCAGACTCTCCCTCCGCATTCCGACCGATATGCCTGCTGGACGAGGCGGGGAAACTCTTCGAGAGGATAATCTCCGCCCGTATCAGCGGGCACCTGTCGCGAGTGGGACCCGATCTGTCGGACTGTCAGTTTGGTTTCCGACGGGGACGTTCGACGGTGGACGCCATTAAGCGCGTCCGTTCCCTGTCGGAACAGGCAGTCCAAGAGGGGGGGGTGGTGTTGGCGGTGAGCCTCGACATCGTCAACGCGTTTAACACCATCCCCTGGCAGGCGATCAGGGAGGCACTCGTATATCATGACATGCCTCCCTACCTGCGGGCCGTAATCGGGGCCTACCTGCGCGACAGAACGGTGCAGTATATCGGTCGGGATGGGGTGGAAGTACGGAGGGAGATTTGCTGCGGGGTACCCCAGGGTTCCGTTCTGGGACCCCTGTTGTGGAACCTCGCGTACGACGCGGTCCTTCGCACCGGTCTCCCCCCTGGAGTGGATGTCATCTGCTATGCAGATGACACCCTAGTGATAGCCAGGGGGTCAGACTTCCAGGATGTTCTGGGGCTCGCCGAATTGGGCGTGGCATGTGTCGTGGGGAGGATACGCGAGCTCGGCCTTGAGGTGGCGCCTCACAAAACCGAGGCGCTATGGTTTCATGGTCTGAGATTAGGCCATGAACCACCCAGCTCGCGAATCCGGGTAGGTGACGTCGAGGTCCAGGTGGGGAAGCACATACGCTACCTGGGCCTCGTACTGGACAGCCGATGGCGCTTCGAAGAGCATTTCAGGCGACTCGTCCCCCGAGTCCGTAAGGTGGCGGGTGCCTTGCAGCGCCTGCTACCAAATCTCGGGGGACCGCGGGAGGAGGTTCGCCGCCTCTACGGTGGCGTCGTACGATCCATGGCACTCTACGGGGCACCCGTCTGGTCCAAAGAGGCGGGTTCCTCCCGCTGCAGGGCTCTGTTGAGGAGCCTGCAGCGGTTGGTTGCCATGCGTATCGTACGAGGATACCGAACAATTTCGTACGAGGCGGCGACGGTTCTGGCGCGATACCCCCCCTTCGACATCCTGGCCGACATGGACGCATTGGTCTACGACCAAATGCGCGCCGTTGGCCGGGATGCCGATGGGGAAGCGCCAGCCCAAGAGCCTGAAATGCTGCGGCGGAACGCACACCGACGTGTAATGCGCAAATGGCGCGCACAGCTCGTGTTACAGGGCTGTGCGAGCCAACGCGCTGTCGGTGCTGTTCTGCCGAACTTCGAAGCATGGGTAGGGAGGAAAGGCTGCGTCACCTACAGATTGACTCAGATACTCACCGCGCACGGGTGCTTCGGTGAGTATCTGAATCGAATCGCAAGGGAGGAAACGGCACGATGCCACCACTGCGCGTCCGACCTGGACTCCGCCCAGCACACGCTGGAGGACTGCCCTGCGTGGCGGTCCGAGCGTCGAGACCTGGTCGACCGGATCGGACGAGATCTGTCCCCGCCAGCATTAGTCGCGGCTATGCTGGCGAGCGAGGAGGGTTGGAGGGCAGCGGTCTCCTTCTGCGATGCAGTAATGCTCCAGAAGGAGGCCGCCGAGCGGGATCGGGAGAGGGCCGATCCCGCTCGAAGACGGCGGCGCCAGGGCGGCGGAAACACACGCCGCCCTCAGGCGCCGCAATAGGGTCGCGCGCGGCCACATCTTGGGGCGATGTGACCGTGGGACGCGACCCGGGAGAGGATGACACTCCCGGTGCGGCCGGGGAGTGTCGTCGAGAGGGGTGACACTGCCGCGCCTCATGCCGCACTTTACACGGTATGAGGCGTGACACTGTTCCCCCCCGGGGGGTGGATTCGACCACCCCCGGGATAGTTCCCCCCTCCCCACAGGGGGGAAACGCAGAGGGGATCTCCGGAGCTTAGCTGATGCGTTCCCGGAGATCCTCGCACTGCAGAGGAAGGCCGCCGCAGGGGTTTAGTGGGTATACCGCGAGGGAGTCCCACATAACCGTCCCACCGACCCCCAGGCAGGACGGTATGCGTAATGCATTCCCCTGCGAAAAAAAAAAAAAAAAAAAAAAAAAAAAAAAAAGGTTTGCTCAGGTTAGGTTTGCTCAGGTTAGGTTTGCTCAGGTTAGGTTTGCTCAGGTTAGGTTTGCTCAGGTTAGGTTTGCTCAGGTTCCCGTGGCAGGTGGGTCTGCTATCGGGCGCGTCCCCAGGTGGTGGATAGGGGAATGCCCCCCAGATATGGGGGGTACCGGCTTGCCGGCGCGAACCAACCCAAGGTGGGGTGGTTGCATCACTGAGATGTAACCACCGGAGGGCGGCGGGTCAGCTTGACCCGACGTGTAGTTCGTTCCTCCGCGTGTCCCTCTGTTCATCAGAGGGCACAGTGGAGGGGCAAGGGCGGGCTCTGCGTGTACTCACACTACCGTAGAGCGGGCCGGGAAGGAGTTCCTTCCCCGCCACCGCCGGACGACGTAGATCGTTATCGCCTGGGGTGTCGTTGATCATGTCTAGCGGCTCCAGGCGACCGATGGCCTTGCCTTCATTGGCCGGGCCGAGACAAGGAAAAGTCAATAAGACCCGACAGTAAAGTCGTTAAAACCGCTGGGGCACCTGGGCCAACCCCGGTGTGTCCGTAAGTCCTTCCCCCACTGGAATGGGCGTTACCCAGTGGGTGATGTGTAGTTCGACCCATAATCGTGGGAATAAAATGGATAGTTCTAAACCTTCAGCTGTGGCAGCAGCTAAATCTGCCAAAGGTGTAGTTTCCGCTTCGGCGATTTGTAGTTCTCCTGCTTCGGTAGATGTCAGGCGTGTCCCGGTAACGGGAAGAGTGATCTGTAATCGGGATGGTCGTGTCGGAGATGATTCGGACGATGATTCGGATCATTCTGTCATGTCGGTTCCGTCCGACGGGTCGCTCAAGCGACGGATTGAAGCCTTGGGTGGGCATTCGGGGAGCAACCTTTATCCAAGGCTTGTTCCAGCCAAGAGAGGGAGGGGTCGCCCCCCGACGACCGGCCAATACGTTGGCTTGGCCAAGGCCAAGGAGGCGCTGAACGCCGCCAAACGCGAGGAGCTTAGGCTCCAAGCGGAGGAGGAGTACGCGGAGGAACTGCGATTGGCGGAGTTGGAGGCTTCTCGCCTCTCCGACGCGTCAAGTATGTCGGAGGGTGAGAGGCCTCCAGCGGAGACTGGCCTTGTGCCGACAATTATGTCCAACGTCGGCATAATCAAAACTGTGGCCAAAAGGTCCAAAAACCTGAAGGGCACAGACGTTAAGGCCCTTAAAAATGCGGCGGAGCTGATTGCTCAGGCGGTGGAGCAACTCAATCGGCGTTCCACCTCCGATGAGACGGAGAGACTGCAGGCGGACAATGTCCGTCTGCAGTCTGAGTTGAATGCGCTCCGGAAGGATGTGGCTGAGCTGCGCTCTCGGACCGCCCAGCCGCCCCCAGTGCCACTCGAGGAGTTGACGCGCACCATCATGGTCCAGGTTGGGACCATGGTGAGTGCGCGTCTCGACGCGTTGGAGGGGAGACTGCTCCCCGAGGAGCGCCTCCGCCCTCCTCTCGCTCACGAACGCGTTGAGGACCCGGCTGGCCCTGCTCCCCAGCCGGGCCCTGCCCCTAAACCCCCCAAGAGGAAACGAGGAGGCAACGAAAAGGGGCAGAAGAGTGGAAAGCGGCCCAAAGAAGGGCCAAAACCCTCTGTGCCGCCTCGCGCAGAACAGACTCTGGAGCCACTTCAGTCCCAGTCCTCACAGGCAGAATGGACTGAAGTGGGGAAGAAGGGGAAGCCGAAGGCGGGGACAAAGTCTCCGCCCAAGGCCCAACCCAAGAGGGTCGTCAAGTTACGCCCCCCTCATACAGCGGCTGTGACAATTACGTTACAGCCGGATGCTGAGAAGGAGGGCATAACTTACGCCAATGTGCTGCGCGAGGCGTCACAGCGGATAAAGTTGGCTGACCTCGGCATATCCGCCCTGCAATTCAGGGTGGGTGTGTCGGGGCAGAGAATTTTAGAGTTGCCGGGGGCTGAGTCCGGCGAGAAGGCCGATGCCCTGGCGGGCAAGCTGAAGGAGGTTTTCGGAGAAGAGGTCATCCGAGTCGGCCGACCCACGAAGTGTGCAGAGATGCGCATTTCGGGGCTGGACGACTCGGTGACCCCTGAGGGATTGATCGCGGCGGTCTCCCGGGTTGGTGGATGCCCAACGGCATCCATCAAGGCGGGAGATGTGCGCCGCGACGTTACAAGCAGAGGCACTGCTTGGGTGCGCTGCCCGGTGGCAGTGGCCAAAAAGGCCTCGGAGGGGGGACGGCTGGCCGTCGGTTGGTCCTCGGCGCAGGTAAAAATCCTTTCGCCGAGGCCAATGAGGTGCTACCGGTGCCTCCTTCCGGGGCACGTGAGGGCGAGGTGCACGTCGGAGGTGGACCGCAGTGGTCTCTGTTACCGCTGCGGTCAGGCCGGCCATCTGGCCGGTCAATGCTCTCTGCCGCCGCTTTGCGTCGTGTGCAAGGCGGCGGGGAAGCCCTCCGACCATTGTGGTGGGAGCGCTGCCTGCGTGGTGGCGCACCCTTCGAAGAAGAAGGTGAAGCCTGCGACTGCGGCAAAGCCTCAGTCGCAGACTCCCCCTTAGAGCCATGGGCGTCGGACTTGGGGAAGTCCGGCGTCCAGTTTCAGGGCTCGAGCTGGCGTGACGTGTGTTCCCGCGCGCCACTCACACATGTAGTTTAGGGGAGGAATCGCTCCAGTCCTCCCCTTCCAAGAGGCTTGGCCTAAGGTCGGCCGCTGCCGTAGAGGTTGGAAGAATCCTTCGGGGCACCCAAGCCCTACGGCACTATGCGGCGAGGAGGAACACGGTGGGGTTTTAGCCGGTAGGAGTCCGGCATAACCCGTCGTCGTCCCCAAGGCGACGGGTATCCATGAGGATTTCCCCACCTAAAAAAAAAAAAAAAAAAAAGGTTTGCTCAGGTTGGGGTGCTAAGGTCGGGTAACCTCCACGAAAGCTTGCCACTTCCAGTCCCTTTGGATACGTCCGGAGGGAACGGAAGCTGGTGGAGCAGGTGCATCCTGGTAGATGTTCAGTGACTTCTCCAAAGTGGGATCTTGCTGCTCATCGGCTAATGACCCGACACGTTCGTTTCTCCACGTGTCCCTCTGATTTGCAGAGGGCACAGTGGAGGAGCAGGGGCGGGCTCTGCGCGTACTCACACTACCGCAGAGCTGGCGAGGATGGTCCATGCCACCGCCGGGAGGGATATCGTTATCGCCTGGAGTGTCGTTGTTATGTCTAGCGGCTCCAGGCGACCGAGGGCCTTGCCTTCATTGGCCGGGCCGAGACAAGGACATGTCAATAACAACCCGACAAGGAAAAGTCGTAAAAACCCCGGGGTACCTGGGCCACTCCGTGTATCCCCCCAAGTCCCTTACCGCTGGGATGGGCGTCACCCAGCGGTGGACCCGCGTAGATCGTCCCATACTCGTGGGAACAGTTATGGAAAGTTTTCAAAAATCTTCTTCAGCTGTGGCATCAGCTAAAACTGCTAAAGGTGTTTCACCTGTTGTTTCTTCTGCCAGTGGGGGCATTAAACCCGTAGTTTGTTCTTCTGCTTCGGCAGATGCCAGGGGTGGCATTAAATTACTCATCGGTGGTCGTAGTAGTAAGGAGCGGGTCGTATCAGACCTGGAGAGTGATTCGGACAGTAGTATCGTTTCCGAAGGCGTTCGGAAACGACGTCTGAGTGAGTTAGGTGGCCATTCTTCGTCGCAGCCAGCTGCGAAGATTCCAACGGCCACGAGGGGCAGGAGTCGTCCTCGACCTCCACCCCCAATGAGTGAGAAGACATTCCAGCGCAAGATCGAGAGGGATTTTGAGAGGCTGGATACGGAGGAATGGCAGTCGCTTCCAGAGGACTCACTGGAAGACACTTTCGACGAAGAAGCGGAGGCGGATGAAATGATTATTCCAGCGTTGGGGGACAGTTTACAACTGATCAAGGAGGTTGTTGAGCAAAAAGGGGGTAAACGTCTTGGTCGAGCTGTGGCCCGAATTGAAAAGGCCATAGGAATGCTTGAGAAACGTCCTACCCTCTTTAAGGTGAGAAGTCTACAGGCGGACAACGCCCGCCTGCAGTCTGAGATGGTTGAATTACAGAAGACGGTGCGGGAAATGCGGGATCGGGTCATGATGCCGCCTCCTGCACCGTTAGAAGAGGTAACGCGCGCCATCTTGGTTCAGGTAGGGACCATGATGAACGCGCGTTTCGACGCGTTAGAGGGGAGGCTGCTCCCCGAGGAGCGCGTTCGCCCTCCGCTCGCGCACGACCAACCCCGATTTGAGGCCCCGGCTAGTCCTGAACCTCAATCGGCTGCTGCCCCAAACCCCCCAAAGGGGAAACGAGGAGGCCAAACACAGGGGCAGCCGAGTGGGAAGCGGACTAAGGGTGGGCCAAGGCCAAAACCCTCTGTGCCGCCTCGCGTAGTACCTACCCAGGAGCCACCGAAGTCCCAGTCCTCAGGGGAGGCGGAAAGGACTAAGGTGGTAAAGAACGGGGGAAAGCCGAGGGCAGCGGCAAAGCCAACGCCCAAGGCTCAACCCAAAAGGGGGATTAAGTTGCGCCCCCCTCAGTCGACGGCTGTGGCAATAACGCTGCAGCCCGACGCTGAGAAACGGGGTGCAACTTATGCCGATGTGTTGCGCGAGGCGACACAAAGGATTAAGTTGGCCGACCTCGGCATAACCACCCTGCAGTCTAGGGTGGGAGTGTCGGGGCAGAGAATATTTGAGGTGCCGGGGGCTGAGTCCGGCGAGAAGGCCGATGCCTTGGCCGACAGGCTGAAGCAGGAGTTTGGAGAGGAGCTCCGAGTCACCAGGCCCGTGAAGTGCGCAGAGATGCGCATTTCGGGGCTGGATGACTCGGTGTCCTCTGAGGAAGTGATCGCGGCGATCTCCCGGGTTGGTGGATGCCCAACGGCATCCATCAAGGCGGGAGGTATTCGCCGCGACAATACAGGACGAGGCACCGCCTGGGTGCGCTGCCCGATGGCAGCGGCCAAAAAGGCCTCGGAGGGGGGACGAATAGTGGTGGGATGGTCCTCGGCGCAGGTTAAAATCCTGCCGCCGAGGCCATTAAGATGTTATCGTTGCCTCTCTCCGGGGCACGTAATATCCAGCTGCAAATCGGAGGTGGACCGCAGCGGTCTATGTTATCGCTGCGGACAAGCTGGCCATTTGGCCGGACAGTGTACTTCTCCGCCGCTCTGCGTTATCTGCACTGCGGCGGGGAAGCCGGCGGAGCACTGTTCGGGCAGCGCTGCCTGTTCGGTGGCGCACCCGCCGAAGAAGGGGAGGACGTCAGCGGCTGGCGTAAAGCCGCGCCCTACCCCTTAGAGCCATGGGCGTCGGACTTGGGGAAGTCCGGCGTCCAGTTTTCAGGGCTCGAGTTGGCGTTGCGCGTGTTCCCGCGCGCCACTCACGCGTAGTACAGGGGAGGAATCGCTCCAGTCCTCCCCTTCCAAGAGGTTTGGCCTAAGGCCGTCGCTGCCGGGTATGCGGAAGAATCCTTCGGGGCACCCGTGTACTCGGCACTCAAGCGATGTGGATGGAACACGGTGGGGTTTTAGCCGGTAGGAGTCCGGCATAACCCGTCGTCGTCCCCAAAGCGACGGGTATCCATGAGGATTTCCCCACCTAAAAAAAAAAAAAAAAAAAAAAAAAAAAAGGTTTGCTCAGGTTAGGTTTGCTCAGGTTAGGTTTGCTCAGGTTAGGTTTGCTCAGGTTAGGTTTTTTTTTTTTTTTTTTTACATTGTGACAAAAAGAGGAAAATCCATCATGGACATCTGGGAAGGGAGACCCAGATAGTGCCGGACTCCTACCGGCCAAAAACCTCAGTTTGTCATTCCTCTTGTCTCCGATAAGATTGTTCAGAGAATATTATACAACACTGTTTGTATTTATTAACATTAGTGATTTTATAAATTTTGAGAAGGGGAGGCCTTCTTTAGTCAATTCCGAAAAGTATTAAATTCAAAATATATTAAATACAGTGTACAAGAGTTTTATTCTATTCATTATTCATTAAATATCTTATTACACCTTATTAATACAGTTCTAAATTTATCTCAGAGTTTTACACCTAACACAGCAGTCGTTATTTAACAATTTCTTAGGTTTGCGGTTCTTACTATTTTAACTTTCCTAAGTACAATCTTACCATATTATCATAATATGGTAATTTGTACTCTTTCTTTTGTAGCAAAGCTATTGGTAATACCAATTATATACACATGTGTACATTTCCAAAATGTATATGGCATTTGCTATCCGCCAATAACTTTGCTACCATTTCTCTGTCCAACTTCTTCCGCAAGCCTAAACAATAATTCCCACCTGTGTCGTTCGGGTACAGTGTCTGGTAGATTCTCGGCGATTACTCGCCGTTCCACTCGAATTTGTAGTTCGAATCCTTTGGCTAGGGTCCATCTGGCAGCTAATTCTTGGCTAATCGCTTTTATTTCCTCAATGTCCGGATCAATCGTCTGATCTTCCTCAAGATAGACCAATCCGACTCCGATTGTCCATCTATTGGTTCTGTGCGTAGCAGCTGCCGTTTTCTCAGTTGTTGGGAGAGGGGATTCTGTTCCTTCTATCTTCATGGCTTTGGGTGACAAGTAGCTCTCTGCTGGGCCCTTAGCAGTACGCTACTGTTGATCGGGCTATATTATCCCATCTCTTCCGTTCCGGGCACTCTCTGTCGAACGCATTATGGTCGACTTTCTCCAATTTGGTAAGTGCACAGTTACGGCAGGAGGGCTTTTCGTCGGCTGCCCAGCGTGGACAGTCCACCTTTAGGTGCGAGCCACCGCAGTGGGAACACACGTCGGCCTGTTCCGTACACAGTTTCCGACCGTGACCATAACGGAGGCATCTTCCACACTGGACCAGCGGCGACTGATCGTAGACTCGCACTCGCTGCATGTCAATGTGGATCTTCTCTGCCTCCGTTAGTCTCCTCCAGATGGTCGGGGAGACCTGCATGACTACGTGGCATTGGTGGGGGTTTCTCGCTCTTCTTCTGTGTTTAACACTGAGTCGAGAGTCTTCCTTTGGTACATCGCCTAGGAGATGGCCATTCTGGTTTCTTATGGCCTTCAGGATGTCCTCATCAGTGTTGTGGGACATCACATCCATGACGATGATCAGAGGGTCCTTATTTTGTGCTTCCTCCACTTCGAAGCCGGGCTGGGCTGCTTTTATCTTCCTTGTGATAACAGCCAGGTTTTCCTTATCCTGGCAGCCGATGACGATTTTTTGGTCTCTGGCCCTCCTGAACCCGTCGACCCTTACGCCGGTGGATTTGGCATCCACTGCCTCTCGGACCTTAGCCATTATGCTGTCTGAGGTGTCCATTGTGTCCTGGGAAGACACAATGATGGAGTGTGTCGGGGCGTGTACCTTCTCCCTCGAACTTGTACTAGCGGCAGTTTTGGAAGTCGCCTGCGCATATGTCAGGACCGCCTGCATTTTGTTCGGGAGAGATGCCATCTCCTCTTTTATTGAGGTCACCCTTTCCATCAGCTGCGGGACCATTTTCATTTGTTCTCTGGCGTCCCCGAGCAGGTTCTCTACTTTAAGTAGGGCGTCGTTGGAGCGACCCTGCTCGGAGGCGCCAGAGACCAGGATCTCTTTACAGGCCCGGACCTCTTTTAGAATTTCCGCGGCCATGTCGCTGGACGTCTTTCCCTCACTTTGGGGAGCGTCGTGGGTTTTGGGCCCCACCATACGTTGTGGAGCATCTATTATCAGATTTAGGAGGCCAGTCAGGCAGTTGGTCACTGCCAACTTAACATCTCTTCTGAGATTGCCTGACCGGTCTAACTGCGCCAGGGCCTCCTGGTGCAGTTTTTTGGCCTGAGCGTGAGGCGTTTCAGGGGTTCCCGACTTGGAACCACCGAAACGCTCCACTTTCTCTCTAACGCTCGGCGTGGTAGTGAGTGGCGGTTGCGCCAACTTGGCCGCCGCCGAGGGACCTGATGCTCCAGCCGCGGGTTTTATCGGTGTTCTGCGCATTTTTTCCGGGTTTCTCTACAAATTCGACGTCCGAGAATGGCAGCCGAGAAGTCAAATTAAGCAAAGTGTAAAGGATTTTGCTTAATTTATAAATTTAGAACAAACTTATATGCAAAAGCAACGATAGTTCGATCACAGTGAAAACACTGGATCGAATCAAAAAATATGTCAATAGAAAAAATTTAAAAGTCAAAATTATTCCGATCACAGCAAAAACACTGGATGGAATCAAATAATATGTCAAACAAATATAAAAGTTTATAAAATATATTGGCAAAAGCGCCCGGTCAATGGATTTAAAAACTTATTAAACTATCTTAAACTATCGCGGAATTGAGATTTCAAACATATAAGTTTGTTAAAAAAGAAACATAAAAAAAGCTATTAAAATTTCTAAAAAGAAACATAAAAATTTATATTAAAATTTATAAAAGAAACATAAAATTTTCCAAAATATTTCTAAGGGAAACATAAAAATTTTTTAGAATTTGGAATATTCCAGAAGGAAAAAATTTTGAAGTTTGAAATCTCCTTTTTTATTCCGGCCGTCTTACACTAGAACGGATACGTAGTCTGACACACAAAAAATGTTTTGGTAAAAACGGTCTGGAAGACTGGTAAAAACTGAAAAATAAAAGAATATTACAGATTAAAACACAGTTTGATATATTATTACATGGGCCAGAGGGGCCTTAATGTAATACCGTTTGTTACTTTTTTCCACGTGGTCCGGGGGCGAGGCAAAAATGATTTAATTTTGAAAAATTAAGTGGGGGGGGTGGGGGGTATCCCAATAGGTAGGGTACCCAAACTTCCGGTTCTCTATGGAGAACGAAAGTTTTGTCAGAACTGACCTATCGCCTCTGGTTCACGAGATATAGCGATTACCAACTTAATCGCGAGTGGCAATTTTTCTCTTTTTCAGGGAAAAATTTATATCTCGGGAACCAAAAGCCAGAAAATTAATTTTGAAAAATGGTAATGTGGAGAGATAAGCAATGGAGGGGACGACGTGGAAAAAAGTATGTGTCGTCGATCTTCCTGCAGCGCCAATAATTTTCGGGAATTTGATAAAAAATTTTAAACTGAACTGCACAGTTTGTCGGCTGTTCCCGAGGTCTGCGGTTTTTTCCCGATATGTCCTGTCGATGGGGGATGGTTCCTCCTTCGAAAGACAGTTTCAGGATTTGCCGCACTCCTCCAGGGAAAAAGTTGAGCCGCACGAAAAATATCCAAAAAAGTTGCTAACTTTTGCAGTTTTGGAGGAAAAATTCCAAAAAAGTTAGTAAAATGTCCGGCTTACCGGGGGGTCCAAACTGGCACTACAAAATCCAGGGGTCGTCACTTAAAAACCACTGCCGCACGCACTTATGTGTTTTTCAGTTTTAGTAAAAACACGTTTTCGACCAAAAATCGCTCAAAAGTTGGTTTTTCGAGAAAAAACTTTCACCACTCAGTGGGTAACGATAACGCGCAACTTTTGAGCTATAACACTTTGTAAAAGAAGCACTTTGACGTATTTTTGGGATTTTTAAGCGCGGAGACAGTGTAAAAACGATCCGTTCACGGCTGCGGATGGCTCGCGACTGGCTCAGGTTAGGTTTGCTCAGGTTAGGTTTGCTCAGGTTAGGTTTGCTCAGGTTAGGTTTGCTCAGGTTAGGTTTGCTCAGGTTAGGTTTGCTCAGGTTAGGTTTGCTCAGGTTAGGTTTGCTCAGGTTAGGTTTGCTCAGGTTAGGTTTGCTCAGGTTAGGTTTGCTCAGGTTAGGTTTGCTCAGGTTAGGTTTGCTCAGGTTAGGTTTGCTCAGGTTAGGTTTGCTCAGGTTAGGTTTGCTCAGGTTAGGTTTGCTCAGGTTAGGTTTGCTCAGGTTAGGTTTGCTCAGGTTAGGTTTGCTCAGGTTAGGTTTGCTCAGGTTTGCTCAGGTTAGGTTTGCTCAGGTTTGCTCAGGTTAGGTTAGGTTAGGTTTTTTTTTTTTTTTTCATAGTTGAGACAATGTGAGTTATTTGGGCTAATTGGGAGCGCGGCGCTATTGGTCTACGCTTTGCTCCCAACATTCCCATAAGCCAAAATGTGTACAATATAGAGAGTCAATAGTGGAGATGGGTGAAGATTTAAGACATGATAATATGTTAAGATGTAGATGAAGTAAATGAGACATTGAAGACAAGAGTAAGTAAATAATATGGGTGGAAGATTAAATATATAAATTATATATAAATGAATAATACAATTATAATAAATACATATATATATATATATATATATAACATACAGTATTTTTTTTTTTTTTTTTTTTTTTTTTTTTTTATAATGTATATTTGTATAATATATGTGAGTGTGTGTGCATTTATGTGAGTAGATAGAATCAGCACTGACATCACCCCATCATCATGCTCCATGGGGTGATGTCAGTGTTGGTGTGGTGGGGGGAAAATAGGTTGCGTTATTAAAGTAATAGACAATTAGATTTGAGGAGAATGGGTGATCAAGTGAGTCATTATTTACACAATTAATTAATCAAATACGATTTCAATATCCATTACAAGATTCTAAAATGGGTAATCAAGTGAGTCAATATTTACACTACTAGTTAATCCAATAAAATTACAAAATCTATTACAAGAATCTTTATGTATTAAGTTTTTTTTTTTTTTTTTTTTTTTTTGTTTTTTGTTTTTTTTTTGTTTTTTTTTTTTTTTTTTTTTTTTTTTTGTTTTTTTTTTTGTTTTTGTTTTTTTTTTTTTTTGTTTTTTTTTTTTTGTTTTTTTTGTTTCTTTGTTTTTTTTTTTTTTTTTTTTTTTTTGTTAAATTATGTGGGGTGACTACTATAGAAGGCTCCACAGAGGATGCACTGACAGCCGCCCTTGGCGGCGGAGCCTAGACCTTATTCTAGTAAGTAGCGAAGGTGCGGGTGAAGCGTAGGTGCGAGTTCAAAGCAGTGATGCAGATGTGAATTGTTCATTATGTGGCCAATTTTATCTTGTGTCTTAAGTATAACCAAGGTCTTCACCGCTGCCGATGTAGCCGATGTAGCAATTGTAGCCAATGCAGCCGGTGTGATCAATGTAGCTAATGTAGCCGTTGTTGCAGAAGTGACCAATGTTTCCAAAGTCACTGATAAAACCGTTGTAGCCAAAGTAGCAGAATGCAAATGTCGCAGATGTAACCGGAGACAGGATTGAGTTTAATGGAACCAATGTGGCCAATGTATCCACAGTAGCCAATGTAGTCTTAAGTATAACCAAGGTATTCACCGCTGCCGATGTAGCCAATGTAGCAATTGTAGCCAATGCAGCCGGTGTGATCAATGTAGCTGATGTAGCCGTTGTTGCAGAAGTGACCAATGTTTCCAAGTCACTCATAAAACCAATGTAGCCAAAGTAGCAGAATGCAAATGTCGCAGATGTAACCGGAGACAGGAAATGATTTAATGGGACCAATGTGGCCAATGTATCCAAGTAGCCAATGTAGCCGATGTTGCCAAAGTCGCTTGATAAAACCAATGTAGCCAAAGTAGCCAAGTAGCCAATGTAGCCGTTGTGGTCAATGTAGCTAATGTAGCCGATGTTGCAGAAGTGACCAATGTTTCCAAAGTCACTGATGAAACCAATGTAGCCAAAGTAGCAGGATGCAAATGTAGCAGATGTAACCGGAGACAGGAAATGATTTAATGGGACCAATGTGGCCAATGTATCCAAGTAGCCAATGTAGCCGATGTTGCCAAAGTCGCTTGATAAAACCAATGTAGCCAAAGTAGCCAAGTAGCCAATGTAGCCGTTGTGGTCAATGTAGCTAATGTAGCCGATGTTGCAGAAGTGACCAATGTGGCCAATGTATCCATAGTAGCGATGTAGCCGATGTAGCAATTGTAGCCAATGCAGCCGGTGTGATCAATGTAGCTAATGTAGCCGTTGTTGCAGAAGTGACCAATGTGGTTAGGTTAGGTTAGGTTAGGTTAGGTTAGGTTAGGTTAGGTTCCCGTGGCAGGTGGGTCTGCTATCGGGCGCGTCCCCGGGTGGTGGATAGGGGAATGCCCCCCAGATATGGGGGGTACCGGCTTGCCGGCGCGAACCAACCCTAAGGTGGGGTGGTCACATCACGGAGATGTGGCCACAGGAGGGCGGCGGGTCAGCTTGACCCGACCGCGTTGTTCGTTTCTCCACGTGTCCCTCTGATTCGCAGAGGGCATAGTGGAGGAGTATGGGCGGGCCCTGCGCGCACTCACCCTGCCGCAGAGCAGGCGAGTGGAGGACTTTCCTCTTCTTGCCACCGTCGCTGTCTCGTAACCCTAGCGTATACTGAGTGTCGTGGATATGTCTCGCGGCTCAGTGCTAGGACCGAGGGTCTTGCCTTAATCGGCCGGACCGCGAGGAGTAAACCTCTATAATAAATCCTCAACTCTCGGCGTTGCGGCACGTGGCGTCGGGATGCTCGCAAGAGCGGCTGGGGAGTTCATCAGTCACTAACGGCCAACCCTGGGATACCTCCTGATCTCCCAGTGGTATTAGGGTTACCCGGGTACAGGGGGCACTGCCCGGGTGGACATTTATTTCCCCCATACTCGTGGGATTCAAAATGGACTCAAATAATAATAATGATAAAGAAGTGGAAGCTGGTTTATTAACCGGCAGACCAGAGAAGGAAGAGGTGAGAACGCGGCCCCGATCGGGACCGGTAAAACTCATTTTCGGGAGGAGTGGACAAGCCACCAGACCTCCCACCCCGATTCCGGACGTGCTAAGCGTCAGTGGGGATGAGACCGACGGCTCTGCCATATCGCAGACGTCGCTCTCATCCCAGAGCCGAGTCGTGCGGACGCGAAAGCGTAGACCGCAGGACCCGGCCGAAGGAGAGCAGGCGCGGGCGAAGCGCCCTCACAGCGCCGAACTTGTGGGTCTGGAAGCGGGGAGACCCTCCTCGGAGATAGGCGCGGAGATGCTCCGCAGCCTCTCTACCGCGGAGGAAACCTTCTCCCGACCCAAGTCAACGAAGGCAGAGATGGCTGCTGCCTTCCGAGAGGCTTGTGGAGCCCTTCAGGAAGGCACGAAGGAGCTCTGTATCAGGGCCGAGCGGCGTGACGGCGAGAACGAGCGGTTCCGAGCTCACGTCGCTGCCCTGATGACTCGCGTGCAGGAGCTGGCGGGTGAAGTGGAGGAGCTGCGCCGCGGTGGGGCGAAATCCGGTCCTCAGGCTGGGCAGCTAATACCGAATGCCAAAAAGGGCCCGGCTGGAGCAGAGCAGGGTCCTCAGGAGAAGGCTGCTGGCATGGACTGGGACCAAATCGCGGTCCAAATGGAGCGCGATTTCGCACGGTTCCAGTCCACGATCATGGACCGGTATTTCCCGGAGAGAGGGGCTCGTCCACCCTTGAAAAGAAGAGAAGCGGCTGCGGGGGCTATTCATACGGGGACAAAGAACCCGGACGTTCCTACTTCCACTCTTTCTTCAACTCCTGTAGGGGGGGAGAAGAGGAAGGGGAAGAAAAAGAGGAAGAAGAGGGTGGCACAGGGGTCCACCGAAGCTCCTGCAGTGCCCACCACCCAGGCAACTGCCCTACCTCCTTCGGGGTCGGCTGCGGGACAGGGGGAAACCCCGTGGTCCCAAGTGGTGGGCCGAAAGGCAAGAGCAGCTGCCAGAAGGGCAGCAGCACCACCCGTCTCACCCCGGACGGTGGTGACCCCGAGACGGCCGCAACCCAAGCTGCCGCGACAACCTGCGGCGGCGGCCGTGCTGGTTTCCGTACCACCGGGATCGCGGTACTCATTGCACCAAATAATGGAGGATGCCAAGCTACTTATCAAGCTTTCGCACCTTGGCATCACCGGCGGGCTCCGCCAGCGCAAAGCCGCCAACGGGGGCCTTTTGCTGGAGGTCCCCGGACCGGAGAGCGCCGCCAAGGCCGACGCCTTGGCGGAGAGCCTGCGGGAAAAGCTCCGCATGAGCGAAGCGGACGCCCGCTTCACGCGTCCGTGCAAGACGGCGGAGCTGAGGGTGATGGACCTGGATGAGTCCATCACCCCTACCGAGGTAGCGGCGGCCGTGGCGACTGTAGGTGGGTGCTCCCAGGCCGACGTAAGGGTCGGGGAGATCCGCAGCGGGCCCTACAGGCTTGGGTCGGCATGGGTCCGCGCCCCACTATCTGCTGTGAGGAAGGCGGCAGAGGCCCGACGTATTCTGGTTGGGTGGTCGTCGGCGCGGGTAGAGGTCCTGGCGGCACGTCCCCTCCAGTGCCACCGGTGCCTCGAAATGGGGCACGTCAGGGACACGTGCCCCGACAACGTGGACAGGAGCGCCCGCTGCTATGTATGCGGAGACCCGGGCCACAAGGCCCGGGAGTGCGAAGCGGACGCTCCGAAATGCCCGGTGTGCTCCGATTACGGGCTACCCTCCAACCACCGTCTGGGGAGCAAAAAATGCTCCCCGCCGAAGAAGAAGAAGAAGGGGACGGTAGTCCGCCCGACCCCCTCCTCAGCCAGAGAGGGAGACGGCCAGCCGGTCCGACGACCGGACGAGGAGGCCATGGAGGCTCAACAGGCCTAGTGCCTCCAGCGAAAATACTCCAGATCAACCTGAACCACTGCCGCGACGCCCAGAATCTCATGTTCCAGACGATCGCGGAGTGGTCGGTTGATCTGGCAGTTGTTGCGGAGCCACTCTCCGTCCCGGACCATCCTCGCTGGTTCGGGGCGGCCGATGGCTCTGCCGCCATATACTGGGCGGGAAAGGATGGCCTCCATTGCTCTCTCCTGGGGAGGGGGTTGGGCTACGTGGCCGTAGAGTGGGGTTCTACGGCCGTCGTTAGCTGTTACATCTCTCCCAACAATGTAGGCCTTCCAGTGTACGAGGCCTACCTGGACAGGCTGGCCAACTGCATTCGCGGTTGCGCCCCCCGACCAGTCATCGTCCTGGGTGACTTTAACGCCCACTCAAGTGAGTGGGGTGACACCCGGGACGATACAAAAGGAGAGACACTCCTGGAGTGGGCGGCAGGGCTGGACCTTGGTCTATTAAACCAAGGTTCAGCTAGCACCTGTGTGCGGTGGCAGGGTGAGTCGGTCGTGGACCTATCATGGGCGACTCCCTCTGCGATACGCATGGTGTCAGGATGGAGGGTGGCGGAGGAGATGGTCACTAGATCCGACCACCGATACATCGTATTCGATGTATCGCTCCGCCGCCCCAGCCGCACAAGCCAGGAGGGCAGCCCTCCGCGACGTTGGTCCTTCAAGCGGCTCGACCGAGAAATGGTCGTCGCCGCAGCCCACGTCGCGGACTGGACGGAAGAAGAGATCTCGTCCGACCCGGAAGCGCAGGCGGCCTGGTTCCGGGACACGATGACGTCGATATGCGACGCATCGATGCCCCGGGTCAGGCCGGCCCGAGGAGGCTCGGTATACTGGTGGAGCGAGGAGATCTCGCGACTTCGCGATGAGGTCGCGAGATTGCGCCGCCCGTACCTCCGAGCCGGAAGAAGAAGGCGAGCCCCAGCCGAGGAAAGAGACAGAGCGCGTCAGGTGTACGGAGCCGCCGTAAAGGCTCTCAGCCACGCCATCGCTGAGAGCAAGGCCCGGTGCTGGAGAGAGCTCCTGGAGGGACTGAACAGGGATCCATGGGGGCGCCCGTACAAAATGGTACTGGGCAAGCTCAAACCGTGGGTCCCTCCAATGACGGAAACCCTGGAACCCGAATTCGTGGGAAGAGTGGTAAACACGCTCTTCCCAAGGATCCAGGGTAGTCCCTCTAACCCCCCGTCACTGTCGGACCGGCAATTCTGGTCCGACGAATATGAGGTGACGGAGGATGAGCTAGACCGGGCAGTGCGGCGGCTGGCCTCTCGCAACACAGCGCCTGGACCCGACGGTGTTCCAGGTAAGGCGCTAGTGGTGGCTCTGTCGGTGCTAGGGAACAGGCTGAGGCGGCTTTTCACCGACTGTCTCCGCCTCGGCGTGTTCCCCCTCGGCTGGAAGGAAGCGAGACTGGTGCTCCTGAAGAAGGAAGGTAGGACCGCAGACTCTCCCTCCGCATTCCGACCGATATGCCTGCTGGACGAGGCGGGGAAACTCTTCGAGAGGATAATCTCCGCCCGTATCAGCGGGCACCTGTCGCGAGTGGGACCCGATCTGTCGGACTGTCAGTTTGGATTCCGACGGGGACGTTCGACGGTGGACGCCATTAAGCGCGTCCGTTCCCTGTCGGAACAGGCAGTCCAAGAGGGGGGGGTGGTGTTGGCGGTGAGCCTCGACATCGTCAACGCGTTTAACACCATCCCCTGGCAGGCGATCAGGGAGGCACTCGTATATCATGACATGCCTCCCTACCTGCGGGCCGTAATCGGGGCCTACCTGCGCGACAGAACGGTGCAGTATATCGGTCGGGATGGGGTGGAAGTACGGAGGGAGATTTGCTGCGGGGTACCCCAGGGTTCCGTTCTGGGACCCCTGTTGTGGAACCTCGCGTACGACGCGGTCCTTCGCACCGGTCTCCCCCCTGGAGTGGATGTCATTTGCTATGCAGATGACACCCTAGTGATAGCCAGGGGGTCAGACTTCCAGGATGTTCAGGGGCTCGCCGAATTGGGCGTGGCATGTGTCGTGGGGAGGATACGCGAGCTCGGCCTTGAGGTGGCGCCTCACAAAACCGAGGCGCTATGGTTTCATGGTCTGAGATTAGGCCATGAACCACCCAGCTCGCGAATCCGGGTAGGTGACGTCGAGGTCCAGGTGGGGAAGCACATACGCTACCTGGGCCTCGTACTGGACAGCCGATGGCGCTTCGAAGAGCATTTCAGGCGACTCGTCCCCCGAATCCGTAAGGTGGCGGGTGCCTTGCAGCGCCTGCTACCAAATCTCGGGGGACCGCGGGAGGAGGTTCGCCGCCTCTACGGTGGCGTCGTACGATCCATGGCACTCTACGGGGCACCCGTCTGGTCCAAAGAGGCGGGTTCCTCCCGCTGCAGGGCTCTGTTGAGGAGCCTGCAGCGGTTGGTTGCCATGCGTATCGTACGAGGATACCGAACAATTTCGTACGAGGCGGCGACGGTTCTGGCGCGATACCCCCCCTTCGACATCCTGGCCGACATGGACGCATTGGTCTACGACCAAATGCGCGCCGTTGGCCGGGATGCCGATGGGGAAGCGCCAGCCCAAGAGCCTGAAATGCTGCGGCGGAACGCACACCGACGTGTAATGCGCAAATGGCGCGCACAGCTCGTGTTACAGGGCTGTGCGAGCCAACGCGCTGTCGGTGCTGTTCTGCCGAGCTTCGAAGCATGGGTTGGGAGGAAAGGCTGCGTCACCTACAGATTGACTCAGATGCTCACCGCGCACGGGTGCTTCGGTGAGTATCTGAATCGAATCGCAAGGGAGGAAACGGCACGATGCCACCACTGCGCGTCCGACCTGGACTCCGCCCAGCACACGCTGGAGGACTGCCCTGCGTGGCGGTCCGAGCGTCGAGACCTGGTCGACCGGATCGGACGAGATCTGTCCCCGCCAGCATTAGTCGCGGCTATGCTGGCGAGCGAGGAGGGTTGGAGGGCAGCGGTCTCCTTCTGCGATGCAGTAATGCTCCAGAAGGAGGCCGCCGAGCGGGATCGGGAGAGGGCCGATCCCGCTCGAAGACGGCGGCGCCAGGGCGGCGGAAACACACGCCGCCCTCAGGCGCCGCAATAGGGTCGCGCGCGGCCACATCTTGGGGCGATGTGACCGTGGGACGCGACCCGGGAGAGGATGACACTCCCGGTGCGGCCGGGGAGTGTCGTCGAGAGGGGTGACACTGCCGCGCCTCATGCCGCACTTTACGCGGTATGAGGCGTGACACTGTTCCCCCCCGGGGGGTGGATTCGACCACCCCCGGGATAGTTCCCCCCTCCCCACAGGGGGGAAACGCAGAGGGGATCTCCGGAGCTTAGCTGATGCGTTCCCGGAGATCCTCGCACTGCAGAGGAAGGCCGCCGCAGGGGTTTAGTGGGTATACCGCGAGGGAGTCCCACATAACCGTCCCACCGACCCCCAGGCAGGACGGTATGCGTAATGCATTCCCCTGCGAAAAAAAAAAAAAAAAAAAAAAAAAAAAAGGTTAGGTTAGGTTAGGTTAGGTTAGGTTAGGTTAGGTTAGGTTAGGTTAGGTTAGGTTAGGTTAGGTTAGGTTAGGTTAGGTTAGGTTCCCGTGGCAGGTGGGTCTGCTATCGGGCGCGTCCCCAGGTGGTGGATAGGGGAATGCCCCCCAGATATGGGGGGTACCGGCTTGCCGGCGCGAACCAACCCAAGGTGGGGTGGTCGCATCACTGAGATGTGACCACCGGAGGGCGGCGGGTCAGATTGACTCGGCTGCGTAGGTCGTTTCTCCACGTGTCCCTCTGTTCATCAGAGGGCACAGTGGAGGGGCAAGGGCGGGCTCTGCGTGTACTCACCCTACCGTAGAGCAGGCCGGGAAGGAGTTCCTTCCCCGCCACCGCCGGACGACGTAGATCGTTATCGCCTGGGGTGTCGTTGATCATGTCTAGCGGCTCCAGGCGACCGATGGCCTTGCCTTCATTGGCCGGGCCGGGACAAGGAAAAGTCAATAAGACCCGACAGTAAAGTCGTTAAAACCGCTGGGGCACCTGGGCCAACCCCGGTGTGTCCGTAAGTCCTTCCCCCACTGGAATGGGCGTTACCCAGTGGGTGATGTGTAGGTCGACCCATAATCGTGGGAATAATCATGAAAAAATCTTCTTTTAAATGTAGTTCTGTGGACCCGGTAACGGGTGATTGTTTGGTGAGTCGGGAGGGTCGTGGTGATCCTGACTCGGAGATTGACTCAGACGACTCGTCTTTGATGTCGGTTACGTCTGAGACATCTCTGAAGCGACCTTATGATGAGCTGGCTGACCACTCAATGGGTCAGCCTGCTCCAAAGATTGGAACGGCCAGGAGGGGGAGGGGTCGCCCCCCAACTACTGGCCAATATGTTGGCCTCGCAAGGGCAAAGGAGGCGCTGAACGCCGCCAAGCGTGAGGAGATTAGGCTCCAAGCGGAGGCGCAGTTCGCAGAGGAGCTTCGCTTGGCGGAGTTGGAGGTCTCTCGCCTCTCCGAGTCAAGTGTGACGGAGGACGAGAGGTCTCCAGCTGAGGTGGGTTTGGTGCCCCGCATTGTTGCCAATGTGGGTGTTATAAAGACTGTGGCCGTCAGGTGCAAAAACCTGAAGGGCACTGATGTAAAGGCCCTGAAAAACGCGGCGGACGCGATCGCTCAGGCTGTGGAGCAGCTGAGCAAGCGCTCCACGTCTGATGAAACGGAGAGACTGCAGGCGGACAATACCCGTCTGCAGTCTGAGGTGGCTGCGCTCCGCAAAGATGTGGCGGAGTTGCGCTCTCGGGTGGCTCAGCCGCCCCCAGTGCCGATCGACGAACTGACGCGCTCCATCATGGTCCAGGTCGGGACCATGGTGAGCGCGCGGTTCGACGCGTTGGAGGGGAGACTGCTTCCCGAGGAGCGCATCCGCCCTCCTCTCGCGCACGACACACCCCGAGCTGAGGCCCCGGCTAGGCCTGGTCCTCAACCGGGCCCTGCCCCTAAACCCCTTAAGGGGAAACGAGGAGGAGGTGAAAAGGGGCAGAAGAGCGGGAAGCAGGCCAAAGAAGGGCCAAAACCCTCTGTGCCGCCTCGTGCAGAACAGGCTCTGGAGCCACGTCAGTCCCAGTCCTCACAGGCAGAATGGACTGACGTGGGGAAGAAGGGGAAGCCGAAGGCGGGGACAAAGTCTCCGCCCAAGGTCCAACCTAAAAAGAGGGAGCCTAAGTTGCGCCCCCCTCAGTCGTCAGCTGTGACATTAACGTTGCAGCCAGACGCTGAGATGCGGGGCGTAACTTACGCCAATGTGTTGCGCGAGGCGTCACAGAGTATAAAGCTGGCTGACCTCGGCATTACCGCCCTGCAGTTCAGGGTGGGAGTGTCGGGGCAGCGAATTTTGGAGGTGCCGGGCACAGATTCCGGCGAGAAGGCTGATGCCCTGGCCGAAAAGATAAGGCAGGTCATCGGAGATGAGGGCATCCGAGTCGGCCGACCCACGAAGTGTGCAGAGATGCGCATTTCGGGGCTGGACGACTCGGTGACGCCCGAGGAATTGATCGCGGCGGTCTCCCGGGTTGGTGGATGCCCAACGGCATCCATCAAGGCGGGAGATGTGCGCCGCGACGTAGCAAGTAGAGGCACGGCTTGGGTGCGCTGCCCGGTGGCAGTGGCCAAAAAGGCCTCGGAGGGGGGACGGCTGGCCGTCGGTTGGTCCTCGGCGCAGGTAAAAATCCTGTCGCCGAGGCCAATGAGGTGCTACCGGTGCCTCCTTCCGGGGCACGTTAGGGCGAGTTGCAAGTCGGAGGTGGACCGCAGTGGTCTTTGTTACCGCTGCGGTCAGGCCGGCCATCTGGCCGGTCAATGCACTCTGCCGCCGCTTTGCGTCGTTTGCAAGGCGGCGGGGAAGCCCTCCGACCACTGCGGTGGGAGCGCTGCCTGCGTGGTGGCGCACCCTGTGAAGCAGAAGAAGGTGAAGCCTGCGACTGCGGCAAAGCCTCAGTCGCAGACTCCTCCTTAGAGCCATGGGCGTCGGACTTGGGGAAGTCCGGCGTCCAGTTTTCAGGGCTCGAGTTGGCGTGACGTGTGTTCCCGCGCGCCACTCACACATGTAGTCAGGGGAGGAATCGCTCCAGTCCTCCCCCTCCAAGAGGCTTGGCCTTGTGCCGTCGCCGCCGGGGAGCGGCCGAATACTTAACGTGGTCCCGCTACCCCGGCACTTAGGCGATGAGGTGGAACACGGTGGGGTTTTAGCCGGTAGGAGTCCGGCATAACCCGTCGTCGTCCCCAAGGCGACGGGTATCCATGAGGATTTCCCCACCTAAAAAAAAAAAAAAAAAAGGTTAGGTTAGGTTCCCGTGGCAGGTGGGTCTGCTATCGGGCGCGTCCCCAGGTGGTGGATAGGGGAATGCCCCCCAGATATGGGGGGTACCGGCTTGCCGGCGCGAACCAACCCAAGGTGGGGTGGTTGCATCACTGAGATGTAACCACCGGAGGGCGGCGGGTCAGCTTGACCCGACGTGTAGTTCGTTCCTCCGCGTGTCCCTCTGTTCATCAGAGGGCACAGTGGAGGGGCAAGGGCGGGCTCTGCGTGTACTCACACTACCGTAGAGCAGGTCGGGAAGGAGTTCCTTCCCTGCCACCGCCGGGGGGGGATATCGTTATCGCCTGGAGTGTCGTTGATCATGTCTAGCGGCTCCAGGCGACCGATGGCCTTGCCTTCATTGGCCGGGCCGAGACAAGGAAAAGTCAATAAGACCCGACAGTAAAGTCGTTAAAACCGCTGGGGCACCTGGGCCAACCCCGGTGTGTCCGTAAGTCCTTCCCCCACTGGAATGGGCGTTACCCAGTGGGTGATGTGTAGGTCGACCCATAATCGTGGGAATAATCATGAAAAAATCTTCTTTTAAATGTAGTTCTGTGGACCCGGTAACGGGTGATTGTTTGGTGAGTCGGGAGGGTCGTGGTGATCCTGACTCGGAGATTGACTCAGACGACTCGTCCTTGATGTCGGTTACGTCTGAGACATCTCTGAAGCGACCTTATGATGAGCTGGCTGACCACTCAATGGGTCAGCCTGCTCCAAAGATTGGAACGGCCAGGAGGGGGAGGGGTCGCCCCCCAACTACTGGCCAATATGTTGGCCTAGCAAGGGCAAAGGAGGCGCTGAACGCCGCCAAGCGTGAGGAGATTAGGCTCCAAGCGGAGGCGCAGTTCGCAGAGGAGCTTCGCTTGGCGGAGTTGGAGGTCTCTCGCCTCTCCGAGTCAAGTGTGACGGAGGACGAGAGGTCTCCAGCTGAGGTGGGTTTGGTGCCCCGCATTGTTGCCAATGTGGGTGTTATAAAGACTGTGGCCGTCAGGTGCAAAAACCTGAAGGGCACTGATGTAAAGGCCCTGAAAAACGCGGCGGACGCGATCGCTCAGGCTGTGGAGCAGCTGAGCAAGCGCTCCACGTCTGATGAAACGGAGAGACTGCAGGCGGACAATACCCGTCTGCAGTCTGAGGTGGCTGCGCTCCGCAAAGATGTGGCGGAGTTGCGCTCTCGGGTGGCTCAGCCGCCCCCAGTGCCGATCGACGAACTGACGCGCTCCATCATGGTCCAGGTCGGGACCATGGTGAGCGCGCGGTTCGACGCGTTGGAGGGGAGACTGCTTCCCGAGGAGCGCATCCGCCCTCCTCTCGCGCACGACACACCCCGAGCTGAGGCCCCGGCTAGGCCTGGTCCTCAACCGGGCCCTGCCCCTAAACCCCTTAAGGGGAAACGAGGAGGAGGTGAAAAGGGGCAGAAGAGCGGGAAGCAGGCCAAAGAAGGGCCAAAACCCTCTGTGCCGCCTCGCGCAGAACAGGCTCTGGAGCCACGTCAGTCCCAGTCCTCACAGGCAGAATGGACTGACGTGGGGAAGAGGGGGAAGCCGAAGGCGGGGACAAAGTCTCCGCCCAAGGTCCAACCCAAGAAGAGGGAGCCTAAGTTGCGCCCCCCTCAGTCGTCAGCTGTGACACTAACGTTGCAGCCAGACGCTGAGAAGCGGGGCGTAACTTACGCCAATGTGTTGCGCGAGGCGTCACAGAGAATAAAGCTGGCTGACCTCGGCATTACCGCCCTGCAGTTCAGGGTGGGAGTGTCGGGGCAGCGAATTTTGGAGGTGCCGGGTACTGAGTCCGGCGAGAAGGCTGATGCCCTGGCCGATAAAATAAGACAGGTCATCGGAGATGAGGCCATCCGAGTCGGCCGACCCACGAAGTGTGCAGAGATGCGCATTTCGGGGCTGGACGACTCGGTGACCCCTGAGGAATTAATCGCGGCGGTCTCCCGGGTTGGTGGATGCCCAACGGCATCCATCAAGGCGGGAGATGTGCGCCGCGACGTAGCAAGTAGAGGCACAGCTTGGGTGCGCTGCCCGGTGGCAGTCGCCAAAAAGGCCTCGGAGGGGGGACGGCTGGCCGTCGGTTGGTCCTCGGCGCAGGTAAAAATCCTGTCGCCGAGGCCAATGAGGTGCTACCGGTGCCTCCTTCCGGGGCACGTTCGTGCGAGTTGTAAGTCGGAGGTAGATCGCAGTGGTCTTTGTTACCGCTGCGGTCAGGCCGGCCATCTGGCCGGTCAATGCTCTCTGCCGCCGCTTTGCGTCGTTTGCAAGGCGGCGGGGAAGCCCTCCGATCACTGTGGTGGGAGCGCTGCCTGCGTGGTGGCGCACCCTCCGAAGAAGAAGGCGAAGCCTGCGACTGCGGCAAAGCCACAGTCGCAGACTCCCCCTTAGAGCCATGGGCGTCGGACTTGGGGAAGTCCGGCGCCCAGTTTTCAGGGCTCGAGTTGGCGTGACGTGTGTTCCCGCGCGCCACTCACACGCGTAGTTTAGGGGAGGAATCGCTCCAGTCCTCCCCTCCCAAGAGGCTTGGCCTTGTGCCGTCGCTGCCGGGGAGTGGCCGAATACTTAACGTGGTCCCGCTACCCCGGCACTCAAGTAATGAGGTGGAACACGGTGGGGTTTTAGCCGGTAGGAGTCCGGCATAACCCGTCGTCGTCCCCAAGGCGACGGGTATCCATGAGGATTTCCCCACCTAAAAAAAAAAAAAAAAAAAAAGGTTAGGTTAGGTTAGGTTCCCGTGGCAGGTGGGTCTGCTATCGGGCGCGTCCCCAGGTGGTGGATAGGGGAATGCCCCCCAGATATGGGGGGTACCGGCTTGCCGGCGCGAACCAACCCAAGGTGGGGTGGTCGCATCACTGAGATGTGACCACCGGAGGGCGGCGGGTCAGCTTGACCCGACGTGTAGTTCGTTCCTCCGCGTGTCCCTCTGTTCATCAGAGGGCACAGTGGAGGGGCAAGGGCGGGCTCTGCGTGTACTCACACTACCGTAGAGCAGGCCGGGAAGGAGTTCCTTCCCCGCCACCGCCGGACGACGTAGATCGTTATCGCCTGGGGTGTCGTTGATCATGTCTAGCGGCTCCAGGCGACCGATGGCCTTGCCTTCATTGGCCGGGCCGGGACAAGGAAAAGTCAATAAGACCCGACAGTAAAGTCGTTAAAACCGCTGGGGCACCTGGGCCAACCCCGGTGTGTCCGTAAGTCCTTCCCCCACTGGAATGGGCGTTACCCAGTGGGTGATGTGTAGGTCGACCCATAATCGTGGGAATAATCATGAAAAAATCTTCTTTTAAATGTAGTTCTGTGGACCCGGTAACGGGTGATTGTTTGGTGAGTCGGGAGGGTCGTGGTGATCCTGACTCGGAGATTGACTCAGACGATTCGTCTTTGATGTCGGTTACGTCTGAGACATCTTTAAAGCGACCGTATGACGAGCTGGCTGACCACTCAATGGGTCAGCCTGCTCCTAAGATTGGAACGGCCAGGAGGGGGAGGGGTCGCCCCCCAACTACTGGCCAATATGTTGGCCTCGCAAGGGCAAAGGAGGCGCTGAACGCCGCCAAGCGTGAGGAGATTAGGCTCCAAGCGGAGGCGGAATACGCGGAGGAGCTTCGCTTGGCGGAGTTGGAGGTCTCTCGCCTCTCCGAGTCAAGTGTGACGGAGGACGAGAGGCCTCCAGCAGAGGTGGGTTTGGTGCCCCGCATTGTTGCCAATGTGGGCATCATAAAGACTGTGGCCGTCAGGTGCAAAAATCTGAAGGGCACCGATGTGAAGGCCCTGAAAAACGCGGCGGACGCGATCGCTCAGGCTGTGGAGCAGCTGAGCAGGCGCTCTACCTCCGAGGAGACGGAGAGACTGCAGGCGGACAATACCCGTCTGCAGTCTGAGGTGGCCGCGCTCCGTAAAGATGTGGCGGAGTTGCGCTCTCGGGTGGCTCAGCCGCCCCCAGTGCCGATCGACGAACTGACGCGCTCCATCATGGTCCAGGTCGGGACCATGGTGAGCGCGCGGTTCGACGCGTTGGAGGGGAGACTGCTTCCCGAGGAGCGCATCCGCCCTCCTCTCGCGCACGACACACCCCGAGCTGAGGCCCCGGCTAGTCCTGGTCCTCAACCGGGCCCTGCCCCTAAACCCCTTAAGGGGAAACGAGTAGGAATAGAAAAGGGGCAGAAGAAGAGCGGGAAGCCGGCCAAAGAAGGCCCAAAACCCTCTGTGCCGCCTCGCGCAGAACAGGCTCTGGAGCCACGTCAGTCCCAGTCCTCACAGGCAGAATGGACTGACGTGGGGAAGAGGGGGAAGCCGAAGGCGGGGACAAAGTCTCCGCCCAAGGTCCAACCCAAGAAGAGGGAGCCTAAGTTGCGCCCCCCTCAGTCGTCAGCTGTGACACTAACGTTGCAGCCAGACGCTGAGAAGCGGGGCGTAACTTACGCCAATGTGTTGCGCGAGGCGTCACAGCGGATTAAGCTGGCTGACCTCGGCATTGCCGCCCTGCAGTTCAGGGTGGGAGTGTCGGGGCAGCGAATTTTGGAGGTGCCGGGCACAGAGTCCGGCGAGAAGGCTGATGCCCTGGCCGATAAAATAAGACAGGTCATCGGAGATGAGGCCATCCGAGTCGGCCGACCCACGAAGTGTGCAGAGATGCGCATTTCGGGGCTGGACGACTCGGTGACCCCCGAGGAATTAATCGCGGCGGTCTCCCGGGTTGGTGGATGCCCAACGGCATCCATCAAGGCGGGAGATGTGCGCCGCGACGTAGCAAGTAGAGGCACAGCTTGGGTGCGCTGCCCGGTGGCAGTCGCCAAAAAGGCCTCGGAGGGGGGACGGCTGGCCGTCGGTTGGTCCTCGGCGCAGGTAAAAATCCTGTCGCCGAGGCCAATGAGGTGCTACCGATGCCTCCTTCCGGGGCACGTTCGTGCGTGTTGTAAGTCGGAGGTAGACCGCAGTGGTCTTTGTTACCGCTGCGGTCAGGCCGGCCATCTGGCCGGTCAATGCACTCTGCCGCCGCTTTGCGTCGTTTGCAAGGCGGCGGGGAAGCCCTCCGACCATTGCGGTGGGAGCGCTGCCTGCGTGGTGGCGCACCCTGTGAAGCAGAAGAAGGTGAAGCCTGCGACTGCGGCAAAGCCTCAGTCGCAGACTCCTCCTTAGAGCCATGGGCGTCGGACTTGGGGAAGTCCGGCGTCCAGTTTTCAGGGCTCGAGTTGGCGTGACGTGTGTTCCCGCGCGCCACTCACACATGTAGTCAGGGGAGGAATCGCTCCAGTCCTCCCCTTCCAAGAGGCTTGGCCTTGTGCCGCCGCTGCCGGGGAGTGGCCGAATACTTAACGTGGTCCCGCTACCCCGGCACTCAAGTAATGAGGTGGAACACGGTGGGGTTTTAGCCGGTAGGAGTCCGGCATAACCCGTCGTCGTCCCCAAGGCGACGGGTATCCATGAGGATTTCCCCACCTAAAAAAAAAAAAAAAAAAAAAGGTTAGGTTAGGTTAGGTTCCCGTGGCAGGTGGGTCTGCTATCGGGCGCGTCCCCAGGTGGTGGATAGGGGAATGCCCCCCAGATATGGGGGGTACCGGCTTGCCGGCGCGAACCAACCCAAGGTGGGGTGGTTGCATCACTGAGATGTAACCACCGGAGGGCGGCGGGTCAGCTTGACCCGACGTGTAGTTCGTTCCTCCGCGTGTCCCTCTGTTCATCAGAGGGCACAGTGGAGGGGCAAGGGCGGGCTCTGCGTGTACTCACACTACCGTAGAGCAGGCCGGGAAGGAGTTCCTTCCCCGCCACCGCCGGACGACGTAGATCGTTTTCGCCTGGGGTGTCGTTGATCATGTCTAGCGGCTCCAGGCGACCGATGGCCTTGCCTTCATTGGCCGGGCCGAGACAAGGAAAAGTCAATAAGACCCGACAGTAAAGTCGTTAAAACCGCTGGGGCACCTGGGCCAACCCCGGTGTGCCCGTAAGTCCTTCCCCCACTGGAATGGGCGTTACCCAGTGGGTGATGTGTAGATCGACCCATAATCGTGGGAATAGTCATGAAAAAATCATATAAAAGTAGTTCCGTGGACCCGGTAACGGGTGATTGTTTGGTGAGTCGGGAGGGTCGTGGTGATCCTGACTCGGAGATTGACTCAGACGATTCGTCTTTGATGTCGGTTACGTCTGAGTCATCTCTAAAGCGACCGTACGACGAGCTGGCTGACCACTCAATGGGTCAGCCTGCTCCTAAGATTGGAACGGCCAGGAGGGGGAGGGGTCGCCCCCCAACTACTGGCCAATATGTTGGCCTCGCAAGGGCAAAGGAGGCGCTGAACGCCGCCAAGCGTGAGGAGATTAGGCTCCAAGCGGAGGCGGAATACGCGGAGGAGCTTCGCTTGGCGGAGTTGGAGGTCTCTCGCCTCTCCGAGTCAAGTGTGACGGAAGACGAGAGGCCTCCAGCTGAGGTGGGTTTGGTGCCCCGCATTGTTGCCAATGTAGGCGTCATTAAGACTGTGGCCGTCAGGTGCAAAAACCTGAAGGGCACTGACGTGAAGGCCCTGAAAAACGCGGCGGATGCGATCGCTCAGGCTGTGGAGCAGCTGAGCAAGCGCTCCACGTCTGATGAAACGGAGAGACTGCAGGCGGACAATACCCGTCTGCAGTCTGAGGTGGCCGCGCTCCGTAAAGATTTGGCGGAGTTGCGCTCTCGGGTGGCTCAGCCGCCCCCAGTGCCGATCGACGAACTGACGCGCTCCATCATGGTCCAGGTCGGGACCATGGTGAGCGCGCGGTTCGACGCGTTGGAGGGGAGACTGCTTCCCGAGGAGCGCATCCGCCCCCCTCTCGCGCATGACACACCCCGAGCTGAGGCCCCGGCTAGGCCTGGTCCTCAACCGGGCCCTGCCCCTAAACCCCTTAAGGGGAAACGAGGAGGAATCGAAAAGGGGCAGAAGAGCGGGAAGCGGGCCAAAGAAGGGCCTAAACCCTCTGTGCCGCCTCGCGCAGATGAGACTCTGGAGCCACGTCAGTCCCAGTCCTCACAGGCAGAATGGACTGACGTGGGGAAGAAGGGGAAGCCGAAGGCGGGGACAAAGTCTCCGCCCAAGGTCCAACCTAAGAGGGAGCCTAAGTTGCGCCTCCCTCAGTCGTCAGCTGTGACATTAACGTTGCAGCCAGACGCTGAGAAGCGGGGCGTAACTTACGCCAATGTGTTGCGCGAGGCGTCACAGCGGATTAAGCTGGCTGACCTCGGCATTGCCGCCCTGCAGTTCAGGGTGGGAGTGTCGGGGCAGCGAATTTTGGAGGTGCCGGGCACAGAGTCCGGCGAGAAGGCTGATGCCCTGGCCGAAAAGATCAGGCAGGTGATCGGAGATGAGGCCATCCGAGTCGGCCGACCCACGAAGTGTGCAGAGATGCGCATTTCGGGGCTGGACGACTCGGTGACGCCAGAGGAATTAATCGCGGCGGTCTCCCGGGTTGGTGGATGCCCAACGGCATCCATCAAGGCGGGAGATGTGCGCCGCGACGTATCAAGTAGAGGTTCAGCTTGGGTGCGCTGCCCGGTGGCAGTGGCCAAAAAGGCCTCGGAGGGGGGACGGCTGGCCGTCGGTTGGTCCTCGGCGCAGGTAAAAATCCTGTCGCCGAGGCCAATGAGGTGCTACCGGTGCCTCCTTCCGGGGCACGTTAGGGCAAGTTGTAAGTCGGAGGTAGACCGCAGTGGTCTTTGTTACCGCTGCGGTCAGGCCGGCCACCTGGCCGGTCAATGCTCTCTGCCGCCGCTTTGCGTCGTTTGCAAGGCGGCGGGGAAGCCCTCCGACCATTGTGGTGGGAGCGCTGCCTGCGTGGTGGCGCACCCTCAGAAGAAGAAGGCGAAGCCTGCGACTGCGGCAAAGCCTCAGTCGCAGACTCCTCCTTAGAGCCATGGGCGTCGGACTTGGGGAAGTCCGGCGTCCAATTCTCAGGGCTCGAGTTGGCGTGACGTGTGTTCCCGCGCGCCACTCACACGCGTAGTTTAGGGGAGGAATCGCTCCAGTCCTCCCCTCCCAAGAGGCTTGGCCTTGTGCCGTCGCTGTCGGGGAGCGGCCGAATACGTAATGTGGTCCCGCTACCCCGGCACTCAGGCGATGAGGTGGAACACGGTGGGGTTTTAGCCGGTAGGAGTCCGGCATAACCCGTCGTCGTCCCCAAGGCGACGGGTATCCATGAGGATTTCCCCACCTAAAAAAAAAAAAAAAAAAAAAGGTTAGGTTAGGTTAGGTTAGGTTAGGTTAGGTTAGGTTAGGTTAGGTTAGGTTAGGTTAGGTTAGGTTAGGTTAGGTTAGGTTAGGTTAGGTTAGGTTAGGTTAGGTTAGGTTAGGTTAGGTTAGGTTAGGTTAGGTTAGGTTAGGTTAGGTTAGGTTAGGTTAGGTTAGGTTAGGTTAGGTTAGGT
>OZ004687.1:20000-22500 GCA_963924505.1 Agonopterix alstromeriana | reverse complement strand
CCATCGAAAAATTAAAAACGTTAAAATACTTCTATAGAAATCTAAAATTGAAAAAAGAGAAAAAAAATTTTTTTTGAAAATTTAAAATTTTAAAATAGTTATTACTACGAAAGTATGGGTCCCAGCGAAAAATTAAAAACGTTAAAATACTCCAATACAAATCTACAATTGAAAAAAAAAACAAACAGATTTTGAAAATTTTTAAATTTTTTGAAAAAGTTATTACTACGAAAGTATGAGTCCTAGCGAAAAATTAAAAACGTTAAAATACTTCGATAGAAATCTACAATTGGAAAAAAAAACAAAAAGATTTTGAAAATTTACAATTTTAAAATAGTTATTACTACGAAAGTATGGGTCCCAGCGAAAAATTAAAAACGTTAAAATACTCCAATACAAATCTACAATTGAAAAAAAAAAACAAACAGATTTTGAAAATTTTTAAATTTTTGAAAAAGTTATTACTACGAGAGTATGAGTCCTAGCGAAAAATTAAAAACGTTAAAATACTTAAATAGAAATCTACAATTGGAAAAAAAAACAAAAAGATTTTGAAAATTTTTGAAAAATTTTTAAAACCTTGTATACGGAAGAATCCTGTACAAAATAACAACAGTGTTACAGAATATGTCAGACTGGCTCTAAATATGAACTATAAAGTTATAAAACGTAGGTTGGGTACTTATCCAGAATTTTAAAAATGACCTAATGTCACAAACAGAAAATGTTATATAAAAACTAAACGGAGGAGGCTAGAAAGAAAATTTTTTCGTGGAACTTATTTTTAAACGACCTGCAACATATAATAATAGCTAGAAGATTTCAAAACCATCCAGGAAAAAAGTCAATTTGAGAATTGAATTACGTAAAATTTCGTAAACAAAGAGGGACTTGTCTCACTAAAAATTCAATTACGAGAAAACTACTTGATAGAAAATTCTGAAATTTTTACTGGATGAAGCTGATGAAATTCCCTAGTGAAAAATACAAAAAAACCTGGTTGTCAAAGGTCTTCTGGACGAGCAGTGGAGCAGCGAACCTCGAGGAAGATCTTCTTCAGACGAAAAACTCGATTTGCGGCTGAACCCGAAGTCCCCGGATGGATCCGAAGGTGCCTCCAGCCAGGTGACTTCACTGGCGACCTGATGCCTCCCTCAGAAATACCCGCAGACCTCAGGATTCGGAGATAAGCCGCGGCTCGATTTTAGCTTTTTCGGGATTTTCTCGAAAACGGTGCACGCGATTGATCCCAAATTTGGAGAGCAGTTGTCCGGGGTGATGCCCCACAGGATAGAAGCATAAAAATAATATGTTGTCGATCTTAATCGGGCAGCGCACGCACTTTTATGTGAAAAATTTGAGATTTTTCACTAAAACTTGAAATGTACTTACAGTTTTCAACGGAATTTCACAATTTTTGCACTAATAGAAGCAGGGCTTCAAGACACAGGTTTATGGTTAATTTCACTGCAATCCAGGCACATTTACCGTCAGAAATGATTTTTATCACTGCGGAGGTTATTATTTGGCACTTAATCGTTCACTGTACTTACAGTTGGTGTCCAATTTTAAAAATTCTTGCATATACAGAAAGGGGGCGTCAGCGCGCAAGTTTTGAGGTATAATACATCACAATCGGAGCACTTTAACCACTTCAAATGAATTTTTAACGTGGAGCACTTAGGTTTTCGATGCGTCCTGGACGGCGGGGGACGCGCGACTGGTTAGGTTAGGTTAGGTTAGGTTAGGTTAGGTTAGGTTAGGTTAGGTTAGGTTAGGTTAGGTTAGGTTAGGTTAGGTTAGGTTAGGTTAGGTTAGGTTAGGTTAGGTTAGGTTAGGTTAGGTTAGGTTAGGTTAGGTTAGGTTAGGTTAGGTTAGGTTAGGTTAGGTTAGGTTAGGTTAGGTTAGGTTAGGTTAGGTTAGGTTAGGTTAGGTTAGGTTAGGTTAGGTTAGGTTAGGTTAGGTTAGGTTAGGTTAGGTTAGGTTAGGTTAGGTTAGGTTAGGTTAGGTTAGGTTAGGTTAGGTTAGGTTAGGTTAGGTTAGGTTAGGTTAGGTTAGGTTAGGTTAGGTTAGGTTAGGTTAGGTTAGGTTAGGTTAGGTTAGGTTAGGTTAGGTTAGGTTAGGTTAGGTTAGGTTAGGTTAGGTTAGGTTAGGTTAGGTTAGGTTAGGTTAGGTTAGGTTAGGTTAGGTTAGGTTAGGTTAGGTTAGGTTAGGTTAGGTTAGGTTAGGTTAGGTTAGGTTAGGTTAGGTTAGGTTAGGTTAGGTTAGGTTAGGTTAGGTTAGGTTAGGTTAGGTTAGGTTAGGTTAGGTTAGGTTAGGTTAGGTTAGGTTAGGTTAGGTTAGGTTAGGTTAGGTTAGGTTAGGTTAGGTTAGGTTAGGTTAGGTTAGGTTAGGTTAGGTTAGGTTAGGTTAGGTTAGGTTAGGTTAGGTTAGGTTAGGTTAGGTTAGGTTAGGTTAGGTTAGGTTAGGTTAGGTTAGGTTAGGTTAGGTTAGGTTAGGT